>CM029118.1:4435000-4577500 GCA_016859345.1 Istiophorus platypterus
CTGGAGTAAAACGTATAAGACTGATAACTTAGGCACAATATTGACGTACACAGAAGTGTGGGAAAAACAGGGGATACTTATCTACCCCCCCATTCCAGATAATTTGACTGCATCCAGGCATGTGGTAAATTTGTAACATCTGTACTTGTTTCGAATGCATGAGGCAGTGGTGGAATGTAACTGTACATTTATTTAAGTACAATTTTTGTGGTGCTTTAACGTTTATTTGAGTATTTCCATTTATTACCCCATAATTCTAGCCCAATAGTGAAATATTGCACTTTTTTTCTCTTTTTAAGGAAGCAGTGTTTTACATTTATCTGCGTCATTCAAATCAGAGGTACGTGGTTGAGGTGAAATGTAGGAACGAACTGTAAGTGTGGAAACATAACCTTAAAAGTGAAAATTAAAGGATAAAATGCTCTAGTTGTTATGAATATTTTACAGATATTGCCAATATCATCATTTTTTGAGATCAGATACTTCAACATTTCCTCATTATGTTGATTAAAAATCGCAATCCAGGCAGCATCGGGTTTCTGCACGAACATATTTGCCTTTTTTGCAAATCAATTTCATAAAAAGGTAATTTCTAGGATAGAGTGTTGCACCGACAATGGGAAATATTAGAGGTAAATGTTAGAGGCGTTGGAGCAGAGAGAGTTGGTTGGAAAGATTGTTTAATTAAAGCTCCATCAATTTTTCCTGACAATTTTCTCACAACTTGATTTGGATTTGTGGCGCTCTCAGCATAGCTGTATTTCTTGTACTGGTATTGGTTACCCTTCACAGCACATGGCAAAAATAATAAACTTGCACATCGCCCTTAGGCACATTTTTCTGCTTACTGTGTAGGTGTGATATGTGGGTTCCAGTTTCTTGTCCCATCACTACAATAGCCCCTGCTGTGTTGAATTGCAATGGAGTGGGCTGGTGCTGTAGCCCTCCAGGCCTCCGGCACTTCAGCTGTGTTCATCCCACCGGCAGCATTGAAGCCCCAGCTTGATGTTAGCACCAGCAGGAGGAGGAAGAGAAGGAGGAGGAGGCGGCGGCGGCGGCCCAGAGGAGCCCCTCAGGGGCCGAGACTCTCCGACTCCCTCCGTCTGGGACTTGATGCACGTCTCCGGGCAAGTGGGAGCATCTGATACACTTGTATATTATTCTAATTATACAAGCTACAGTGTTGTAAGATGAAAAAGCAATTTCATCAGTGTCATATTCTGTACAAGATTAAATTCTGCAAAATACAGGGGTGGTGGTGGGGGCGGTGGTGGGCTGGTGCTGGTGGTGGGGGTGGTGGGGGGGTTGTTCTGCCACCTTAGGAAGGGAGAACATGTTGCCATCTAAAATTAATTTGCTCATGAATTCAGGCAGCTCCCGTCATCTCACAAAAAAAATTTTCCCCCATGTTCAGTAGATTATTCTGTCAGATAAAATAATTAATTATCAGTATGAGCAACATCATCTGGTATTATGTTTATCTAAACTCGCAGTGTGCAGGGCAATGCTCGTTTTTTGGGGTTTTTTATTGTTTTTTTTCCGGATATCCATGTGGATAATCCTCTGAATCCCATTCCAGGACTTTATTATTTTATTTATGAGATCTGCTGATACATTACCGGGCTTGGATGGGGACACGTGAATCCGTCTGGTGCCTTCCTCCCTCTGCCGGCGGTCGATCGGTGCCATTGCACATGTGGGTTTATTGTCATGTTTCAAACTGCCTGTCATGGCGTTGCTTCCTCGGGGCTCCTCATTTCCTTTTTCGCTTCCTGGCTCTGGAATATTCATCACTTTTTTTTTCTTTAACTTCTATTCGCCTCCTTTTGTTTCCCCTTTTGATTCAGGGGACTTGACTTGAGATGCATTTCCTGTGATGCTTCTCGATTTTGTTTTTGGCTCATTTTTCCTCAGAATATCTAAGAATAATTTCTCCCTTTCTCTAATTGAGGCTTGTCATGCCTCCTGAAATATATTGGCCTCATTAGAAATCCATATACACATAATTATGACACACAACAAACTGCATTTCACCGCAACAAATCTTCAAATATAATTTATAGAACATGTTGGATGTACAGTTGATAGTGTTCTAGACATGTAGGTTTTGTAATACATCTTCATTTCAGAGTCTGGAGTACTTGGTGTAATTGGAAACGTTGAACTGCCATAGAAGAGCTTAAAATATGGAAACTGTTTGATTCCCAGTTGGCTGATCTTTGTAACAGGTGATCATCATTAAGGCAGACAAACACCAATTTAGATTAAACTTTGATTCTAGTTTTTCGGTTTTGAGTTTGGGTGGGTTCACCTACTGTTACATCCTTTGTCAGCACAACTAAAAGTAAAACTCAGAACACAGGGGAAATTAGCTGCGTTCTTGGAATTGCATCTGCTTGAAACAAATCCATATGCATGCATTTCCCAAGGTACTATGCTTGCTGATTACATTTTTGGAAAACATTTCTCTCTTATTATCAACTAAAGACATCACATACTTGCTGTGTGCCATATGGGTTTCATAATGGTTAAAAAAAAAAAGAAGTGTCTCTATCCGTCAATTAAACTCATATTTGTGTCAAATGGCGACTCTTGTCATTGAGCTCATTTTTCAGTTTTTCTAACTTAAAATGCCAAGCTTATATAAGTTTGCCTCATTGATAAAAGTTAACTTTGAAAACTGGTTCGTCTGCTGCATCTGCAACTGTCATATTTATATTTCCCAAATATTTCAGGGGAAAAAAGCCTGTGTGCTTTCTTACAAAGCTAGAATAGAAAATCCTCAGACCGAGGTGGAAAGTGTGTTAAACGTAGCTTAGCATAAACACAGGAAGGTAGAGGAAGTGGCAAGGAGACTCTTAGGGGACGACCATTGGTCTGCAGGGTGGTGGTCATGTGACAGATAGAGACAGGTGAGGGTATCGGGCCCCTTGTACTGTTCTGAACCCAGTCAAAGATTCCCTGGGGAGTGTTTGACCTCTAGTAGTTCTATGAAGCAGGTTCCTCAGAGCGGGTCCCTGTCGTGCACAGGGACCCCCCATTCCTGCTAATTGTTTCACACTAATCCAGCAATCAACAGGTGGCTTTAGTACTACTTTAATATGCTATAATGCGGCAGCAATAACAGAAGACAACTACTAGCTAAACATGAATGTAAAAAATGTGAGGGTTTAAAATGCTGTAAAAAAAAAAATCTGCTTTGCAAATGTTTTATCCGGGAGGAAATGTGTTCAGCACAGTTTTTCCAGCTCAAGGATGCACTCAATCTGTTTTGTTGAGCAACACTGAATGTAAACATTTGTTTGCTCACAAGAGAACTCTATAGGGAACCTTTGGGCCTGCATAAGGTACATTATATATTTGTTTACTGTTCTATCAGAATTTTCCCCCATATTCTTTTAACATGCAGGATGTCCAGCAGAAAACTGGCTGAAATATCTGCTAATGGAAATAAAATACAGCTCCAGCACAGTTATTTTAGTAAAAATGCCCCAGACATAATGTTTAGTAATCATCATTTTGCAGTGAACTGCAACATGTGTAACATTTCTATGAAATAATACTGGCATACACATGCAGTGATAACGCTATAATTAGTTCAGATTAGACTAGCAGATTAGCTTGCTAGCCCCAGTGCAAGTTTGGCTTAAGCCCTCATAAATGGTGCTGAGCTGTGAAGTGATTGTGTGTGTGTGTGTGTGTGTGTGTGTGTGTGTGGGGGGGGGGGGGTCACACTCAGTAATGAAGCATCACATGAAACAAGATAAGTAAGACATTTAAATGTTACATCATATACATTTATTAACAGGAAATTAACCATTGGCATGACCTACAACAGGTGGGCTCTTTGACTGCCACTCACATAAAACGTCCTATGTCGTCGGTGAAGGTGTCGTGTTTGCAGGCCTTCATAACTCTGAACTAGATGGAGGAAGTCTTTTAGTGTAGCCTAGCGGTTTCTCCCTGCTTCCACTCTTTCTGCTAAGCAAAGCTTAACACATCCTTGACCTTCTCCATACAGAACAGAGAGGATAATTCATCTAATTCCCAGTAAGATATAATTATTTCCCAAATGTCAAGGCATTCATTTAAGGTTTTACTTCTCTTCCTTTGTCTCTGTCTCATTAGGCAGAACTCCAATTTATCAAAATCAAATTCTCTGGGCAGCGATTGAACTGAAAACAAGTGGGGAAAACAAGAAATTAGTTCCCAGTTGTGTTGGTGTTTCTCTTCTTGAGTCATCAACAGAGAGAGAGAGAGAGAGAGAGAGAGAGAGAGAGGATTATTGGCCAGCTACTTTCCTTAGCTCAAACAGTGGTGGTGTGAAAGTATTATTACCATGTCAAAACCCGCCAAATTGAGCTCTTGATGCAGTGTGGGCCCAAGAGCGGTGAACACAAATGTCAGCTAGATTACGATCCTAATTGGCACGGCGTCGGCCCTGCTTTCTACAAGCCGAGAGCTGGGCTGAGAGCCGAGTTGCAGCGGCGAGGACAGTAATTCACAGGACCCCGCATCTAAACTGAGCAGAGCAGTGAGGAGGAGGAGGAGGAGGAAGAGGAAGAGGACTCTCCCTCTCACTCTCTCTTCCCAGGGCTCACATCCTCCACATGCAGATGCACACCACTAGCATGCACATGCATGCATAAATGATGACGTACGAAAAAACACAGACAGGATGCAAAATTCGCATTCAACTGGGAACACACACCCTGATAGGTGAGTCCTGATCTGCATGCCTGGTTTCCTGAATTTCATTACATGTGAATAATGTTTTAAAAAATGAAAAATCCAGGCCGCGTCTGTGGAATGTAAAAGAGAGGACTGGAAACTCTGTGACTTGGTCCAGGCAGTAGGTTGACATTCAAACAGTTCATAGTTGCCGATAACATTTTCTTGCAAGAAAATTTCAGTTAAAAATTTTTTAACATTTTTAACATTTTTTAACATTTATATTCATTTACAGATGCTTTTTGTCCGAAGTGACTTACATTTTTACAACCCACCCACTGTACACAGAAACCGTGTGGTTAATAGACATGTAGGGGTAAATTCTCTTAATTTAAAGAAATAAAGCTTCAATCAGAATATCACGTGAAACCACTTTAATTATTCATCTAGCGATGTAATCTGAGTCGGCATAGTAACTCTAATACTGTTTCCCTCGGCGATCAGTCGAACATGCAAATTAACTTGGGGGAGAGGAATTAATTTGAGCTTTGGTTAAACAGGAAACAAATAAGCAGATGGAAGAGTGACTGAATGTGTGTTACAGAAAACAAAGATACAACTCTATACGTAAAACATTTTCTAATTATCAGTACAAAACAATAGAGTGACACAACAATGGTCACTACACATACAATGGCGCTGCAGTGAATGAATATATGAATGAAGAACTGGAGTTTAGTAGGGAAAATTTGCAACAGGTGAATAAAAGAAATGACGTGACTGTAATTGTGAGCAACTGATAAAAGTGGAGATAGAATCGCGTTTGGATTTAGTATTTTCTCACTCAAAAGTAACAATGATTAAGGATATGATGTCCTGATGCCAAGGTGATCACAACAAGACCAAACATCACATGTTTATCTCCACTGGTTATTGAGAGATTAATACAGTATATGATCATACATACAACTTCCAGAATTAGGTTATTAACAATAGCATATCTCTAATATGGTTAAAGATACAAGTAACAAAATGAAATAACAAAAGTAATGAACTAATGGCTCTGTAGAATTTTAGGAGCAAGGGATGAGTGTCTATGAGGTTATGTGTCCAGATTCACATTATAGTATAACCGTTCCCTCCTTGTTTCTGTGGCACGAACACTGACGTTGGCTCTGTATTTCTTCTTAATCCCATTTTGAAGAATACAGAAAAGTACCAAGTGAACTGAAAGGAAATGTTCTGGAGGTGCAACATAGTGGGCCCCCCACCCCCCACCCCCCCACACACACACTGCTAGAGGGGCCTGTGTAATCTCAAACAAAGCCCTCCAGGGTCATTAGCAGTCACTCGTTAATCCGGTCCCATCCCCTGCCTCCTCCAGGAGGGTTTTGATTGTCTTGAAAGTAAACACCAGTCTTTGTTTGTATCCGGTCAGAGCGGCCAGATGGTCTCGCAACTAATTTACAGCTGTGGGAAAGAAAAATTTAAAAGGGGGTTTAATCTTTTGGGCGTAGCGTGGAAGGCATCACATCTAAAACGGTGTCGGAGGCGCTTTGCTCAGAAATATCTGCTTCCGATGTTCTGCTCAAAAATATCCTACAGACTCATTGTGCTGCTACATGAGTGGCAGCTGCTCCTCCAAATTTCATCTTGGTTAGGAACAAAATCCTCCCACTCCAGTCTGATCATTTCACAAAGCGTGGCACCGTATTGTATCCCCACAACAATCCACTCTGGCAGCCACTGACAGCTGTTGAGACTCAACAAACTGTAAATCCCATTGGTCTGTTTGTTAGTGTGCGATCAAAATAGAAAAAAAGAATTGTTAGGGAAATCACCTTATTAATACCATTCGGTTTGCGAGTAAACAAACTTGGCAGGGCTAATATGAGGAAGCACATAATAATCCAGAGATGGTCCCTTTGCAAGGTCGTGTCACAGATATCATTTTTCCAGGAAACACTACATTGTATTTCCATTCGAGGAATAGGAAGAATGGGAGCAGGCACATGTTTACCACATATTTTTTGGTGGGTCGTTTACTGTGGTGTTCTGCTCGGCCGGATCAAGCATAATATATTTTAAATAATCATTAACAGTGACTGGAACTGGTAAATCAAAACCCAGGTTTAGCCTCAGATATAGAAAAAATAAAAAAAAATTAATCTTCTGTATCTAAGCTTTTGGAAAAAAGGCAAAAAAAAAAAACAGGAATTTTTTTCGTGCTTTAGTAGAAATCTGTTTTTGCGTTTGCTTAAATTATTCTATTTAATGTGTCCTCACATAAACAACCGAAAAAATCCAGTCATTGTTAGATATTATTTTGAAAGAACAGTAACAATAGCGCCGGAGCAATAGAGCAAACTCATCCGAGATATGAAAGTCACAGCAACTTACTGCACAGCTGCTGAGAAACACCTGGACACCTCCTTACTTGTGCAATTATCCAATCAGCTAATCATGCATGAAATCATGCAGATACAGGTCAGGAGCCTCAGTTAATGTTCACATCAAGCATCATAACGGGGACGAGAAGCGATCTCGGTGACTTTGACCGTGGCTGGATTGTTGGTGCCAGACGGGCAAGTTTGGGTATTTTTCTGAAACTACTGTTCTCCTGGGATTTTTCGCACACAACGGTCTCTAGACTTTGCTCAGAATGGAGCCAAAAAAACCCCAAAAAACGGTGACCTTCGGTTCTGGGGACAGAATCACCTTGTCGATGAGTGAAATCAGAGGAGAATGGTGAGAAAACCACTCTCTACAGCTGCGGAGAGCAGAAAAGCATCTCACACTGAACACCGAGGGCGGATGGGCTGCTAAAGCAGGGGACCATGCCAGGCTCCACTCGGCCAAGAACAGGAAACCTGAGGCTGCAGTGGGCACGGGCTCGCCGGACCTGGACAGCCTGGAAAAACGTAGTCTGGTCTGATTAAGCTCGATTTCTGCTGAGGCAGCAGATGGTCCAGTCATAATTTGGCATCAGCAGCATAAATCCATGGAACCAACCTGCCTGTTGTCAACGGTCCAGGCTGGGGGTGCTGGGGGTGGTATATTGGTGTGGGGAATGTTTTCTTGGCACACTTTGGGCCCCTTAACACCAGTCAATCATGGTTTGAATGCCACAGCCTTTCTGAGTATTGCTTCTGACCATGTGCTTCCCTTTATGGCCACAATTTACCATCTTCTAATGGCTACTTCCATCATGATAATGCCCCACCATCTGTTGGTGTGACTTACTGGTAGTGATATCAATGTATCGACATTAGTTGTGGCCGAAAAAGTCTTATACTCAGATCTGTCACTCACTACTTTGCAGAAAATTCAGCAGGAAGCAAGGTGGTTGAATTAAATCTTAGGGAGCAATGTAAAATCTTCATCTGCTCAGATAGAAAGCCTTTATCGATCAACTGCCACTTGAGGGAACTGCCACTCGAGGGAATGCATGGCAATTGAGGGATACGTGGCAATTGAGGGCAATTTTGGTTTCCATTTGGGGGAAAAAGTGCCAGGACAGGCTTTGTATACATACTGTTGCAATGATATGCAATGAAAACCCAAAAAACTACGGCTGGGATACTCTCAAACAACATGCTTTCACTTTGATCCCATTGTTTCAAAGTTTATTAAAACATACTACAGGGAAAATCTGGGGGGAAAAAAATGAGTGAAGAAACACAACAAATACAGACGATTTCACATGCGGCAAAAAAGGTCACTGATATGGTTTGATAGGAAAATTATATAAATCAAATGCTACAACCATCGAATGTGGGAATATTGTGTAGCGTGGTCGACCTCTCCAGTACAGCTTGAGTTTTCGGAGACTTGTAGAATAAATGTCAAGGAGCATATCAGATGCACACGAGGCTCCTGGTGGCTCATTATCTTGCTACTTTTTTCCTTTTACTGTGTGTGTGTGTGTGTGTGTGTGTGTGTGTGTGTGTGTGTGTGTGTGTGTGTGTGTGTGTGTGTGTGTGTGTGCACTTGCGCGTGCATGTGTTTAAGAGTTCTTTTTTTTTCTATTACACTTCTTTGAGCTTCAGCAGTAAAGAGGCCTCAAAGAAAAAAAAAAAGCTTTCAACTACTTTTTGAACATTATGATAATGTTGAACTCTGACCCCTGGCACTGAACAAAATGACGTACAGAGCGTATTGTGTCCCTGCTAATTCAGTTTGTTACTGTTCCTGCATGATACTCTTGTGTGCCGTGGTGATTAATGCTGTCGCGATCTCGGAACAGATACAATATGTACCGATGCAGAACAGAACTCAATGTAAAACTAAAAAAAAAAAGAAGAAACCGTCTGCACTTTGACATGCTCATTGTTAATTTGCACCCAGTACATTTTGGCTGCTTGCTTAGGTTTTAGTCATCTGCATAAAACCCTTCTAGATGATCACGTATTCTCTACTCTCCGCGTTTTCTTTCCTTTATCTTCCTCTGTCCCCCTTCCGCCAGTGTAGCCTATCAACGGTTAGACAATTATCTGTGTGCTTGAGATGACGTTACAGTTATTGCAGGCCGCTGCAGGGAAAATGAGGTGATTCCAATGCACTTCGCGCTCTCCATTAACTGCCACTCGAGTTGTGGGTTGTTGCTCTCTGTGTGGAGAAGGGGTCATGGACTCTGGCCTCCTTAATAACAGACAACCCCCCCCCGGTCCCCTATTCATCTGATTGGGGTTAACCACCAGTTTGGTGTAATCATCAGAAATCACAGGCCAGTGTTTTACCAGTATAGATGGATACTGGTTGGGTATCGGAGGTCGTCGGCGTTTAAACAATCCAGACGCTGTGTCTCACATCCATTCAACATACTTATTCTTCACCATGTACTAATTGTCAGAGTACACTGTTCTAGCAGTTATTGTACAAAATTATTTACATACTTAACCGTTGTGGGTTGATAGGAAATTGCATAAGATGCACGGTGTTAGCTGTTCATAAAACTGCGATTATGGACTGTCACTGCAAGTTAAGCTTCGCAATAATGCAAAAAGTCTTATTTTAAAAAACTTGATTACTTATTTTTGTTTTCCAAGACCTTCTCTGGAGCTGTTTCACCACCATCCATGATTTATTTAAATTTTATCCAGCTGTGCGAAGCTCCTTCGCTTGCTTAGTGCATTGCATTGAGAGCAGTATCCCTAAAAAGCATCTCCTAAAAAAAAAAACAAAAACCCCCCAAAAAAAACAAAAACCCAAAACGACTGGCTCTAGTTATGCATGCTGTCTGATTTTAGTACAATGCATTTTGTTATCATCCCAGCGTAAACACTATATACTATACATCCCCCATGAGCAGGCGCTTGGTGACAGCAGCGAGGAAAATTTGCCTTTGAACAGGTGGAAACCTTGAAGAGAACTAGGCTGACTGGATGAGAGAGAGAGAGAGAGAGTAGGGGTGGAGGGAGGGAGAGAGTAGGTGGAAGTAGAAAATAGCACAATGCAGGTTCTACATAAAGACGTAGAGATTAATGATGTACAGGTATTATGTTGATACTAGTACTACTACTGCTACTACTACTACTGCTACCACTGTTACTACTATTACTACTAATATCACTACTACTACTTCTAATACTACTGCTGCCACTACTACTACTACTACTACTAATAATAATAATAATAAAAATGAAATAACATAATAATAGGACTGATAACAGGACTAATAAGACTAAAAAAAAATTAATGAATGAGATTAATAATGTGGGCAGTAGTTGGTCTGAGACCATGGATCCAGACTCTGTAGCATCAGAGGCAGAAAATCCTGCAGAAAGCGACAGGAGGACGAGGAGAGAGAGACGAGGAAGAAGAGGAGAGAGGAGAGAGACGAGGAAGCACAAAACTACAGGAGAGAGAAGATGCCCAGATAGTCACACGTGTCACACGATCTGAGTCAACCATATATATAACATATCGATTACAGTATAGGAGCCCAATAACTTAAGGCTCTGCCTCCCATTCTACTTGTGGAGACTCTAGGAACCACATTAGGCCTGTGTTTCGGGAGGGCAGTGTTTTACTGGTGTAATAAGGTACTAGGAGCTCTTTAAGATAAGAAGATACCTGACTATTAAGACCTTTGAAGGTGAGGAGGAGGACTTTAAATTGAGAAGCTAACACAGGTGAGATAAGATCTTTTCCTGGTTCCTGTCACTACTTGGTGCAGAATTCTGAATCAGCTGGAGAGTATTTAAAGATTCATTGGAACAGCCTGATTAATAATGAGTTGCAATAATTCAGCCTAGAAGTAGCAAAAGCATATACTTTCTGCATTTTGTCTGAGTTTAACATTAAAAAGTCGCCGTCATCGAGGTCTTTATGTCCTTGAGGCAAAATTAAGCAGTTGATGTTTTTATCTGGATTCATTGACTGGTACAGTTGGGTTTCATCTGCCTGCCAACATTTGCTAATTGACAAAAAAAAAAAAATTACAGCCGAGGCTTTTGTAAATGTAATCTGTTTTAGCAGCTATTTAATAATAAATAAAACATTTAACCTGATCGTAGCGCTAAACGGAAAAAAAAAAAAAATCCATGCATCACCCAAGTTATTACAATTCATCACGCAGAGATTTTTTCCTGGATAAAAATAGAAAGCATCTGCTTGGGAAGCATTGATGTCTGAATGAAATTTCATCGCAGTGCATTAGTTGAGATATTTCAGTCTGAAGTAATTGGACTGACAGACAGATGTTTCAACCCATAGAGTCAAGCCTCAGGCATTTCACAAATCACTTCTAAGACATCGCGCTTGTTTCCCTGCTTGTTTAAATGTGTTTTATTCAATATGTAATTTTCTTTAAAGGTTAGTAAAACAGAAATGGAGTAGTGGAAATGAACTTGTAATAATGGCTCTCACTTGGATTCACCTCCCCACCGGATATCATGGGGTTTTTTTGTTTTTGGTTTTTCTGAGGCTGCAGTCACTGAATCATGCCACATTTGGGCAGCAACCTTGGCTGCGCTGCCCGCTCCCACTCATTCCCACGGACCGTTTCCAGCGTCACCCACTGATTTCTGGGATCTGATTGAACATCTATTTTGCTGAAAACGAATAACTTAGCAGTGGTTTTCACACTGCTGTCAAACGTGCATTCGGAGTGTGTGTAGCAGGCTACAGCACAGAACCAAAGCGGACCAGTCTCTATAATTTACTGTGTATTACAGCCTGAATTTTCAAACCTGTATTGAGCATTGGAAAAGAATGTATGCAGTTGAAACGGCTGACAGCTTCTAGATCTTTAAGGACCTTATGCACCAAATGTGCTGCATATTCCAACAGTGCGCTCATATGAGGCCCATCGCACACACCGAACGTACCATACAAACAAAAGTAGCACACAACATACAGAGCATTTTGATGCTTGGAAATAGAACAGAAGTGCATCCTCATGTGTATCAATGCCCATCCCAACAAACTTGGTGTGTGGGCTATATACAGAGCCCCCCCCCCAGGGTATATGCAAAGATTGTGAATCTGTGCCCATGGTGTTGTAAAGCAAAATTAAATTATGGAAGAATTGTCTGAGCAACTCTGAATTTTTGTTCATGAGAGATGTAAAAAAAAAAAAAAAAAAAAAGGAGATTGCAAATTGAACCTGCTTTCAATCACAACTGACACCAACTGAAGAAGTGTTTGGATGTTTGTGGCTTAGTCATGGGGGTCAATTTGTTGTTTGCAAGAAAGATTACTGTGATTCTGAATCCACTAAAAGGACAGATATTTTTTTTTTTTTTTGTATTTGCTCAGATTTTGGAAGAATGGCAGTGTGAGTCTCTGACAGGAGTGGGCACAACAGTATATGATGTGGGTGTTATTTATATGCAGGTACTGCTGCTGGGGATTTTGAAAATGAAAAGATGATCCGGACAACATCACTGACCTGACACAACACCTTCAACAACAGCATACAAATGAATGTCATCATTAATTCTGATACATCCAGCTCCCACATTCTCCACCATCCTCGGTGGACCCGGCAGCCTGGCAGAGAATGCAGAAGAATGCTCAAAGCTAAAACAAACCCAAAAATCATTAGCTATTGATTTTGTTTTAACAAGTATATCCCTTACTTTGGGTCAATAAAATGTATTTATTTATTTATTTAGCACACATTCTTCATAAAACTTGTTATGCTTTTGTCCAGGCACTGTAGATATAAATTAATTTTTAAAAAATAATTTTCACCCAAGTGGAAAGTGTTTTGTTCTTTGGGTTATTTTCAGTCAGTGCATTGGATTTGTGCCTTGCTCTCAGGTTTCTACTTTTTCTTTCCTTTTTTTTTTTAGTGAAATGGAAAATCACAAGAAGTTTTCAGTTGTAAAATCTATTACACGCACTTAAAATTCAGTTAGCAAAATTCAGACAGGGCAGAATTCAAAAATTAAGCTCTCTTCCCCCTTTATAATATATTAAGATAATGCATTACATCCCCCCGACATCCTTTGGCACTGAACAGTCCGAGACTATAGCATGTTCCTTTTGATGTATTAGCTCTGACACCAGGGTCATATTTTCATTAATTAAACATGGCTTTGTAATAATTTCCTACAGATAGAGACCCATTTTGCTGCAGACTTTGGGCACACAAGATATGCTTTTGCCACACAGCTTAATTAGAAAATGATAAATGCCTCAGAAGTGTTTCCATACATTTCTTAAAGGTCAGGGCCACCTCTGGCTTGAGTCATTCGAATTCATCATGCATCCGCAGATGAGTCGGTGTTGCCTCCGACTCTTTACCTGTGTGCGTGTGCGTGTGGGTGCCTTTCAGGTCTGCTACGTCTTAAACGTAATGGGAAGCCCTGAATGTTTATGAATGTTTGCGTGTGTGTGCCCGTGTGATTCGAACTTGAGAAAAGTCCCGTGGCATCCCGTGAAGCTAAGTATCGCCGTCAAGACTATCAATGTGACAAAGTAACCTTGGGTCGCCATTCATTCCCGGCTACAAGAGCCATATGTGGCCCGATGCAAGACCATCCATTTTATGCAGTGACACGCCTGCAGACAGTGCTTGTTTTGTGCAAATGAGTTTTACAGACTTTCCAGGGTGTTGTGTTTCTCTTTCTCTTTCGATTTCCTACAGAATGATGGGTGATGACCTGTTGTCCCACGACATGTCCTAATTTCCTGCTGATAAAAAAAAAATAAACAAAGCAACACTAAACATTCTAAGAGAATTTCAAATTGTCCCGTGGACCATTTGCAGGTTGGGACCATGCGGTCAAATAAACAGCTTTGCCATGAGATGGGCATAAACTGGACTTTAGCCACTAATGTGCTGCTAATTGGGGCTGATACTTCAATACTGAAATCGGGCACTGTCCACACCATGAAAACAATAGCCAGAATTGGACGGGGATGCGATTGCGAGAGCCTGCCCACTTTGCCGTTCGGTACAAAAACACAGTGCATTATTCAGACAAAGCACCTGGGAACAGTGCTGGGTTGTGAGGTGGGTTTTTTTGTTTGTTTGTTTTTTTGTTTGCGGCCACAGTCAGCCCCCCACCCACACACACACACACACACACACAAACACTAACATACACAATCATAAAAAAAAATGGCTGTAAAACAATGAATATGTTTTTCCGAGCTTCGCCTATTTACCCTGATATGACCATGTGTTTATCAGAATGTTCCCTTGAACCTTCCCTTAACCTCAGAGAGTCTTGAAGAGCCTTGTCAGTTAATTATTTCCCCTCAAGTCAGGCCAGAGAGCTGTATTGCTCAGCACCAGGTTGCCAGTTTGGAGCATAGTATCTATTCAATGACAGCTTGCCTCGTCTTGGACACCTACCTGGGTAAAATGATATCTTTGTCCACTTTGGGTGTCGTAACTGGTCCCTTTAAAGGAGCTATGTTAAGATGATTTGCTATGGCCTATTGTTCAGACCTGAAGTGGGAATAAAACATCAAAGGGTTTTTTTTCTGGTTTGAAGAATGAAGTATAGAATTCTAGTAGAATGTCCTCAACAGGATTAATAAAACACTTCTTTGGTCATTTGTTCAATACCCTTAAATGACCTTAGTGTATATTATGTTGACGAACATCCTCCAACAGCAACGTGTATAACGACTCCTGCCTGGGAAAAAACAGTGGAACAAGTGTGACGTGATGGTTTTACATTATAAATACCTCTCTTGGAGGTTATTGTGGTAGATGATTGGACTTTCCAACAGCCAACACTGGTTACTTTAACCAAAATCGTGACTTTTCCCCAACATTAACCAGGTGCATTAACATTAACCAGGTTTTTGTTTGGGCTAAACTTAACCAAACTTCAGCCATAGGTGTGTCAGATGAGAAAACGGTCATGTCAGTCGTCTGCAAAAATTTTAGAAACGACGGCACTGGGAATGAGGGGGTGATGACATGGAGCAAAAGACCCTGTTGGCAAGTTTGCCTGGAACATCACAGCTGAATAATCAGCCATTTCGCTAAGCGGAGGTCACAGCGTGGCTACTTGTAGCGGATTTACTTTGCTGCCAAGTCCACTGATTGCAGAGGCACAATTCTATCACATAAATGACACTGTCAACTGTATTCCCGTCCTCAATGGACAAGCTTTGACAAAACGAAGACAGAATGCCATAAAAAACAGCCATCAAGGCTCAGTTTTGAGCCCTATTAGCCCAACTAGATCATTCTAAAACCCCCAAAGGTCTTACGGTATTACCGTACTCAGTGGACAAGCCTTGACAAAGAGGTGGACGTAATCACCAAAGTCATCAAGCTCTCTTTTGTCACTTGTAGTTAATGGCGAGGCCGGAGCCAACGCCCCTCCAGGTCGGCGAGTCCCGCGTTGATAGAACCAGTGCCGCGGTGTTTGCCACTGAGCCGGGGGATTTTTTCGGATTTGTTTCTGTGCTCAATTTAGAATCTCGGAAGCCAGAAAACAAACATCTCTCTCAGTGAATTTTTAATGTCCCTCTGCCCCTCATTCCTCTTCCTCCTCCTCAGCTGAGCACCGCATCCCTGAAACAGAGCAGATATCAGCCTGCCACAGACATGATTGCAATCTCTGCGCTCAATGCACCCTGTAAGGAAGAAAACGGGTCTTTCTGCCTCAGTCCACGACATACTGGACTCGGCACCGCTTTGAGAAATTCTTCAGGACTTTCAGACGGATTTCTCAAAGGGCATCGTGACTGAAGGATCCCTTCACTTGGGGCATCAAAGTCTGCTCAAAGAAATAAAAGATAAATAAATAAAATATCTGGGAGTCAAGGCAAAGCAAGTCAAAGTATCATAAATGATATGAATCAGATAGATGCAGATTCTGAGTGTACGAACAGGTTTGTGTCCTCTGTCCGAGGACTCTACTTTCTAGGTGGGGTTGAGTGGTCGGGTGGCGAAGTGTGAAAAAAGGCACTGGCCTGCTTTCAACAAGATGGCAAATATTGGACTTTCAGATCAGATATGAGGACACAAGGCAGAAAGGGGGAGTGAGGCCATCTGCTTTCCACAACTTGTTGGCTGCCCACTTCATGCGTTTCCACGGGTACTGTCAGCTCTTTAACAGGGGTTAAATGGACCTAATCTGAGGTGTAGTCATGTGTACCGAAAGTATTTTAAAGAAAATGTTGAAGTCACCTTTTTATTTACTTGAATTTACTTCTTTCTAAGTTTTTGGGCTGGAAAGGCTTTAGCCTACTATTTTTCTGCCACATCTGCCTTGTGGGTTCTATTTTCACCTGTTTCTGTTTGGTGGTTTGTTTATTTATTTGTCAGCCGGATTTCACAGAAAAAGGCAAAGGGGCACGGGCTGGGGATGAACCCCCTTAAAATTTGTGCAGAGCAGCAGATGCAGGAATTTATTTTGTCACTTGTTTGGCCTTGGCTGAAGGTATTTGCTCTACCAAGTTTTTTGTTGCTTTCCTTCCTTCCCTCTTTGCCCCCCCCCTCCTTTCTTTGCTTCCTAAAACTGCTTTCCCAGGAGCAAAAATGCAAGAAATGTTTGGAGAGCTCACAACTCTAGCCCTAAACATACAGTACAAACTGTACTTAAAGAGACAGTTCACCCAAGTCACAAAAGAACATCTTTTCTCACACAAACCAATTGGTTTCTAGCAGTGAGGATAGTTAAACTCTTACGTGCCTCGATAGAATGGACGTGAAGGGAATTTTGATTGATTCAGGTGAAAATACCCCTTGGAAAGTTTGGCAATTCCTCTTAAGGTGGCTTTAGAAGCGGCCAACTTCAAAACTTTGAAAGTTCATTAAAACTCATCCACACATGCCTTGCAGCCATCATAAGCATATATATGCTGAAATAAGTCGAAACCTACAGTGCAGCTTGGATGACCACTAAAATAATACGCTGTGTTAATTTCTGCTTTGATCCGGACGATGAAACGGAACATTAAAGATGTAGTTTTCAGTCCCATGCGCTGAGTCCAACCTGGCTTTTCCACATTGCCGCGGGAAGCCATTCCCAATTTGGATTCGGAAGATCAGAATGTTTATAAAATCACATTAGGACATGGAGAAACAGACTGGAAGGAAGTCTAAGTGGATTTTGTTCACAAATATCCCTTTTCTAAAAATTATAAGGGCTACTAACACTTTTTAAAAGGGGGATAAATCGTCCAAATTATAGTGCTGTAAATTTAAAAGCTTCACCTGAGAAAAATGCATGTATGTAAAGAGTCTCTCCGTTGGCTTGTCGGCTGCGAAGTTACACTACTTGTATCTTTTTCTTTTTTTTTTTAACCGCAGGTCATCTCAACAACGAAACGACATCTGTTTATGAAACCTGTTCGTGACATTTACAAAGAAACTGCGAAATGTGCGGGGAGTGCGAGCTGGAGCCGGGGCTCTGTGTTCTGAGCAGAGCGATGACTCCGGCCCATCCATCACTGTAAGGGATCGTTGGGCGCATTGACATTTCATACGCTGTGAAGGGAGCAAAGTGGGGCGCCGCCGCCGCCGCCGCCACCACCACCGTTGCCGCCATCGCCCGTGATTCATTTGTTGTTGTTTTTTGTTGGGATCCTGCAGAGGAGTGGAGGAGCCGGTGCTTTGTTTGAATGTCAGCAGCCGAGATGGAAAGAGACTGCTGGGCCCGCTGAGCTATGTTACAGTATGCATCCGTGATTATGATGGATTGTGCGCCGTGAGTGCACATTTATGAATCTTAAGAGCCCCTTTTTATTCTAAGTGCATCTTCTGAAAGTTGGGCTGTCACCAAGTGCGCCGAGATGCTGAAGTGTTTCAGTCTTGTTCATGGGCAGGGGATGGATGAGGGGACAGAGTTTACTACTTAAAACTGTGCCCACAGCTCAGCTGATAACACCCCCCCCCACACACACACACACACACACACACACACACACACCCCACTCTCTCAGATGAAAGTTTATTTGAAACTTTCAGCCGGTCCCTTTCTGCTCGGATCCTCATTAGCCCAGACATTGTGCAGCTTGACCGTAGAACAATTTTTTTTTTCACAGATAACAGCCTTCGGTTTATTACAAATTGTGGAACAACTCAAAGATGGTATTTGTCAGAAAGTAAAAATGTGTATTTTTTAATTTAAAGGTCTTTCCTGCACTTCAACTCATCGAAAGCTATCAGCATCTCTTAAATGAGAGAAAAGCAAACACTTAGCAACAAAGCAAAGTGTTTGCTTTATATAATATTTTACTCTAACCTAAATTTCTTGAGTTAATCATTCTTTTGTCAGTGATCAACCGATTTGAATTACTGCGGCTCTTATGCATTGCCTTTTGATGTGTGAATGACAGTCATTATTTTGCTATTAAAAAATTTTATAGGTCAGCAATTTGCCATTCTCTCTAGTGCTAATTAAAGCCTCTTACTTGGCTTAATTTCTCACCATAAAAAACCCTATTTCAACTGACTGGAAAAGCAAAAGATTATTTGTACACACGAAGTATTTCAGTCAGGACTCGATATAAAAGCTTACTTGTGAAGAACAAGCACTAGAGGTGACATTGCAAAGAGGCCCCGGCTGGACCAGGACTGGAACCCAGAACCTTGGGGCTGTGAGGCAACAGTTCTCACATCTGAACCACTGTGTGGCCTCCATTAAAAAAAAACAAACAAACAAATTAAATGTCTCTGAACATAACCCAGCCAGCAGTTACTTTCCTACAAAACGTATTTGTTGCTGCAGTTTAGTTGTATAGGAAAGTGGTATCCAGGAGGCAAAGTAGCAGCTCCCCAGTTGTGTTACACATCGTCTATCGAGCCTCATGAACCACGCTAGTACGCTCATTCAAATGAATGGATCGTGTTTCAACGCCTCTCATCATACTTTTCACGGGGTTTGCAGGCAAATGGCGAAATGATTTGGGCTCCTGATGCAGCAACTGATTTTTAAAACTTTAAACACACGTTACAACGTTAACGCCCTTAAACTAGAGAATCAAATTAGGATATGAATTATCACACTTTCACTTTTTTAGTGTAAAAAAATAAAATGCAGTTTAAAGGCCCTACACAGCTATGGCAACGCCCCCCCCCCCCATACAAATTCCCTTCTTTTGCCTGATTGAACCTTTTCACGGGAATATGTTGGTGTGTAGAGATTGATCAACATCTCCCTCCTTTTCTTTTATGGTTGGTTATGTGTTCACAGCTGCATAAAGTTTTACTTTCAGTATCCTTATTGGAATAGTTTGGCGATCTAATGTAACCTCTAGCATAGCTCAAGCCAACTGAGCAGAGTCCTAATCAATGAAAAATAAGTGAGACCGATTCTGTGGGTGCATGTCCAGGGTTTTAATGAGCGGAGTTAAGGTTTCTCTTGCCTGGCACAATATGTATGTACATTTGCCTGCTTCAAACGACCAACAAACAAAACCTTAGTTTTCTAAAATAGGGTTGGGTTTTGTATACAACGCAATTTCTCACCCGTGATTCTGGGATGAAAAGAAAAAAAAGTTTTGTGCTTAAATACCACAAACTCATAACACTGAGCCCAAAGATTGATGTTTTTTTACTGCGTTGCGCTGATCCCTCAAATGAGGTTAAAAAATACTCCCGTCCCCCGGTCACATACCTTCTGTCCGTCTGTGCTTTTAGTTTAAATAAACTAAACTAGGACAGTTATTAGTGATCTGTTAATATCTTTACTATGCACTTTGATCGAAAGTTACCAATACGAAACTTGAACCTCGTGCACTCATTTTCGATTACGCTCCATTCCCAGTTTGTCCTTATTTCAAAAATAAGCAGCCATTAAGGATTTATTAGCAAAAATATCTATCTAAAATCGAAGTGATTATTTTTTATTATTTTAGTGGACTAGTTTCTCACATATATCCTTGATGGGTGAAACCTGGTTTGTATCACCATGGAAACTGACATTTTCAACACTGCACAAAACCTTAATTCCTGGGATGAATTGTGTACGTGGCCTTGTGTCCCCACAACTAATGATACAGCTTGGCTTTCTTAATTAAGATAAGCGAGTTATTGTTTGTGTGATTAACGCTGTGTTGAATGCTGCTGATTTCTTTCTCTCTTTTTTTTTTGTTGTCATCCTCGGCGGATGAATGAGCGCCATCTTTACCGGCTGCCCCCGTCCACCACCTCTGCTGTTAGCGCGGCCATTACGCTTTGTTCTGAGCCAAATTATTAAAAACACCATTATTAGAGGAGCAGTTGGAGGGAGTGTGCCGCTGTCAAACAAACAATGGCCCCCGTGGAATTACCTGCCATGACTCATGCATGTCGCGGAACCACAATCAAACTTGTTCAACTGCAGTCTGGGAGCCCTCAGAGTTGTCTGTTGCGTTCATTCGGCTTCTAAGTGATTGAGGATCTCACCATTAAGAATGTTGATTGCTGTAATTTGTAATCATTCTCACCATAATTTCTGCACTGTGCACTGGCACAAGGGGAGGTAGATGAACAATAACAATGTGCTATTATTATTATTACTTTTTTGATTAGATTTTTACTTGCATTGTAAAGATTTTCAGACCGATTCTCTTTTTTCATACTTTGTTATGTTGCAGCTTTATGCTTTAAGTGTTTAAATTAATATTTTCTTTCATCAATTGACATTCATTACTGCATGACTGCAAAACAGAAACAGAATTTTAGAAAATTTTGCAAAAATATATTAAAAAGGAATAAAAAAAACTTCACATTGACATAAGTATTCAGACCCTTTACTATGTTCAGGTTCCTCCCATTTCTCTTGATCATCTTTGAGATGTTTCTACACCTTGATTGGAGCCCTCCTGTCATCATTTCAATTAATTGGACATGATTTGGAAAGGCACACACCTGTGTTTATATAAGGTATCACAGCTGTCAATGCATATCAAAACAAAAACGAAGAAGCCATGAGGTGGAAAGAACCGCCTGCAGAGCTCAGAGTCAGGATTGTGTCGAGGCAGCGAACTGGGGAAGGCAAGAAAACATTTTCCACTGCACTGAATGTTCCCTAGAGCACAAACACCACTGTAATTCTTCAATGGAAGAAGTTTGGAACGACCAGGACTCTTCCTAGAGCAAGACTGAGCAATCATGGGGAGAGGGGCCTCGGTAAGAAAGGCGATCGAGAGCTCAATGGTCACTGGCTGAGCTGCAGAGATTATGTGTGGGAATCGGACAAACCTCCAGAAGGACAACCATCGCTGCAGCACTCCATTGATCTGGGCTTTAAGGCAGAGCGGCCAGACAGATGCCTCTCCTCAGTGAAAGACACACAAAAGCCACTTGGACTTCGCAAAAATAAAAGGAACCTACAGAACTCTCAGACTATGAGAAACAAGATTCTCTGGTCCGATGAAACCAAGATCGAACCGTTTGACCTCAAACGGAGACTGTTGAAGAAGAGGAGATATAACCACTATCTCTATGGGGGGATCATTATAGCCAACGTGAGATCACCAAACAATAATTTGGGGGCGAGCTAGTGGCCCTTGTGAGGAATCGGTGACTTTTGCAGCGTAGTGTTTCGTGTTTCACAGAGTCTTGGTCGCTGGCCGATGCTCCAGATGTCATTGCTACTATCAATGGCTTCCAGACAGTTTGGGCAGACAGGATTAAGATTAAGATGCAGACAGGAGGCCAATATTAATAATTCATTTCTAGCAGAATGATTATGGAATTGATGATTGTAGGAAAACTGTTTGTTCAAAGAACTTTAGATAAAGCAATCAGAAGTTGGTTGACTTCAATAACTGAGGATGCTTGACTGGGAAAAACAGTGGTTGAGATTAATGAGTTTGATGTTCACAGTTTATGACCCTTAATTTTTAATTTACCTTGTAACTGTGGTAATCTCTTTGGTCCTAATCTGTAATCTGGCCTGTACTTTATAAATAATTGTAATATTAATATTTATACTTAAGGACTGGTCATTATTCCATCATCAAATACCAAAGAGAACCAAACATCTAACAACATACAGTAAACCAATCACTTATCTCAATGATGTCTTGATTTGATACTTTAGCAGTTCTTTGACCATCTTTATGTGAATAAAGAGCTGTTGCTTCATTAGCAAATAATACCATTGACAGTTGGTTAGAAACATTACACAGAAACATTATAAATTTCATTAGCAAGAGAATGGACGGCCATAGAAGCAGAGTGGTTCTTTTTGGACCCATATGATGTGTATTTAAAATATTACAACTACACAGATGATTCAACAGCCTTTGGTAAAGAAGTTTTTCCAACACTTTTGCCATTACACAGGAATTGAAGTGATTAGCTGGCTCATCATCTTTGTATACTGGAATAATGTTTTGGTTTGTTTTTTTTTTGTTAATTTAAATTCAGCAGGGACAACACTTATTTGTAAGGAAAGATTGAGAATGTGAGTTAAAGACTTTGGTGTTATATCCTGAAGTGATCTAAATAAACTGCCAGGAACATTGTCAAGATCCAGAAGGTTAAATCTTTTAGATTGTGTAGGACCTCTTGGACCTCCGCTTCCGTAACCAGAGAAAATTGAAAATCTCCACGTACGGGAGTATTCATAAACTTTAAAGGATCGTTTCTTTCACTAGGTGGAATCTTCAAAGCCATGATGTCTCCTGTTTCAGTAAAGCAATGACCAAATTTACGGGCAATTTCCTTGAGGCTCCCCAAGCGGCAGTTATCCAGGCAGCTCGACAACGAAGGACGAGACCCTGAAACAACCTCCTGACTCGTCCGTCTCTACTTTTTTTTTTTTTTAATCTTGTGTGTGTGTGTGTGTGTGTGTGTGTGTGTGCGTGCAATTTCCCGGCCCGAAGCTGAACACTTTGATTTAATAATACCGATTATTTGTCAGTGCTTTGCTGAGGGGTTTTTATGAAAGCTGTTAGAGTAAAATTGAGAATTCCATCGAATGTTTGAACGTCTGAAAAGTACTCACAGGTTGCATCATTATGCAAGACGCGACCAGAAATGCTGCTTAATTCTTGCATTCAGCTTTTCTGCAGCCTTTATGTTTGGCTTTTCATTGGAAATAATAAAAAAAAGGAAGTTCAAAGAGGCAGACCTTCACTAGCGTCACTATCGTAAACTGTGGCAGATCATCTTTGGCTCTCACTTTTAATCAGAGGCCCCAGCTGCCAGGTTGTATGAGGCTATTACCTATTCAGCCGCCCGTGCTCAATGGCTTGTTTTATATCGCTATCACTCAAGGTTATGCTGAGCCTGATTTGTACTGTCATTACACGGGTTCTGTTGACATTTCAAGTACTTTCAAGCTGAATCATGGCCTTTACCGTGAAATTGCCCGCCAGTGGACAGAAACTGAAACAATAACCCGAGTGAAGATTACTCCCAGATTTCCATCTTTACGTTTGATCGCGAAAGCCAAAAGATGTATGTCTTTAAAGAGACGTGTTCTGTAGAGTTTTAATCAGACAATAGAGTTGCAGCTTACAAAGAAATGTTCTCAGCGTTTCATCTGAAGTTATGTATTGCTTCAGCAGCTGTTTCATTTTCTTGGTACGAGCTTTTGCTTAAACATCTCTTGCGGAACTCGGGTTTGAATCACCCCGAAGATAATCGACTTGCTCTCTCAGTGTTTTCTTCCTGTAGCCACCCTCTGGACAGGATCCATGGAAGCGAGGTTCCTGTCGCCCTCAGTTAGCTGTTCAGTAATTGTCAGTGATTTTTTCCTTGTTATTTTTCTGGGTTAAGCTAAAATTAAAAGGGAAAACTGCAGCTTTATCTGCAATCCACAAAGAAACATGAAAATCACGCACAGATTTCAGGGGAGACGTCTGTACCTGATCAGTGTTTTAGAGCCTGATCGTGTCAGAGGCAGAATGGAGATGAGGTGGGGACCAAGACTTGAAGAACTGAGGCACTATTCACATATGAAGAGACTTAGATCACCAAGACGGCACATTCATTTCAATTAAAGTTGATCATTACAAATACATAAAAGGACAAAGAACAAAAAAACAAAAAAGAAAATTCTTTTCTCAGTTTTGCCAAAGTACTTAAAGGGGACCAACAGATATTTTTTTTTCTATAGTACTGCAGTTGGCCGCCAAGACAAACTGGTGGCAAATCTGGCTCGCTAGGCCATATCCAGTTCTCTTAACACTTCCACTGGAGACCCCTGTTGTTCAAGCAAACAAGCCCCTAAACTGTATTTCTATGTAAGTACCTGTATTTTCTCAATGAGACGATAATCTTCATAATCACTACAGAGACCCAAATTAAAAGAAAGTAAAATTAGCTGTTTACAGCTTCACTTATGTCGGTGAGATTCCTTTATAAACAGCGTTTCTCCACACGGACACAAAACATGCTGCCTTGAGTTCATTTTCTGTGTGGGTTTCTTTGTGGGTTCAGTGTAGATAAATGTAAAGTGAATGTTTGATGCTAAAGTATATGAAGTGGTCATCACTGGATCTTGATTGCCATTATAATGCCCCCCACCCCTGAGCGACAAATTTTAAAGAAACATCGGCAGAACCCAATTATGGTGAAGCTATGGAAGGTTCTGCTTTATGCAGACGTCCGATAACCTGCGATTAACCAGTCCTTGTTCTGGAACCTTCACGGATCAACCTTAAAACTAATCAGAGGAAAAGTTAATTGTCCTAGTCAAAGGCTTCCCACAATATAACTTATAACCAGGACATGAAAAAGAAAAAATGGATGGAAATTCATTGCAAATTCTTCGAAAACTTGCAGTCTTAGATGAGTATGTAGTAATTGGTCAATTCAAATATGCCTGCAAACAAGAACAAGGTGCAACTGGCTAAAAATGCTACTGACTATTCTAATTTTCAGCTTTACAACAGTTATTTGCATTCCATGAGTAAGAAAAAATGAATTTGCTTTATTTTGAAGTCCCTATGTTTAGTTTTGAAATGATTTTAACTACTAATTGTGGGAAAAACAGAAACGATGGTCTTAAACCAACACAGATTGCATCTCACTAGGATTGTCTAACTGTCTACAAACAAAAACTTATGCCATCAGGATATTTTAAAATACAAATAAGCTACTTTTTACTACAACACTGCAAAAGCTAAAAATTAGTTAAAGAAAAAGAAGGGGCGGCATGTTGGTGCCGTGTCGCCTCACAGCAGGAAAGTTCTGGTTGGGTTGGCGACTCTAAATTGCTCAAGGTTGTTTGCCTCTGTGCGCCGGCCCTGCAATGGACTGGCGACCTGTCCAGGGCGCCCCCAGGCTCTCGCCCCCGTGTCACCTGAGATTGGCTCCGTCCTCCCCCGCCGCCCTCAAAAGGATGAGCCATATAAATAATAGGTGGAGGGAGAAGAAAAAAGAAGAATGAGCGTTACGATGTGTCCTCAACAGGACTGTTGAAGAGTTTTACATTGTTATCGACCGAAACTTGCCAGTATTAGTGAAGGCGGTCTGTTGAACATGCATGGAAGATAGATTGGAAGTCAGGGAGCCACCAGGCACTGTGCAGCGTTGGAGCTGAGATTCCTCTGAGCCAAAGGCTGAAGAAATGTTCGCTCCGTGCTTGGGTTCACTAGCTTGGAGGGAAATGTGTTTCTTTGTGCATTCCTGGCAGCAACTGAAGGAGAATCTGCATGTTTGTGTGTGTGTGTGTGTGTGTGTGTGTGTGTGTGTGCGCCCACACTGCAAAACGAGAGGATGCTGTTCTTTTCCTTTTGCTCTGAGATTGGAGCTCCCAACCAGGCCAGTGTGAGCTCCCAGTGCCGCAGCCCTGAATGGAGAAGCACCGGCAGCCACTCACCGCGAGGTGCGGACCTGACAAGCCTGCGCTGACAGATAAGGCAGAGCAGCTTTGGTTAACAGCGGAGCTCCACAATGCGAATGCTAATATCCAACTGCAGGCTTGCACTGAGGTGTTTACTACTGAGATTTGATTGAATTCCGCCTCAAGATCCGACCTGGCCGAATCAGATCCCCACTGCTCGTCTGTAAGAGCCTTGCTGACGGCTAAAATGGAAAATGGTAATCGCTGTGGCCTCTCTCGACAGGGGGTTTTCAGGCGAAGAGATGTCCTTCTGGGTCCATTCGGAGTAAGTGGCTGCTCCTACGGGCCGTAACTGGCCGTAATTGGCCGTCACTGGCCGTAACTGGCCGTAACTGGCCCTAACTGGCCGTCCTCTCTCTGCTCTTGATGTTTTTTGGGTTTTTTTGTCCTCTAATGAGAAACATCAGTCTTTAAAACTCAGTCCTTGCCTCCCCTCTCTCTCGCTGACTTTTCAAACGTGCCAAAGGTCACTTAAAAGGTTATCTTAATCGGCGAAACCACGGGTTTCTGTGGTTGCTAATGGTTCCTATGAGGAGCCGGCACTAAATGACCAGCGTTGACGCCATTGGACAGACTGTCAATCTAACAGTTTGCCTCCAAAACCCAGAATGCTGCTGTTTTGTTTTGTTTCAGTGGAAGTCGTCAGCCACGAGTTGTCGTCAGCTCTTAACTCATGGAGAAGACGTCCTTTTTTTTTTTTTTTTTTAAGCTAAAGGAATCGGTACAAATTGCTAGAAGCAGAGCTCGGTGTGTAAAATGTCTCCCCAGTCACTGTTTGAGAGAGAGGTAATCTCTTTGAAAAATGCAAACCGCAGCTGTGTTGAGACGTTAATGTGACAGCAGCAAATCCCCATCAGGCAGGAGGTTTTCAAGAGATATCTAACAAAAATGTATATTTGCATTTTATCAAAAGTTAATTTTTCTCTTTTCCCTACCACCAAGGGATTATGACACCAGCTGCGACAGCTAATAAATTTTGTATGTGTAAAATTTTACGACCCATAATTAAAAATTATTTAACAGATCTCAAATCACATGTAAGATACTGGTGTTGTGTACTCAGATTACAAATATCATATCGGATGACGTTTAACGTAGTTTGGGTTTTTTTGTTTCTTTTCCCCAATGCACAACACCAAGTTATACACAACTACAAATGAGACAGCACAAGCATTTTCACACTCTGTTGCCATTAAAATGCCAACTCACTGCATCACTTTGGGCTCTCATTAGAAGTAATGGTGATGACTTGTATTGATTTCTGCACCGTGGCACCGTCTCTGAGTGCTGCACTGAGGCTGTAAAATGTCAGTGACTCGAGAGGCTGGGTGGACTTTTCGCAACGGTAGAAATTGAATTCTATATTCGGCACGGTAAAATGCGGTTGGAGATACGTGTTGTTTGACTAGCATGCCCACGTTGGCGGTGGGAGGTCCTCTTTGCTGGGACAGTTCTGCACAGGACTGAGGACGCCATTTTCAATCAACGTGGGCGTGACCACAGCATCTTTTCCCCTTGGCTTTCCCTCCGATGAAGATCTGTTGGTGTCTCTGGATCAACGAGGAGCGAGGGAGAACAAATAGTAGTGTGTTCCAGTAAAAAAAAAAAAAAATCAGATTACAGCCTGAAATGGACCAGAAAGCAAAGATTTAGCCTCACAGCATAAACACCAAGCCTCTCGTGCACTGGGAGGGTCACAGTTCATCTCAAGCAGAGGTTTTACTGAGCTGGAACAACAGAGTGTAAACATTGTCACATGCTGCCCCCCCCCAACACACACACACACACACCCGTGTCCCTTTTAGCCACTGATTTCTTTTCAGATTGTTTTTTCTACAGTGTGATGGTTTCACACTCCCTCACTTCAAATGCACGACTTCAATTGTCAGGAGCCAGTTTCCTCGGCCTCAGAAACACTGAGCTCTTTGGGGATGTGGGTGCTTTGCGGCCTATCATGCACCGGCATGAAATGGCTTTTCAGTTTCCGGCCGTACCGCTGCCTCTGCACGCATGCATCTGCCCACCTGCCAGCCTCCGTAAATCAAACCCCCCCCCCAGAAAAAAATAAAGAATAAAATCACTGATCCCTATATAACCCTTTGGCAATATGGTTGTGTTTTTTATTGCCCTCTACCACAAAATGACCACAATGCATCAGCAGGAGCTGAAAGGATTTTTGATCAGTCCCAGTGAATCAAAGCTTGCCTCCTCTAAGGCTAAACTTTATTTGTTATTTCCTCTCCGAAAAATGCTTTGACTCAGCAGCTGGAAAAAAGTGCTAGGAGTTAGAGAGCACTGAAAAGGAAAAAAGAAAAACCTGAGCAATATTATGACAGACTATGGCGACAGACGAATGTCTCTAACCAGAGAGGCAGGGCACACACTAGAATAAAATGCAAGGCACAACCCAAAAAATGAGTTGAGTTTTGAGTACATTTTTTAAAAAATCATCTGCTATAAGAGGAAGAGGAAACAGCAGGTGATTCAGCTCAGGGCTGAATAATAGTGACCATCCACCAAAATTAGAAATCACAGTGCTGAATCACAAACTGAAGTGAGTGCGTATTCTTCTAATCAGAATAAAACTGATATCTATCAGTGCGAAAGAGTCCAAGGGGCATTTTTTTTTTTTAAAGGTTGAGAGTAACAGTACAAAATCTGAGGTTTTCTTTTATCATGGGTGGTTATTTTCACCCCAGCTGTTAAACCTACCTGCATTGTGGCAGACGCATGCACACACACATACATGCACACACACACACACACACACACACACACACACACCACTTCAGTGAATTATTCACCTCGATATGCTATGAGAGAAAATCCTATCAAAGCGTGGTGGGTTGAGGTGAGTGCTTCCTATTATAGGAAAGTTCTCCATGTACTGCAGTCTATCAAAAAAAGAAAAAAAAAATCTGACATACTGCTGTTGCACCTGAATATAAGAAAGTGGAGAAATACATACGTCATTAGTATTGTCTTGACTTGTATGAGGTGCAGCATGAATTCAGTTGACAGATGGTTCACACTAAAACCTCAGTATATCGGGAAAACAATTCTCGAAGCTGCATTACAAATTTCTCAGTGCTGGGCAGGTTGTATATAATATTGTTTGCTAAAAACAGCTGCTTGGCTGTGGAACAAGGTCAGTGAAAGCACTTAGACCGAGACATACAATCATGGTCCCATAGAACCAACACTGTGATCGGAAAAGAGGCTAAAAATCCCTCTGGAACTGCAGAGATGGTGATTATTCTCAGTGGCTGTGGTTCTGTCAGAATCCTCTTCCATATTACATAGTTGCAGTTTGATTCTTTTGTGAATGAAACAGAAGATGAGTAATGATGCTTTACATGATGTATTACCAAAGCTGTGATACCAACTGAGACCTTATTATATAGACAAAATATCTCTGTACAGTAAGATTCTTAAGCCGAGCTATTTGCCTTGTACTTAATCACCCTGGTTCCATAAGCTAAATGCTAATTTCATGCTCACAATGAAAATGTCACTATTTGGATGGATGGATGGATGGATAGATAGATGATGGATGGATGGTTGATAGGTAGATGGATGGATGGATGGATGGATAGATAGATGATGGATGGATGGTTGATAGGTAGGTGGATGGATGGATGGTAGTTTGATGGATGGATAGATGGATAGATATGTAGATGGATGGATGGATGATAGATAGATAGATAGATAGATGATAGATGGATAGATGGATGGATGGATAGATAGGTAGATGGATGGATGGATGGATAGATAGGTAGGTGGATGGATGGATGGTTGATAGGTAGGTGGATGGATGGATGGTAGTTTGATGGATGGATAGATGGATAGATATGTAGATGGATGGATGGATGAACAATTCATCAATTCAGTTCATTCTTTGGGGGAGTGTGAACATCTTAACCCAATTTTAATGAAAATCCATCCAGCAGATGTTGAGACATTTCACTCAACACCACAAATGTGAAGCTCATGGTGGCGCTAGAGGAAAAGTCAGTGAATCGCCAAAGTAACTAGCATTAGCACTACATTGTCTGGGACCAATAAGAGTCCCGGCCTATTCTTCCGATAGACGTTGATATGTTTCAGGGGATGAGTGAGAACTTTGACCTCCGTGCAATAGTTGTTTTAAACATAACCGCCGCCATCCCCTGCAGCCAGTTTAGTTAATAAAAATGACGGCAATTGCAATCTTCTATCCTGCCATTGAGCCGCAATCAGCGCCTATGCTGGCATTTTTGATTCTTGACAACAGCGCTGGAAATGTAATTACGTGGCGTTTTATCAGATGGAGAGGACGAGCCTTGACTTTCAACCCATACGTTTGTTTTACAATGATGAAAACATGTTGATTGTCGGTGTCCTCCGCATTCCAGCAAACGGCCCCGATCCCACATAGCTACCTCTGACAAAACGCTGACAAAACAACTGGGGAGGCTGTGCCATCAATAATAGTGGTGATTGGATCTGTTTCCTTTTTATCTTTCTTTTTATTGTCCTTCATAGGAACAATCTGATAAGATAAGTCCACCCCCTCAAAAAAAGAACAAAAAAAACAAAACGTTGACACAAATGTTATTTCCTTAAGGTCACCCTCGGCCAATGGAAACAAAATGGTCTTTGTTATTATAATCTCTGTTTTGCTGACACTCGTGGTTTATATGCTGTAAAAAAAAGAAAGAAAGAAAGAAACGTGTGCTTGTGACAGAAGCAGTTTTTACTTTAACTTCAATCCACAGGAGAGTGTTTTGTGTTTCGTCTTGAACAATAAGGCACAATGAAACGGGGTCTAAATGAGGCTGCGAGCTTTGGGGGGCGGGGGGCTCCTTTGATCAATAATGTGTCTGGTTGGTCTGGGGAGGGATGTGAAGAGATTGGAGAGCTACGCCTCTGCCGGGAGGTGTTTAATCCTTCTGAGATATACTTTCAAAGTCAAAAGACCACTAAACAATAGTGTAAGAGCTTTGAACGGAGGCAGTGCTGTCTGTCACTGTCGACCTGACGGTTAAATGTGGAAACAATCGTGCAGTCTCGAATGTATGGAATGTAATGATAAAAAAAAAACGGTCAAATCAAGTTAAAACCATACTAACTTATTATAGGCTTAATTAAAAACGAGCTTGTTGTGCTAAATATGCTTATCCACACCTTATGTGGTATATACCGTACACTGTAAGGCCAAAACTACGGGGACAACCCTTGTTAGATTCATGGATCTTTTGGTCTGGGACTTTGGTCATGGCTCTCTACATCCAGTTAAAGAAAACTTTAATACTGCAAAACTATTATTTTTAATAGGATTGTACTTCCAACCCTTGTGCAACAGCTTGGAAGGGGCCTTTTCCTGATATTCCTAATGATATTCCTTGTTTGGTGGGGGAGAACTTTCGTGGCCTGCACTGAGTTCTGACCTTAGCCACATCCGATGTTTTTGGGGCGAACTGGAGCAGAGAGAGGTCGCCGGGCCTCATCATCCAATGGGTGCAAATCCCTGTGGCCAGGATATGGTTGTAACAGCAGCACATATTTCCAGTACACGTGTATAATGCGGTGTTTGTTGTTGTTTCTCAGACATCGATGATGTGCAGATGATGAAGGAACTTCCACGGACACCGGCTTGATCGCATAAAAATAGGTTTATGACAAAGAAGACCAGCGTCGATCAGGCACCATGGTTTGCCTGGGAGACGACTCGGAGCAAGGATGAGGAATCTCTTCAACATAAACGTTCCAGAACTGGGGGAAACGTAACCTATGTCACATATCAGATGCTACATTGTCCACATGATTTTGGCCATGCAGTGTATCCTTCTACATAAGCCAAGTCCACTGGCCACGTGTCAGTCGTGACAAGCCTACAACTACAGAGTGATCCGCTTAATTTTTGACATCTCTACAAGTTCTGATGTTGGTACAATGGATGATTGCTCTAATGGATGACAGGCACACAAAGAACTGCCAGTATCTCTCTCTGAAGCAGTCTGCAATATTCTTCCTGGTTTCCTTTCCCAGGCTTGATTAATTCGAGTAAGTGTTAATCTTAGAAGAAATTCATGCTATGCTGTGAAGTGCCCTTAAGAGTTGTGGAGAAATTGTGGAGGAATAATTATTCTTATTCACTGCTAGTGCCTTTGTGTGATCCCCTCTCCACGGCAGAAGCAGGCGAGTGTTTGGTACCATCCGGCCCCCTCGAGCTCCACTGGTGGCCCCTCTCCCACCGCGCTCTCACGGGGAAACGCCGAGCCAATCCCACTCCGAGTCTCAGGCCAGGGTAGAGTAGCGATGCCAAGCTGGGCACCTGCCATTACAACCCCTATTTCTTTCTGTTACTCTTTTCTTTCAAAAGTGTTTGCCTCTCTTGGCTCACTTTTTTTTTTTTTTTTTCCTAGCTAGGTCTTCTTCCAGATATTTTTTCTGGTGAAAATGATTCAGCTGTCCAACAGGAAACAGCTGGACAGCTGCAAAATTTGATAGATTTTGCCACCGGTAACGTTGGTGTTTTGTACATTTGTTTTAAGCATGAAATGTAGGATTTTCTACTAAAAAAAACTTAGGGAACAAATAGCTATGGAAATGATTTTCTTCAATAACTGATATCGGCTGGGTATGATCATCTGAGAGAGGGATTTTCTTTGCACAGCAGTGTAAAAGAGACCTTAAATTTCCAGACATTTTATTGGTAAAAGATCTGTGAACTGCAGTCTGCTGGAAACTGTGTGGAAATCAGGATGTTTCAAGTTTAAACCCAACATGAACTGACAGTAAAAACAAATTTCTGAGTCTTGCTTTTGTTTTGGTTTTGGTTTAGATGCCATTTTGTCATTACCAAATTGGGTACCTGTTTAGCAAACGGGGACGGATATATACCAATGTTGCTTTAGGTATTATTGGTACAAATAATATTAATAATACCAATGCCCATTCGATAATACTATTGCTGTCTACCACCCTTCAATAAGCCTGGATGAATAGTCAAAGTACCTTTCATAAGACGCTCCTCATCATTTGTGTGGTGTTTTTCCACTATTTGTCCTTGAAAAAAAAAAAAAAACCTTAAATTTTGTTAAAACTCACCATTAAATTAATTGGTCTCATTCACTTGTTTGATTGAGTTGTGCCTTTGGGCTGTAGACAATATTTATTAAGTTTTTAAGTGCTACGTTGGAGTTTGTTGGTAAGAAAGTGTAGCACGTAAGACCTAAGATTGATGGGAAATTGGTATGGATTTTTCAGTTCTTTGAAGCTGAATTAAATTTAATTGAAGTGTTTAAGACTTTTCTAGGTTAACCCCAAGCGTTCTCAGTCACGGTGATATTGAAATCACGATTTCTGTTCTCCAAACTTGACCTCAAATAACTTTATAGGAGGTGGCATGCATCATGTTAGCCTGGATAAATTAAACCCCGTGTGTAGAATTTTAACATTTCGGTCTTTGGTGACGTTCTTTGCAAATCTTGCAAAATGTGCAGCAACGTGTGTGTGGGGCTAGCGTTCAGCCAGACAGTGACGGTCAGCACTGACCACGAAGACCGAAATGGCTCCAAAACGGACGCAGCCGGCAGAAAAGCATGCAGCTCCGCAGACTGCACGCTGGTAGATACGCAAAATACAATTAGTACATTTTTTTGTAGTATAACGGCAAAAGAAAAAAATCCTGTGCAAAACTCTGATAAACACGAGCAGATGATGACATTTACATCAAGTGCACCCTTGCAGCCACGCGGATGCAGGTGCCGCCGTTTTGCGCCCGGAGAGTGCTTCTTCAGGAGCGGAGACCTTTCGAGGGTCAGGAACTGTGGCTCGGGAACCAAAGCGCCCGGAGCTGTCGACAGCTCCTGGCCAAAGAGCACTGTGTGTCAACACGGGGCGACACAGACCAGATGTGGCGGAGTCGGCATTCGTATTACTTTGTAGATCACTTGTGTCTTTTTAGTTACGTTCTTTTGGCTGGAACCGCCGAGCCTCACATGCAGGTATTCTCTTCTCATCGTCCTCTGGACGGCTTTCACACATGGTAAGGTGATAATGAGGATGAATTTAAATTCAGCCACAGGTCCTCTAAAGAAAGCCTCACCCGAGCATTTTTTAAATATTCAGCAGCCGAAAAATTAATCTAAGAGATAATGAGTTGTTAATCACTGCGGCTCCGGGTGTTTAATCTCTCCACAGTAAAGAGACTGTTCACCTGGAGTACCTCAGAGAAAAAGGAGCCTTCTGACAATGACTCTTTCAGCTGTGGGTGAGTAGCTTATTCTTCAGAATAGAAATTTTTTTGCTTTTCTCTTAAACTCTGTCTTCTTTCTTTGGTGTTTTTTTGCTCAAAAGAAACGCATCCCACAAGTAGCGGTGATGCATAGGTACTTTGCTTACCCCCCCCCCCAAAAAAAACCCCAAAAAACTCAGTCTTATTAAAGGAGGCCTGGTTATTTTAGATAACAAGGCAGAATATGCCTTCCATGAGTGACAGTCGATTTTTCCGGTGTGATCTGTGGTATGGCAGGGTCTTATCAGGAAGCTGCCATTCCCAGTGAGGGAGCGGCACTCCATTTGATTATGCTTAATTCGGGGGGGGGGGTGTAGCCAGTCATATCACATAACACATTGGGCACCTGAACGTGGTCTGCCCCGCAACAGGAAACATATCGAGACAGTTGTCAGCAGCTACTCTTGCTGGGATCCAAGGATGTTTTGTCTTTTTGTCTTTTTCAAACCACTCTGCTGTCACCCTGTTTTACCAAGGTCTGATTCTCTGTGGATGCGGAGGGACAAAAACTACATTTTCAGAGACCTGGGGTAGAAAGATGAGGGGAGGGTGTACGTGAGAGAAGGAAGGCAAATTTATCTTTTAATGGGGTGTAGGCACACTGGCAGGAATGAGAGATGCACCATTGAGTGGTTAATGGCAGAGCAGGGACATAACTCACTGACTCAATGAAACTTTATAAAAGGAAATTAAGAAAGGAGAAAAAAAAATAGACAGTGATGTTTGCAGCCTAACAGTGACAGGGATAGGTAGATAAACAGGTTCCCTCTTGCAATATTAAAGGATAATTCTGGTTTATGACATCTTGGGTTTTTATTTTTGTAAAAAAAAAAATGAGCAGTTGGGTGATTTAGAGAGGTTGTAAACAAGCCAGCATTTTATCCAGGATATCTAAACCACTTTATTTGGTGGTAAAACCAAGCACACCAGAAATGTCGGTGTAAAGCTCTCATTTTTGCAAAGCCACGTTAGTACTTAAAGGTCGGTGTTGAAACAAAACGTCAGCCTGTAAACTGTGATGGATGTTTACGGCAGCATAATGTGGTCAAAACTCAGAAACACGCTGGACTGAAGTGCACGACTCTGAGACGCCCTTTAAAAGCTCAAACGCTTCATCTTTATTCACAATAACGCAGGTGAAAGCAGAAACGGCACGGGGGAAAAGGAGCAGGCGGACGAAGGTCGGCGGCGGGGGGTCAAAAAACGGAAAACAGGGCTTGAAAGCAACGGCTAGGACGGCGTACACCGTCTGGGCGGGCGGAAACGGGCCAGCGTGTATACACCGGTGGGCTAATGAGGGAATGGGGAACAGGTGGATGTGGGCAATCGGGCGTCGGGGAAAGTGGGGAAGGGCCGGGGTCACTGCAGGGCAGGCGGTAGCGGCGGGATCTGAAATGATAGGAGTGTTAGTGGAACAGTAAGGCAGGCGGAGAGAGGCTGAACAACAGTAAATGAACCGCGACAAATGTTTTCCTTCAGGGTTCAATCTTGACCTTGGAGACAGCTGTTTGACAAACAAAATCTTAATTCTGGTGTCTCCGTGCTGGAGCTTTCAACCTCAGTGGATCCAGCTGCTAAGGAAAGACCTTTAGATGTGGTTGAGAGCGTCCGAGGGAGTTAGCAAGTGGGGCTTGAAATTGGGATTCTTCATCGTTCATTTCTTTGACATTCTCTTTGTCTTTTGAACAACCAGGGGATCCTCCGCATCTCCAGATCTCCGACAGTTAAATGGATGAGTATTTTATCCTCATACTCGTGTACATGTCATCATAACCGCTGACCAAATGTATGAAAATAAAATCAACTTGTATTAAACCAGAGTTGTCCTCCAAGAACTCCTTTCAGGATTTGTACCAAAACGTAAATACCTGCTCCTTGGCCTAACGACCCAACGTTCAACCAGGCTTGTGAAGGAGTTTTACTTTGCTGTTGCGGTTGTGGTTTTTTTATTTTTACACCTGACCAAGAGACCAAGGTAACCTCCTCGGGAGACATTTAACCGAAACATCCGTGTTTCCGAACCGTACATCCTCTGCACTTAGACCTTCACATTATCCAGCGTCTTGACTTTAATCAAGGGTGGATGAGACCGGGTCTCGTCGGCGTCGGCTTCACTCGACCCCCGGGTGTCATCGCTTCTCTGATGCTCGGTCTGACTGCAGTCGATGGAAAAAACGCCGCATCTGTCTTTGGATGAAGAGATAAGTGCATTTGCACTGTGACAAAGACGCCGCAGGGGGTCAGAATACTGTTTTGAGGAAAGTTCTCAGTGGTGCCTATAGGATAAACATTGACACACACCCATTTAAATGAGCAAGGAATCAAACACATAATCCAACAGTGAGGTGAATTCATTGCAGTGCTCTCATGTAGTGCAGTTTATAGTTCATGCTGTCAGAAGTTTTCCAAGTCACAGTATTCTTCCCATGTGAAACAGAGAGCTTTTTTTTTTTTTAAATCCAGGAGTATGCACTCAGTTACTTTGCTCAAAGTTAGGCTTGACCTGTATTTGCCAAGCCCCTTGCCTCGTAGCAAAAAAAGATTCTGCTAAACGCATTATGCACAGTACTTTGGAAGGCTTTACATCTCAGTTTCTACTGTTCTTAGCCAGGAAAATAAAGTCTGATGTTAAACCTTGACACTCTGAAAAAAAATCCTGTTGTTCCACCCTGTAGCAAAGAAACTCAGTCCTGGTTAAAGTTATTGGCAACCCTGGATCTTCAGCACCAGATATCTTCTGAAACAAATGCAAATCAAGAAGTTTTTTATGGGCAAAATATTGTAATAAAGTGTCCAAGGTTACTGTACAAAGGAAAAATTTAAAAAAGTAAACTTGAATAGTAGGGAAATAATACAAACTCAAAATGTAAAATATTTGTTTGCAGAGCCTTTGGCAACGATCACCTTTCTTCTAACCATCTAGAAGTTTCTTGCACCTGTCTGCTGGTAGTTTCTGCCATTCCTTAATTGCTATGAGCTCAAGCTCTGTTAGGATTGCAGGGGACCATCTTTGCAGTGGCAGATTTCAGCTCTCTCCAATGGTTTTCAATGGGATTTAGGTCGGAACTCACCGCTGGCCGGTTGGAAAATATCCATCTTTTCCTTTTCAACAGTTCTTTTGTGCTGCTGGATCTTCGCTCTGGGTCGTTGTCCTGCTGAAAGACCCAAGACTTCGCCAAAAAAACTTAATGTTTTGAGTCTAGGTAACATATTTCAATCTAAAATGTCTCTGTGATCTTCTGATTTCACCGTTCCTTTGATATGTTCAATTCATATCAATGCATCCAGCAAAGCAGCCCCAAAGCATCATAGAACCTCCACCGCGTTTTACTGTAGGTAGGGTGTTCTTCTCCTCATGGGCTTCATTTAGTTGCCTAGAAACAGATTGATACAGTCCATTCAGAGAGAGCTCTACTTTGGTTTGATCAGTCCGTAGAACACTGTCCCAGAAAGGCCGCGGCTTATCTATGAAAGCTTCAATACTGGCGTCCTCCTTGGCCTTCGGCCATGGAGCCCTAGTGTGCAGCAAATAGTCAGAGGCTGAAAACACCGCTCCAGATTGATCCAGATCAGCCTGAAGTGCTTCAGATGTCTTGCGTGGTGCTTTTTCCACGATCTGCACTAACCTTTCTCAGACTACTCTCAATGATTTTCCTCTTATCACCGTGACCTGGAAGCATCTTAGCAGTTTTATGAATGTGAAATGTCTTAACATCACAAACCATTGAAACAGGGATTTCAAGATCTTTGGCGATCCCCTTGAAGCCTTTGGAATTATGTTTTTTTAATGTATCATCATAATATCAGCCCTCTTGGTTTTGCTATTGTGAGAAAGAAAATGAAAAAAATCACCCCCTTTTTATGCAGTAGAACCACCAGTCATTGGTTAATTCAAGTTATGTAAACCTTGAAAATGAAGCACAGGTGAGTCTTGTTTCATTTCGTTTGAGGAAATAATTTAAAACCATTGAAAGGGAGCCCATAATTGTGGTGAGCATCAATTCTGTGTCTGAATTTTTACTTTATTATATGAAAGCATTTTTATTTTGTTCAATAACTTTGGACAAGTATTCTGAATATACAAAGCTGGTTGATTTGCATTTCTTTCTGAAGACATTGCAAATCCTGTTCTTAAAATCTAGGTTTGCCAATAACTTTAACCAGGACTGTGGTTACATTTCGTGCAGATTCCTTTCTGGGTAATCAGCGCCTTGTCAGATGTCACTGTAGTGATGAATGCCTCCATCACCGAGCGAGGCACGAGGGGCTTTGCTTTTCTCTCTCTGGATGTCATGGCAACGCGGACAGAGTGGAGTGTGTGTGTGCGTGTGTGTGTGTGTGCGTGTGCGTGTGTGTGTGTGTGTGTGTGTGTGTCTGTGTGTGTTCGTGTACGTGTGTGTGCATATGTATGTGTGACCTGCCCACCTTCCAAACAATCACCACTTTAACTTCCATGTTGTGTCGCTGCATCTGCCAGTCTGGGCTCGGCTGATACGCCAAATCTGCCTGTCTGCTCTGGTGGTGGAAAGACTTTGATCTGCTAGTAGTCAATGATCAGAATCATGTATGCAGTTTGATGCACTTCAAGGAGGACTTTGAAATCACTAGACTAGTGTGTGTGTGTGTGTGTGTGTCTGTGTGTCTGTGTCTGTGTGTGTGTCTGTATACTGTATTTGTGTGTTCTGCTTTTGAGTTTCGGGGCGTCTAGACTGAACACAACTTTTGCAAATAATTACCAGTCCTCACTTCATTCTCAAAACACCGGCGAAACATTGAAGCCGATCCCAAAGTAAAGCGTATCTTTAAAGATTACCTACAAAGAGGTCTTTAAACCGTTCGTCAATATCTACAATCTGCTGGTAAAATCAGATATCTCCATCCTGTGTTTATTCTCAAATATAAGAGCTGCCCCAGCCAGAAATATAGATATGGTAGCTGTACCCAAAGTGCCTTGTCTCATAACAACAAGTCTTTAAATAAGCCCACAAAGGCTGCAATAGACCTATAAATGTCATAATCATCCGTGGTAACACTTCATCTGGTTTATTTTAGCAAAGCATACAGTAAAGGCCACCTCTGACAGAGCTGGGATGATTAACGGAAAGAAACGTAATGAGTAATGCGTGATAAATGAAGGGAAGGTGACCATCCAATCGTAGCTTAACGGCATGTGCCAAGGTTGTGTGCACGAGACTGTAGCGAGAGCGACACCGTTATTTAAAAGAGTTTGGAAGGTGGCAGCTTTGTAAAAGCAAAAAACGTGGGCACGAGTGTTAGGCCTGGCCGAGTTCATCTCCTAGGGGGGGCCACAGGGCAAACGTTTGTTTTCGGGACCCTATTGACCCCCATCAATTATTTACCAGGCATCCAGGGCTCTAGAGCTGAACTTAGTGGTTGATTGACTGATTTTTGTGTACACGGACAAAAACCTGGGCTTCAGCGATTAATAATGGGCGGATTCCACTATTTTAATGATCGTTCCTCAACTGTAAATCAGTGTCTGTTATTGCAGCCATGACAATGATGGTTGTCCTGTAAGTGTAAGTTGGAACGCTGTGTGTTTGTCGTGGTAACTAATAGGATGAAGGTCTCAGAGGCTGGGGACAAATGGTAAATAGACTGCAGTAAAGTGGAGCTTCTCCCAGTCTTGCTGCTCTCTCAAAGCGCTTTTATGCTACTTTCACATTCACCCATTCGCATACACATTCATACAGTGCCTTTCTATACAGGTAACACTCTTGGGGGCAACCGATTGGACGCTTAACCCCAGTCTTTTAGCACATCATATATATACATATATACATATATCACATGTGGCCATCATGTACATATATGTAAGACTCGGCCAGGCAGCGCGTCCAACCAACTCATGGCGCCAACGTTAGCTTTAATTAGCCATGTTGCTACATCTGATAAAACCTGCCGGCGACGGCTCTCCTCATTTCATCCAGCACAAGCGTCGGTCGTCGGCTAGAAACTGAAAAAAAAGAAAGAAAAGCCTGCTTTTTTCCTACCTCTGTCTGGAAACCGGGGATCCGCTGAAAAATCACAAACAAAAATAACCAGAAGCGTAACTGAGGGGAGTGGGGCATCCGAAAGGGGCAGGAAAGGGGAGAGAGAAAATGGAGACGGGGACGGAGACAGATTGGGAGAAAGAGAGGGGGAGGTGGACAGAGGGAGGGACGCAGTGAGAAATGAATTAGCCTGCTGTGAATTGACAGCTCCAGCTCTGTTGCCAGTCCACCACAATAACTCTCCCTCTGTCTCTTTCTCTCTGTCTCTCTGTCTCTCTCTGTCTCTCTGTCTCTCTGTCTCTCTCTCTCACGAGCATTATGAATAGAAGGCACCGCCAAAAGGAAAATAACATGCAAATTATAGGTTAAAAAGAAAAGAGAGAAATTGAAATGTTGTTCAGTTTTTGTTTTCAATTTAATTTATTTATTTTTGGCAGTCAGCGCTGTTTTCTAAAATTCACCAGACGGCATCGGGCTGTAAACACCAGTAAGTCAGACATGTGTGAGGCGCCGGGGGGGGGGGTTCATTAATGGATAGCATGTCATTTTGTCATATTAAAAACTTCCATGTTGAACACATCCATACATGGACGCGGGCGATACAATTGCATCCATATATTCATTACTGGGGGCAGCGGGGAGGGAGGGTGGAATCGTGTTTCCCCCCAAGGACGAGCATCTGCATTTTGTACACTTAAGCACACAGAGTGAGAGAGAGTGTTTCTCAGGTAGCAGTGGATAATGAAATGTGAATAAAGACTGTATTTGCCATATAAAATGGATCCTGACACAGACCCATCATCCTCTTTGTGAGAAGTACATGATAAATAAATAGATTGATAATTGAATTAACTGAAATATAACTCTTGTTTGAAATTGGCCCTTAAGTTTTAGGGTCACTGACAAACAATCATAAGGAGTTTACGAATGAGAGCCAATTGATTGACCGAGTAGTTTCCAGGCCCTTTACGACATATCATACTTACATTTTATGCGTTTGTGCCAGTATGGTTTTAGCGCTCAGGAGTAAAATCTGTTCCGGGTGGAGCCCTAAAGATATTATATTTCACCAGATGGTGGCTAATCTTCTCAGCGACTTGTAAACAAGACGGACGGGAGAAGACCTTCATTAATAAACCATATGAAATAAAAGGTGGCCCAATGTTTTTCAGTTAGTGACTTGAATACACTCTGGTTGCAGCTATATCGCGGCAATAAAAAAAATGAATGAAACAAATCTTTTTAATTTTGCCTTTGCCCCCCCCCTTGGCTTTTTAGACAGATATATATATATATATATATATATATATATATGACAATAGGGCTTTAAATCATGAATCTTCCCTTTTCCTTGAATTTTTTATTCTCCTTCCTTAGTGTCGTAAGAGGCGTTACTTTCTTGAAACAGAGCCTCTGCCGATGTCTGCTCCTTAATTAAATGACTACACCGCCAGGGCTTAACAGGTACAAAGCTACTTTTACATTGTAGTGAGCCGTTCGCCTGAAGATCCTGTGTCAACTATTAATGCAATAACTGTTCCGAAAACATTTTCCATCTCAGGGCCCTGTGCTAATTCCAAGCATCCGTTTATTTTAAAACAGTCAGCCCGGTGCAGTAAAAGCACTCGGAATGTAAAAGTAAGTTGTTTGCATTTTTATTAGTCCTTTTATTTCTCTTTCTTGTCCTTGTTCCATCCATCTCATGATCAAAAACACCTTTAGATGCACTATATAAATATATATATAGTGATTTCTTTGTCTTGATACTAGAGATTTAACTGTAATGGTCTATTAGAGAGAATTGTTGCTGTGACAGTGTACATTAGTGGTATACATTCCCTGAAAAGGAGCAGCCTTCACCTCAAAATCGAGTTGATATGCAGATCTTCTCATTTCTATTCTGAAGTGGTGCCGGCTTCCGTTGGCTATAAAGACAGACTTGTTTTATCTAATGAGCACGGAGCAGTTAATTCTCCTCTGCTCCACAGCTCCTGGCGGGGAGACAGTCTTGGAGGACAATTTGTTTACGAGGCAGGAGGTAATTGCAGGGTGCGACCTCCTGGCTCGGCCGAGGAAATATCAAAGCCGTTCTCCGGGATCATTGACGGGAGGCGGACAATTAGCCGCCACCGCAGTCGAAAAAAAAAAAAAACAAAACAAAAAACGACCACCGGTGATCACGCCACGGCTCTCCCATCATCTGGGCTCAGCCACGCCTCCGCTCGGACATTTGGAGCCGAGTGGCGAGGCGGGTTCGGGTTCGGAGAAGAATTCCTAATGAGCTCGGAGCTGACAGTGGAGCGGGTAGCGGCTGTGGACAACTGATCCATTATTCTTCCCTTTAGGAAGCTCGGGTCATCAAGCAGCATCGTCCCATCCAGCCTCCTTTGTTTGGACCGATTAGAGACGTCCTGGCCCATCATCTCTGTCAGTGTCACAACCGAAGTCGTCAGGCTTGGATTGTCATCGTGTCATCTCTACCTCCCTCTATGGGTTCCATCTTTGTTAAGCTGAATTAATCCATTCATTTGTAAAAAACCAAAAAACAAAAAAAGGATACCAATACCCTTGGCGACCACTTTGTTTTTACTTCATATTTCTTTCTGCTAGAATGCACAGACCACTCAGCTCCTCTTTGATCAATGTACCATTCTATAAATCGAGGATCGCGTCGGCCTGTGCTCAGTCTGGAAAGCAGAATAAGCCGAATACAAAATGACATGTAGCAGCTTCTTGAATGAGCATCTTCGCTAAAACCAACTTAGGCCTGGTTAAACAGTCGAAAAGAAATAAAAACCTAAAGAAATCATTTTTTAAAAGCCTGATTGCATAAGTTTGAATATAAAGTAGAAAATGTGTTTCAGACTTTGGTGACACTGGTTGATCAAGGACAGAAACTTCAATTACATTTTTCGGGGATTATTATGCATTTTTGGAGATGCTTAATATGGGAACTTTTTTAAAACTTGAAATGACTTTTTCGCACCTCCTCCTTTCCAGAGAAAGTGCCTGCTGCTAATCTCTATGTTTTCGGTTCTGATGATATGAACGGTCTTACAATACAATGGAGAACTAAGCAAAAGGGTTGAAATAAACCATTTTATGATGCACTGGAAAAAAAATAAATATTAATTTTTTCGAAACTCTTTTCTGCATAACTGAATAATGGCGGCTTTTGAAGGGGACGCACATTGGCCTCTTCTCCTGGTTATCACATTATGAACGCATATCTCGCGACCGCTGTGATATATAGAAGTGATTGCTGCTCCACTTGCTGCAGAATCGTATCGAGCCGGAACCAAGCAGATTCGGCATCAGGCCAAAAAACAAAAACAATAGACACAAGTGTAAAATCCTTGAAAACACGGAAGCTACGTCTGCCTCAGCAGTCAGCACGTATCACTCAGTTTATATATTTCGATATTAAAAAATATTGTTAACCTCGGACATTTTCCATTTACCCTTTTCACTTCCTGCGAGCGAAATTGTTCGGGTCTTGTTGTGTTATGCTTCTCTGCAATTTCACAACATAACACTTACAAAACTTATATCAATTAGAAGAATTAGAATGAAATGCAAATGTAATTACACTGGGATTAGACAAGGGATAAGATAATTGGGGTGAGCTTGATTATTTCCGATGAAAATCTCCACAGAAAAGCAGCTCATGACCATTTATCCCAGGCTGTGAAGTTATTGCTTCACGCTGTATTCTTAAATTTGCCTATAATTAAACCACATCAGAATCTATTTCCATTTAAAGTCGACTATTACATAATGAAATAGCCTGACAACACGTTCTGACTTGGTTTATTTTTCCCACCTCCCTTCTTGAGAGGAAACTAGTTTCCCTCACATTTTGAATCCCAAGATTTATTTTGCCTGTATATACATTAATACAAGCGGTGTCTCTCATCATATGCACAACATCAACGTGACCCCCCCTTTTTTTTGTTTTAAACTTGCAAATATACACACATCCTAAGAAATCAATGGACCTGTGCACTCCTCTGTAAGCTTCCTCTTGAACTGTTGATTTTTTGCAGTGATAAGAAGCAGCCCCCCCCACCCACACACACACACACACACGGTCCAATGGAAATCTATATTCCCCCGGCTAAGTGCAATGACATTCGGTCGATGGGAGTCGGCAACAGTTTTTTTTTTCCCGTACCGCACAAGTGGATCTCCTCAGAGCTGTGATTGATCAGCGAGGCTTGATCTGCATCGGCGCCGTGGCGTTGAGCCTGACGGACCGAGGTTCTGCAGCAGGGAAACTTACCGACCCTTTTGGATTGTTTAGTCTATCACTGCCTACAGAAGAAGAAGAAGAAGAAGAAGAGCTGTCAAACTTTTTTTCTTTTCTACTTTTACTTTCCTGCGACACAAGCGTGAAATCAGAGTTTTTTCCGGGAACCGTTAACCGTTAACAAAAAACTTTCCCGCGTTTCAAACAAGAATCAAAAACTTTAAGTTATCTCATAAAACCTGTAACCTCACGCTCACTGAGCATGACAGACTTAATTGTGGCAAACAAATGTGCCCTTGAAAAATCACCCCGCGAGCCTGGCGATTATTCAAATGTTCACAATCATCAGCATTGCATTGATAGTGCCTTTGCACATTGCCTGTGCCTGTCCTCTTCCTCTGTAATTGATTTGCTTGTAAACAGCTTATTAGTGCAAAGATTGCTTTAGGACTCAATAAACTCATCCCATTAGGAGGGAAATGCATTACTGCTGATTAATATGAAACTTGAATACTGATGATGCGTTATGCAGCTGCGTTAAGGGCTTCGAGGTTTTCTTCCTCTTCTCCGTCATCATCGTCATCGTCGTCTTCTTCTTGAGAAAAACCTGCATAATCATCCTTTTCATTTGGTACAAACGGACAATATTTTTCAGCCTTGCATGGCGCAACCCGAAAGCATGTTAGCATCCATCTCAGCTGTTCGGTCCATCTGTGCTCTCGCCTTGTCTTCGAGCCACACACACACACACAAATACACACACACATTTAGCAGTATGCCAGTGGGCAGCGCTGGGTTGAGAAAGCCATCTGCACTCACACCATCAGATCCACCCTGGCAGCTGTCCACACCAGGCCCCGCTTATTTATCAATGCCTGGCACATGGCAATGATGGTAATTGTTTTTATTGAGGCCTCCTCTGCCCCTTAACACCCTGCCGCCGCCACCACCGCCGCCGCCTCCGCCTCCGCCGCTGCCGCCACAGCCGCCATCGCTGCCATCGCCGCCACCTCTCCACCAGTCGTGTTGCCCTCACGCTCACTTGTGAGGCATCGTGTCACGAGGCATGTGGGCCTTTGAGGTGCCGTTCATTGGAAGGAAAGGAGGGGCGATGGAGGGGAATGACGGCACTGGGGTGGGGGGCTGCAGCGGCACAGCCATCGCTTTGTCCGAGCTGGTTCGGCCACCGGGGCATAGCCTGAGGAGACCTGTTAGGAAGCCAGGTACACAGAGTCCTTGTGCGGCTCCCAATGCAATTCACCCCTGCAAAGCCGACTCCGCTTTACTGAGACTTTGTAATCAGCCCAGTAAAACCCTACGGTAAAACAGTAAACAAGACAACATGCAGAATCTCGCCGCCACACAAACAGTGTGACAGTCAAAAGAACCTTCCCTCTCTCTTCCACTGTGCTTGCCTGCACTGAATCTCATTTCATCTAGTGGCTCAAAGAATAGATTTACACCAGATCAATAGCAGAATGATTATTATTGGCGTCTTACTGTGATACTTTGATAAAGGTATGTGAAAGTCTGATAAATGCAACAAGCAGACAGTGGAATATCTGCAGATATTGTCCCTGTTTACACCTTACAGAAGGTGACATAAGGTTTTTGAACGCCACTGGAGCGTTACCAGGATGAAAGATTCCTCTGATGTTCCTTTTTAACATGCCTGTGTGGACCGATAATCTCTCCGTCATCAGCGATGAGTTCACAAACTGGTGAACTTTGATTGCAGGGGATCAGAATCATCAGAATATTATGCATTTTAACCCACGGATCACGAGAAAGCAGCTTCAGTCATGTGCAGATTGGCGAGAAAATGCACGATAGGTTGTTGTGTCAAGATTACAAAGAAAGATAACACAGCCCCGGTCTGCACTATTTCCAGTTATATTTGTTAAGGCAGGAAACTGTAGGAAAACTTTATTTGTGCAAAAAACAGCCTCAGGCCTGATTTTTTCATTTTTTTTAAATTTTCTTTTTAAATAAAATTGTGTACCAAAAAGAATGGGAAAAGAATGGCTGTTTAAACAGCAGGAAAAACCCATTCAGCAGTCAACAGACCGTTGCCTCATAGATGTTGGGCAGAGAAATAAAGAGCATGTTGTTTGTCAGGCTCAAACTTTGAAAACACTAGTTTCTTCTTGTGAGAGAAAGCAAATGATTTTCTGTGTACTATGATTATGACTTTGAAATTAATAATAGGGGTACCAGGAAAAAAAACACCCATTATTCAAATAGATGCAAGAATATCCCCACATGTATTAGGTGAGGTGAATGCAAATGTTTCACATGCGCATGCGTGTTTGACCGGGTATTTTTTTCATTTATTTCTTTATTTTTTTATGAGTAAGTAGCGCTGTCATTACCTATCTCGGGCCACACCGCCGGAGGAGCGAGCCAGGCATTAAGATGGGCAGCAGGTGGGAGGCAGGTTCCACAGAGAGATCAATGCAATTTGCAAAGTGCCTTCCACACAATTTTCAGTGTTGGACTGTCTCCAGGAGCGGGAGCAGGAGGGGGAGCTTGGGTGGGTGGTGGTAGTGGTGGTGGTGGTGGGGGGGTACAAGGATAAAAGTCATGACTCAACTTAACTTTGGCAAAACTCTTTCCCTTAATTTTTTATTTTATTTTTTTTCACCCCGACGAAAAAATAGGTACGGTCTGCATCTCTTTGCCATAGGAGATGCTGCCATACACCGGCAAATACATCTCTACATGTTGCAGGCAAGCAGGGCAAGTCGGGCAAAGGTGGGGGGGGTGGGCAAATACCTGGGCATTCCTCTGCAGCAGGGTTGATGCTTGCACACTCACTTGCTCCACTTTGCACTTGACCTCTAAATCATTGCTCCAATCCTGCTTCCCAAAAGCCTAAACCTTTTTAAAATCTAACTTTGTGGTCGCTTCAGCTGTCGGGGGGGGCCGATCTGGACCCAGCATCCCCATCCAGTTCTACACTGTGACTCTTGATAGAGAAAAGCCCATAGATTTTATTGTTAAAATAAAGGATAGTGTAAATTAAGCCTGTGGCTTATGTTGTAATAATGATCATTGCTTCCCTTGAAAATGCTACTTTTTTTTTTATTATTATTTCCCCTGGTGGTGAGTCCTTGCCTCAAATTCATGTGTGGGAAGAGACTAAATCATTTCGGCTATTGTGATATTGTTATCTCCAACCACAAGCTCCTATTGATTTTACAATTTGTTTGGCTATAAATAAATCTAGTTATCATTCCTAGGTGTATTTCCCTCAGCCCTCCTCCGCTCGCACAGGGGCAAGAAAATATCTCAAGCTTAAGACAAACAGGCGCACACTGTCAAGCCAAGTTTATTTATATTAAGCAAAATCACACGCGTCCCAGAGGAATTGCAATCTGCCGCTATTGTACAATCGGTACAGCTTGTGGTACCCACCAAAGTTGGGGGGGGGGGCAACTTGATCATCCACTGCAGGGGAAACAGTTTGTAGGGATTTTTGTGGGGATTTTTTTCGGCACAGCTCTACTCGTGTATTCTACGCATGACCTGACAGTGAAGCTGCAGTTCATTCCTGAAACATACGTCACAGTTCTGTGAATAAATCCGTGGTAATCCTGTGTCATTTCAACAACACAGTCACATACAGGGGCCAAAATCAATGGTAATGATTGAATAAATAACACAATATTTTCCTGTCATGTTATGTTCCATAAAGCAAAAAAATACCACAAGGGACTCTCTTAACTTTGGTGTTGGAACCAACTGGGGAATCATCCGACTTGGAGACAGACTGATTTCTAGGATTGATATTATTCTTTGCTTTGGTAAAACTAAATGAAATATGCCAAAGAAATATTTGAACTAAGCTAGATAATGTCCAGCTGTGGTTAAACGGGAAAGTGCAATCCATCTTGTTTCTTGTTTTCCCTGAAATACATTGTGTTTCAGGTATCTTGGGATTATAAAAAAAAAAAAAATGCCTCGAAACTTATTATTATCATTTTATTTTTTGGACAGATTTAGTAACCTATGTCTTGAGGCTATGGCCGAAACACTGCAGTCTCAGATATTTCCAGGTCAAGAACAGAAACCATTCGGGCCTCGCTTTGCCCGGCTGGACCTCCGGGGTGGGGTGGAGGCAGAGGATACAGAAGGACTCCTAAAATATGTCTGATGTGCTCAGCACAATCAATGGCTCCTCCACAGCTGGCCTAGTTTAGCTCCCTCGCACACACACACTGAATTGTGATCAGCAAACAGCATCTAAACACATACAGAAGCCTCCCACTAGTGACTGCCTTCACCAGATCTCATTTATTTTTCATTTTTTCCCCCATCTTTCTATCTTTCTTGCACTGTCACATGCACCGTTTGGGAATACTTTACTTCATGCATTAATATCTGTATTTTTTTTTCTTGTATTTGTTTGCAGTTGAATTTTTATCAGGTTTTTTTGGGTTGTTGTTTTTTTACGTTTTACATTTTACATAATCACAACTATTTTTTATCTACTGGAAAAGAAAAAGTTGCAACTTTTTCACCGTTATTTAAAATCTTCACAGTATCACAATGTATTTGTACATAAAAGGAAAACTCCATCATTGCTACACTGACACAGGTAGTGTCATTTTGAAGCCCCCCTCCAACCCCCCCGGTTGCAAAACAACTTATTTTTCTTTCAATAGAAATTTCAGGAACATAATTCAATTCTGTTCAGTCTAATTTTATTCATATTGCACCATATTATAACAGAGGTTGTCTCAGGGCACTTTCATATAGAGTAGGTCTAGACTAGACCCTTTATAGTTATTATTTACAGACACCCAACATTCCCTCATGAGCAAAAACTTGGGGCCAGTGGCAACGAAAAACTTGAAAAAAATTTACAGGAATCACAATAATGAAATTAACATTGACTGCAATTTTGTTATTGTTTTTTTCAATTTAGAAATTCACTGAGAGCAGGTCATGTGTCAGTTGAAGAGTAAAAGGGCTAGTACACTCTGTCCAAACTGCTTGTTGGATGTCAAATAGCTTTGGAAAATCCCTAATCCACAGGTTTCCAATTTCAGATTAAGGGGGTCTGTGTTCAACCATTTCGGTAACTTTCCAAAAGCGACGATCTTGATTTCTTTTTGCCAAAGTAGCCAAAAGTATAAAACAGCCATCTCTAAGCTACTCACCCTTTACGGTTCATGATTTCTTTTAATGTTCCGGCTGCGAAATAGATGAGATTAGATACAAGTTCAGCTCTTCTTCTCAGGCTTTCACTGCAGAACCAGTTGAACCTTATATTGAGTCCCAGATAGAATATATCTCTTGAATCCTTATCTCAGCTAATGTTGACTAACCCCTCTACCTGCTTTCTCAACCTTTGTGCAGCTGAACTCCAAAGAATCTCTGGCCAGTTTGGCACCAACGACACTGAATATTTCTAATTTATCATATACTACTGGTGATGTCCTGAGTAGCTTTGACATAGCTGTGGTTAAATCTTTACTTAGGAGACCAAACCTAGATCTAGGGTCTTTAAGCAACTACTGACCAGCCTTGAACCTGAAATTCTTTTCAAAAGTACTGGAAAGAGTTGTGTCCTACCAGCTTTTGGCTCCCTTGTCTAACAATAATCTTTTTGAACCTCGAGTCCGCCTTCAGGGCCTGGTACTCCTTTGACACAGTGCTTACTAAAGTGGTAAATGACCTTCTGCCTCTAAGCCATAGATCATTGTATAGTCCTCGACCGATTGGAAAACAAAATTGGCGCCTCTGACCTGGGTCTCAAGTAGTTGAAGCTCTACTTACCTGAAAGAATAGAGCAAGTCTCTTATAATAATATCTAGATATTCTGAAAAGAAATATGGAGTACCCCAGGGCTCTGTTGTTAGACCCTCTGCTTTAAAATCTTTATATTATACCTCTTTGCAAAATTATTTGCAGACATGGAATTCATTTACGCTAATGATACCGATACCCAGCGGTATTTCCCTCCAAAGGCTGGCGAGTGTTCTCAGCTTATGAAATTAGATTTCTGTTTTTCTGCTGTGAAAAGCCAGAAAGAGAAATTTCCTGCTCCTAAATACAGATGAAAGTGAAACCCTGACCATTGGCCCTGGTTCAAAACGGACAATGGTTTGATCTTGCACCAGTAACTACAGGCAACTGTGATTTATCAATGTATGACAGCTAAAAACCTTTGTATTTGGTTTGATCCTACCCTTCTATCTGCACATTAAAGACAACATCAAGACCGCTCTTTTTTTTTAACCCACATAACATGGCTAAAGTTCGATCTTTTTTTATCCATGGCAGATCCTAATTCACTGTTTTGTTCCATCGAGGTTTGACTATTGTAACCTTTTGTTTTCTGGCCTGCCACGTTCTAGCACTAAAACTCTTCAAATGCTTCAGAATGCTTCAGAATGCTTCAGAATGCATCAGCGAGAATTTGAACAAAATGCCCTCTTGCCCTCTCATCTGAAGTCATGCTGGCTGCAGGGCCTTTTCCCTTGGGCGCCCCCTTCATCTGGTACCCCCCCCGCTGACGTCGGACTGTCTGACTTCGATGAGGCCTTTTAAATCCCACTTTAAAACTGATCGTTATGCCTTGACATTCATTTAGCACCTCTTACTTTTTATTATGTCAGACTTTTTACCTGCTACCATTCTACTTCTAGTCTCAGTCTCAGCTGAATCAGTTAAACCCACTTTATACAGCAGAGTCCATGTTGTCCTGCCGAAGAGATAAGTGTAAACTTTCTGAAAGCCACTGCATCACTCCAGCTCTTGTTTGTTTGCTTCCTCAAGCACATGAGCCACCTAGCTCTGTGCCTCTCTCTCTCTCTCGCTCTCTCTCTCTTTGTTTCTCCTTCCTCTCCTCACTCTTCATCTCCTTCACTCTGCTGTAGGTTGTTTTTCTGGTTTTTTTGCCGCCCTCCTCTCTTCACATGTTTCTCTCTGCAGGTGTTTCCGCCTCCGGAGCTGCAGAGTCTGGATCTGTGATCGTGAGAAAACCTACTGCCCCCGTGATCCTGCTCAACACCTGCTTCCACAATTATTATTATCATAAGTTTTATTATTATTGCTGCTGTTGCTTTTGTTACTATTATTACTATCACTGCTATCATTGCTACTTTCCTCTAAATATGCTGGTTTGAACTTCTCTCTACAGCTCTCTTTTTGCATTTGTTACTGAACTATTTGTGGCATTTGTAAAATATCATGTGCAGACTCTCTGAAAATGTGAGCATATTTATACATTTATAGTGTACGTGTCCAGATATTCCATGATATTTAAATGTGTCCCCTCTCCCTCTATGACAGGGAACCTTTCACTCTGCCTTCGAGTCCTGTTGGAATATAAACCCCTAAGCTCTGATAGCAGATGAATTGTTAGTTGAAGTGTGGACACTGTGTGAAGTTAAATCTGTCTTATGTGAGCAGGGAATGCAGCAGAAATGTCAGTTGAACTGTAAACTCAGATAGCTGTTGACTTTTAAGTGGAAGCTTGCAGTATGCAGCTAAAGTGTCAGTGCCCGGTGCAGAATGCAGTTGAAATCTCAGTTGTTGTATAAGGGTGGAAAGCACTCAAAATATCCTTTGAAGTCTAAGCTCTGGACACTGGTAAATGGTCATTTGTGTGAGTTTAAGTGCTGAAAGCAGTTGAATATTCCTTTGGGTAAGCGTCAGACGCACGATTAGATTTTGAAGTGTTAACATTGTGTGCGGCTGAATCATTAGTTCAACTTTGAGTGTACGGGGCGACAAGGGGGAGTTTGTTTTTTTTTTCATTTTTAAAGTTGAACATTAAATTATAAAAGATATGAAAGTTTTGAATAGGAGCATCCATCACCTTGAGAAGGGGAACGTTTTTGAAGCAACGTACAGTAGTTGAACAGAGAGCAAGTGGCCAGAATAATAGGGCTGTGTTGAGTTTTAGTGAGCACACAAATAACAGGAGTAGCTTACAAAGAAATTTTAGTATATCACACAGCCATAAAGGGTAAGTAATAAATAAAAGAAATAGAATAATAAAAAGTCAAGTTAGACCTTTTCTAACATGAGAATATCCATCTCTGAAAAGACCTTTTGGAGGCAGAGAGAGCTGAAGTGAACACTGAATAGCCCGGTTCAGTTCAACTACATCAGGTAAAAAAGAGAGGAATAAATTCATATGGAGCGTATTAACCCGAGAAATAAAGGAATCCCCAACTCCGCCGGATGTATCATGTTAATGGAACCGCGAGCCTCTCCTCAGCTCAGAAGCGCAGGCCGCGAGTGGATGGAGCTGAGTAAGATTGAGATTCTCTGGGCGAGAAACTGCGGAATGGGTTGTTTGCCCGAGAGGGGGAAGAGCCACGTGTCTTTTCACCTTGTGAAGAAATTGAAAGAGGGGAGACTGGCAGAAGTGTTGATTGGAAAACTTCTTCGGTTTCCCTTTGTGTCGCCCGTCGTGCTGTAGCACGGGTTCAGCCTCCTATTGCACGCTGCCGACATCTAATAAAACCAGACGGCGTAGTGTGTCTCAAAAGTTGGAATCAAAGGCAGTGGATTTCACAATGCATAATAAATACTCGTCTCAGGCTTTTTAAAGTGTTTTATGAAGCTTGGGGTTCCACAAAAAAAAAATTAAATTATTTATATATATATATATATATATATATATATATATATATATATATATATATACATATATATAAAATTAATACATTTTATCCCCTGCGTTTCAGCACAACATCCACTACAAAACCAAAATCCAAATCTCTCCCAAGTTTGCAGGGAGTTACAGATGCATGAGAGCAGATTTATTTCTAATTCAGTTTCTTTTATCCATCCCAAGCAGCTTTTTTTTTTTTTTTAAATTCCTACCAGGTACCGGCTGCAGGGAACGGAGCCATCATATTGTGTGCATGTACATAACCTTAATGTGATCCCAAAATCCACTGGGTATGAAACCCTCTATCCCTGTGGCTCTAAAGCGCTTTCACTTTGCTGATCAGTTTGGATTTGCAAGGAATACAGTAGAATAGATTACAGTACCGACAATGAAGCCGAAGTATCGCCATGTTCGTGTAAATTCCTTAAACCGCTTCTGAGGCATGAATTGCTATAAGCCAAATATGTTCCAGAAAAATTACTGTATATTTTTCACCGAAATATGCCTTTTTTTTCTTTCATAACTCACTCATCAGTCAACCTAATGCTGCCGAACAGGAGTTTTAGTTACAGTCAGGAACTGTGTGAAGATGAAGAGAGGTGAGGCACTGAATCTGGTGGTAATAGCTGCCTGTCTGGATTCTGTTTTTCAGGTGATAGAATAGGTAACTGTTAAGGCTTCTGCTTTGAACCTATGGCGTAGCCTGGCGTTGACCTCCCAAAGAAATGTAACTGCGCGTTGCAGCGACACGCCCCTCAATAACAGCGATTGGTTGGCTTGGTAGAATTGCAGTTCCGGCTTGTCGTTCTCCGCCGCCGTCGTACAGGCCGTCTCCTCCAACGCCTTCCTTCATTTCTGCTTCGCAGTAATTTCAGGAAAACCTAGAACCCCCGTTCAACATCCGTCAGCTCCGACTCCATCAAGATCCGCTCGGTTCTTAGTCGCCATCGGCTCAAAGTGCGCCAACAAGCTCATGGAAGACAGCGGCGAGGAAACTCAAGACAGTGGCGTGTGAACACCGCCACCAACTAGTGGTTTGGCGGTGTAATTGCAGAGAGGCAACGATGCAGAACTATAAATGCTCAGGCCACTTGCGGTGGCTTCGGCGTACGTTCGATGCAGAAGCGTAAATTGGCCTTAACTTTGAACCTTAAATCTACAACGGGCTCTCTGACAAACAAACCAGTCAGAACCAGACCGAACCAGTCAGGCAGTTAAAGCAAAGAAGAAATGGTTCTGGCCAAAAAGAGGAGAGGAACAAGGAACCCTAGTGTGTGAGAACTAAAACGGAAGCTCGGAGTCCTCTGGGGACCACTAATGTCTGCACATTTCTTGTAAATCCATCAGGTACTTGTTGCAATATTTCAGCCTTAACAACTTGGTAGAGTTTAGATTAAAAATTAAGTATTTTTAGTCCCTTTATTCTTTAAAACAAAACGAAACACACATGGAAAAAACTTGTATTGCTTTCTTTTACTTTCCTCAAACCGACAGACTTGAAAGGATATTCAAGACTAGAGGGAATGTACCTCAGAGAACTCGGGCTTAGTAAGTGAGGAAGAATTGCATTCCTACTGACGTGTTACTCTCACTATATGGGCCGAGGGGCACTTTCAAATGAGAGTGAGAGAGAGGTGCATGACTGGCAGCCATGAGGATGTCATTAGGATTAGCCATAAAATGTAGGCCATCCTCCATTTTCCTGGTGCGGTGGAGAGAGCAGCAGAGAGAACACCTTATGTGTGCAGTAAAGCAAATATACAGCACAGAGAGGGGGACATATCAAGCAGCCCGGTATTTTAAGACGTTTTGGTTCAGTTTATTTCATCCAGTGTGTGTGGGTTTGTTTGTTTGGTTGGTTTTTTATAGATTTTAATCATCATAGATCTTTGCAGGGAGAGACAGCTGAGGAAATAACACCGTTCTCAACCCTTTGGGATCTTTAGGCGGTGCTTACTTTTTTGTTTGTTTGTTTGTTCAATTACAAGTTAACTGCACAAAAACAAAACATTTGGTTTACATTTTGTCAACACTCAAATAAGTCATTAGCATTTTTTTTTCTGCCCCAAGCTGCATGACTAGTTGTAGTTTGGTCAAAAACAAAACCTCTCTCTTTTCTTTCTTGTAGTTACTACTTCCGTATTTCATAAATATAAATTTGCATCTTGTAATTGTGAGAGGACTATTTCAAACAACCTTTTCCTGTTTCAGCCTCACTCATGATTGTGAAATATTTCATCTGACTCCTATATAGCATGTTATGATGCTAACGTTTAGAGTGCAACCTATCATTTTTATGGTAATATACACTATATAAGTAATGCTAGATTATTAGCTGGCCAGCTGGCTTTCTAGCCAACATACTAATGTTGGCATAAAAGTCTTCCAGTTTGCATGCTTATATAAGCATGTTAGCATACTCCTCTTGTTGTAACAAAAGCACTTTAGCCACCAGAGCTGCTGTGGCTCGTGTAGCATTTTAAGCCGTACCTTCACCCTAGCATCCACCCCTAGGCCTTAAGTCTATGTTCAGCTGGGGGGGGGGCAGACCCCTGGTGCCAAATAATGGTCTATTCCACATGCTTTGGCTGACGATAACTGAAGTGGTGAATGAGGGAAAGATTTTGACCTGTTGATGGTGCCAGACGAAAAGTCAGAAAATCAGCAAAGTCGTCCAGAGTCTTGCCTCTGCGGACCATGAACGTGGGTGGAGAATTTCAAGACAGTCAATTCATAAGCTGCCAAAAGTCTGAACCAATGTGTCAGACAGAAACGCACCATCAGCATCGCTGAAAACCACAATTTGGATCAGGCATGGTCTGTATATGTCTTTGTATTTGCACTGCATCACAAATCATAAAGGTAGTTGATAATGCGGAACACATCGACCTTATTACGGCAGGGTCCTGATGACACCACGTCAGAAAATCGACAGCTCAAACAGCCTCTGTAGCTCATGTCATCCTAGCAAATGTATTTTTGTTTTTTTTTCTCCAAATCTCAACAGCATTGGGAACCTAGCGGGTTATTAATTTCTGACTTTTTAACATGAGACAATATCAAGCGGTTGTCAGTGTGATCGTAGATAATGCCCTGCTCAGCCATGCGGAAGAGAAGTTCACAGCCGTTTTTGTTTCACATCCCAATCAGCGGGCAGGCCAACAGAGGCACCACCCGTCTGTCTAATGAAAAACCCGCGTTCGAGTCGGAGAACGGAGCGCCGGCCGCCGAAGGCTGAGAAAATACGCTGATCTCAGCCAGACCTCGGGAAAAAGCCTCAGAAACGTGTCAATTAGAGCAGCGGAGTCGGACGGAGACACGGAGGTACACTGATGTGTGATGATGCTGGGAAGGACTTTACGACACGTGGGATACAGCCGGTTGTTCACCAAACCGGGAAGTACAAACGTGAGGAGCTGCATGAGTCATCTGCTGACTTAAAAGGTGTTGCTTGCTGTAAAATAATACTTTTGTTCTGTCGGTGCGGGTTGTTTTCCAGAAAAAAAGGTGTAAAAAAAAGAAGAAAAAAAATGGATGAGGTCATTGTGAAACCTCGTGTCTGACAAAGAAACAAATACAAAACAGGATAACACCCCCCCCCCCCACAGCCTCTGTGGTGATGTGAAGACTCTCCGCCATACATGACTTCTGTTGTTAAGTGGCTATTCAAGCTGCTCTTCAGGTTTTAGGCCCAACCGATACAGTAGATCTACTTAAAAACCTCTAACATGTAGTTACTTTATAATCTGGAGGATCATTAATCAGGTTATGATGATGGAAAAATGTACGTCCTTCATTTAAAGATAGATATAACGAAGCAATAAACATCCGTCAGTGCAAAAATACTCCTGCGGAAATAAAAGTCCAGCATTCGAGATTAAAACTTATAAAAAGTTGAATTATTGACAGAATGTTCGTTACTATTAAATCTAAAAGTGCTTTCTAAAAATATCCTCTCACAGAGTGATCACTGACACATTAACATGAATTATGCAGTGGTCACTGCGAATTCTTGATTGTGACTGGTTGGCCGGTGCATGTTAATTTTAACTAGTATCTGAACAGTGTCGCCGGGTAGCTCTGATGCATTCGTTTGATCGCCTAATTAATGCACCGGTATTGAACTGCCATTAATTAGGAGCAGCAGCAGTGATGTCGAGGGAAAGAAGCTACAGCCGATGCTGTTTGTGAGACTAATAACAATATGTGATAAACGGCCTCTCAGTGAGAAATACGCACTTAAATTTAAATGCGTTTGTTATTTACATGGACCCTGGAGTCGAAATCAGCTATGACTGGGAGAAGGTGGGCGGGGGGGGTTCAAATCACTCATCTGAGATTTGACAGTTAAAGGGCGGAGGAGAGAAAGATGTGTGGGGCCAACACCAAAGACACTAATTGAACTGAATGTGCTTAGTTACTTTTACACAACTTGAAGCAAACTGCTCCACAGGTGAGTGTCCATATGGGAGAAAGTCCTCTGAGACCGTTTGTCTTCGGGGGTTCTCTTCTTCCCTCCTCCGGTCCTTCCATCCCGACTGTTACCTCCAGTCCTGTTTCTTCTGGCCTCTGTCTCCTGCCGCTCTCCGTCCGTCCACCAGATGTCCTCAGACTTTCCTCCCCATTGCAGGAATCCGACTGACAAGTGCACCTGCTCACCTTTTTCCTCCAGGCCTGCTCACACACCTTTTCCCAGTTTCCCTCATAATACCAGCCGGTACTTAAAAACCAGCCATTTCCAGCAGCTCCTGGTCTGAGTTTCTGCTTATATTTCCATACATGTATTTGCCTCTGCCTCCCTGATGTCTGATCTGCTGGAGGTGCAAAAGCAAAGGAGTAAGCAGTGCGACGCATAGCTAAACACCGCTGCCCGAGTCCCGTCTTCCGTCGGCAGCCAACGCTGGTTTCCTGCAACCTTGACCACCATCTTTCCCAAATCTTTGTGATTTGGGAAAGAGTAGCTGCAAAATCGGGAGAAGCTCGTGTTACTGCTGTTTTTTGTTTTTTTTTTAAATCACGTGTGGTTTATTTCACGAGGCAATGATCTAGTTCATCATTTCTAGTTGTAATTGTGGAGGAATTGAATTTTTTTTAGGCAAACCCTTGTACTTGGATCTATTTAATTATAGGAAACATCAAAAACAAAAAAGTGCAAATCTAATATTAATATTATAATCAGTTAGCTCTCCCATCTTTTTAGTTGTCAGTATAAGCCTTTTCTTTATCCCTCCCCAGTTAAATTAGGTGATTACAGCCCCATGGTAGAATGCATCAAAGAGCAAACAGTACAATCCCTAAAGAAAACCTGGGAGGATAAATTTTGTAACAATAAAAAAAAAGTGCAAGCATCCACTTTTCATTTTATTTGCTCTTGTAGCAGTTTCTAACCTCTGTGTAAAAAAAAATTCACATTATTTTCCAATTATTCACTAATGTATAAACATACGCTTTAGAGAAATGCAAAGCACCAGGTACCCCTGAGTAGATTACTAATTTAACATGCAGAAATAAAGTCTGCGCATGAAGAAGAGGGCTTAGGAGTTTACAATAAAACTTTTTAACTCGGGTTTGGAAAATGTGAAAGTGGGCATTAGCCACTGGGAACCCGGTAGCTTCTGTTCTCTGCAGTGCTGCCTTGTGCCTAATAACGTTGGGCGAGTTTCAAGTTTTACTGCAAAATCTGACCTCATGGAATTTGACTGATTTCTGTGTGGGAGACTTCAACAATGGGCCCGTGTGGTAATTTACATTACAGGAGGAAAAAAAAAATAAAGAAAAGCTCCTATTAGCTCTGTTGCTATAGGTCCATGCACTTTATTAAAAAAGACCTACTTGTGTTGTTGTCTCACATCTCAAACAATCCCTCTTTAGTGAAGCATTTCCTGTACTTCAGAGGACTAGGGTAGAATGAGAGGATGCTAAAACTCGCCTAATGGACTTTAATAGCTTTCTCAAACACATGATCCTTCATCACTGTGGATTTTTTTTTCTTTCCTCTCTCAAAGGTCAGAACTGTCCAGACGGTTCATTATTTGCTGGCGGCAAACTTTGTGCGTCAAAGTTTAACAGAGTTAAACTCAACGTGAAAGTTTCTGGGGTTAATTCACTTTGTGATCGTGGCTTTCACACTGGCATGAATTGACTTTGCTGCAAGATTTGGCTGCTTTTAAGTACAAGCTGTGATTGGCCATGAGGTCCGATCGTATAGATTCTTTCTCTACCGAACCCGCCCCGCACTCCGCCCAGAGCAGGATGTGAGTCCCTGGTTCCGATGTGTGTCTCCGACCCGTGCGGAACCCGTGAAATGCAAGGCCCGGACAAGGCAGGGAGACACAGATTGGTTAGGCACTGATCTCAATGCTGAATATATATTAACAGATTAACGTTGATTTACAAATAGTCATTAAACTTTGTCTTACCTAATAAAGTTAGTAGTCTTCTCTCCCTCCCCCCGGCCCTGATGCATATAGTCCTTCCTCCATCCCAAGATAGTTTGTTACATCCAGGTTTTCTGTTATTTCTCCCTCCTGACTGAAGCAGCATAGCTAACTTATTCAATCTCTTTTTGAACTAAAAGGGCATTAGCATGTATTGTCGCCCCAGCCGCCAATGCTTTTGCCACCATCCTATCTTAAAGAGCTCATGGTACCTTATTATCCCAGTAGAACACTTCTCTACCAGAACGCAGGCCTAGTTGTGGTCACTGGAGTGTCCACAAGTAAAATGGGGGGCAGAGCTTTCCGTTATCAGGCTCCTCTGCTGTGGAACCATCTTCCAGTTTGGGTCCAGGAGGCAGACACCCTGTCCATGTTTAAGAGTCGACTTAAGTGCTTCCTTTTTTGCTTTAGCCTGCCTCTGATGCTTCAGAGTCTGGATCCATGGTTGCAGATCATCTACTGCCTCATGAGCCTGATCAACACCCACTGCTTTAATTATTATGATTACTACTGTTACCATTTCATTTAGTCCTATTAGTAATATTATCAGCCCTGTTAGTATAACTATAGTATATATAGTTATTAGTCCCTTATTGTGCTATGCCCCCCTCCCCCCCGTCTCTTGCTCTCTTTTCACTCTCAACCCAGCCGGTTGAAACAGATGAGCCAGGATCTCTTCAACGTTTCTACCTGTTAAAAGGAAGTTTTTCGTTGCCGCTGTCACCAAAATCTTGCTCATAAAGGGAAATGTTGTGTCTCTGTAAATAACTATAAAGAGTCTGGTCTATACTGCTCTATATGAAAAGTGTCCTGAGATAACGTCTTATGATACGGCGCTATATAAATAGAGTTGAATTGTTGTTGCTGATTTGCTATCAATTTATACCCTCTGAGACGAGTCTGACCTCTGCCCCCTTGACCTTTCACCTAACGGGCAGGGGCACCCGCTCGGGGGGGGGACACTGCACCGTGGCCCCAAAATCCACTTCCGTCGTGATCAGCGCTGTCTGACCCCAGTCAGTTCTTCTCAGATCCACTGGGGTGTCACACAAAGCGTTTAACCCTGTGTGGCCGTAGGAAAGGTGGATCCAAGACCTGGCCGGGACCCGTATGGCCTCTGACTGACCCGGTGGCCCTGTGAAGAACCTCTAAACTTCTGTCAATGTTCGACTTTTTTCAATAGGGGTTTTACAGCTGCTGTTTTCAAGGAATCAGTCGAAAAAAAATCCCCTTTCAAGCCATGTGTCAATAATATCGCAGAAAGAGTTGATAACACAATTTAACAATTCTTTTTCTTTTTTTTCAAAAATTGTGTACTGGGGACGGGGTCAAGACAACAAGTAGAGGATTTACTCTGATACAATCTTGCAGAGTCCAGGTTCTGCAGTGGCTGTAGATTTTGACATGGTTGCCCTTTTTTGCTCAGATAATTAACCCAACTTTTTTTTTTCCTTTATTTCCTACTCTATCAGAAGACTCACAGCCGGCGAGGAGTGAGGCGGAGTCCTCGGCTTTTGCGGGAGATGATTGATTGTGAAGGTCACGGACTGGGCCGGGACTCAACAGTTGATTAGCGGTTGTGACCAGTGCTCCGGAGTCGCCGCCGCCCTCTGTTATCACCTTGGAGAAATGGCTCTTCAGGGGAACGGTGCAATCTCAAGCCGGTTGGGGGGTGGTTCATGATTGTATGTACGATTGTGTGGCAGTTGAGCAAAAAAAGACATACTAAGAAGTTTAATGGAAACACTACCAGTGCGGTTTGGGAGTATTAGTAAAGTAACAGGAGTCCAAATTGTTTCCGAACAGCGAAGGAAAAGCCACCGGTCACGTGACAGCTGCCGCGCTACACGTGGGAAGGCTATGTTACTGAGAGAGCTCATTATCTCCAGGTTTTATTAAACAAGGAAAACAAATTGAGCAACAGAATTATTAGGAACAGATTTCAGGGAGTCCAGAAACTCAGCTCGTCTTCATTTAGTCGGATATAAAATCAAAGCAATTACGGGAATAATGGCAAGTGCAGTCAGACCAAGGGCTGAACACTTCCTTTTTGTAATTAGCGTCACCACCAAACAATAATTGACTTCAAAAATAATCAAGCCTCCCTTAGCTGAAAGCATTTCAAAACTGATGGACGGGTGGCATTGCCCCCCCACCCCCACACATGACATTAAATTAGGTTTTTCGCTGAGCCTCCTTTACTCACTTGAGGACATGTGGGATGAGTCACCGCGCTTATTTATTTTGTAGCTTAGGAGAACTCCCCGTCGGTCTCGACTTCATCTTACGGTGGGCGGCGAGGAGGCCAATGAAACCAAGCGCGGGTTCGGGGGATGGCGGACTTGGCGTGTGTTTTCCAGACGAACCCTCTGACATGCCGTGATTACAGCTGACGATGGTAGCTCCTTTGCATGTGAGATGCGTACGCGAGAATCGCATTTCTTTAATTTTTTTTTTTTTTTACCCCCCCCCACAAATAAATCTCCGAATCGGAAGTGTTTTTGAACTGCAAAACGAGCCAGGAGGTGACTGGTGCTGTTTGCTTTGTCACTGGGAGTGGAGGGCGGATGATGAAGGGATCTGTCACCGACCAGCCACGACAGTAGAACCAGTTGCCGGATTGATTGTTGTGGCTGAATGGTGTGTGTGTGTGTGTGTGTGTGTGTGTGTGTGTGTCTCTGAATACATATCTGTATACAATCCTGTGACTGATGGATGCACGTGAATCTGACGGGAACCAGCCGTTCGTTTGGGGTTCACTTCCCCTTCATTCTCTTACCACAATACAGCTGTTTAGGTAAGAGTGTTGTGATGAAGGAATCTGACGTCGGCAAAGAGAACCCGAACAAAAGACAGGTTGATGCAAGTCTATTCTCCATTGCAAATATAGAATATATATGAAATAAGAATAGCTTTCTGCAAAGTCGTAACCATAGTTTCCTATTTTATTTATTAATTTTTTTGCTTTCCCTTGGATTATTTCCGAAACCCTGAACTTGCACTAATTCCAAAGGAATTTATAATAAGATGGAGGGGTGGGGCTGGGGGGGGGCACTTTATTTCAGTATGGCTTGCTTATAAGGAGCGTCTGGCTTCATTCTGCCATCTGAGGTCATTTAGTTTCAGAGTAGCTCTCCGGCCCCTGAGGCTATCTACCTGAATCATCCATTAATCCTCCGCTCTGGCGGAGGTTTTCTTCCGCCCGCTCGTTATGCAAGGGGGCCCATTGTCAGAATAATATAAAAGCATGTCACTCTACCAGAAAGAGGCACTTACTGCTTGCCCCTGTAATTGCTGTATCTCTGTGTTACTGTCACACACCATGAGGCTGTAATTTGTTTTTTGTTTTTTTGTTGAAGGTTTGGGCGATGGCGATTTTTTTATTTGTTTCCAGGTGGTTAATATCAAATAGAACGGGGGCTCACGGGATATACATTATCTCAGCAGCTGAACTTCTTTAAGGAAGGACTCTGACCTGAGACACGGGGACTCAGGAAAACCCTGTCAGTGCCATTTGTGTGCACATTAGTAGTCGAGCCCACTCACACTGCCCAGAAACTGGGCTAGGAGGAAAAAAAAGGAAAGAAAATGTCAGTAATGACTGTGTGGATTAGTCACAACATTTGAGAAATGTTTTTAAAAGGCTTTACCTGTAAGGTGGGTGATGATCTTCTGTCAGAAATATAGAGAAGGGTTTCGGGGCCTGAGGGCCAAGATCTCTATTTATCAGTTTACATTTCAGTCCTCATATGCGGTCAAGATCTGCGGATTGTGACTGATAGAATGAGATTACGGCTACGCGGATCAAAGATTTTTATTTCTTTTTGTCTGTAGGCAATCCAGGCTTAGCCTTAGGGTGCAGGGTGACAAGCTTGGACACCTGAATGCAGCTTGGAGTAGAACTGCTGCTCCATATTTGAGGGAGTCAGTTTGGTTTGGGCATCAGATCACTGTTGTAGACGTCTCCCTGTGGAGGTATTCTGGACACATCCAACTGGTACAAGACATTATGAATAAATAAACAAATAGGGAAGTTTTTTATATACATATATATATTAGTGTGTGTGTGTGTTTATAGTAGTTTGTGCCGGACATCGTCCACCGTCTTTCATTATCCCACTACGGTCTCTGGGTAGTTATGTACCTTCCTTCTGATCCTTTCTTGTCTCAGCTTTACAAACACGACATTTATGAAACTGAACTGGAAGCGAATGCAGACAGATGAAGAAATGTTTGTGTCGAGTATGTGCTAATGTTAAGCATCTGACTGATACCACACACTAATTGATGAAAATTACCTAAAAAACACATTAAGGGATGCAAATTGAGAGCTCTAATTGAGTGACTGAGCGTCATGTCAGTTAGATGTGCTGCACGGCTGCATGTACACAGTAATATGTTTGATATGTGGGTGCTGCAGTGTGGCCTTAGAGGGAGGCCGTCCTCTCAGAGAGTCGGTAAAATGTACTTGGACCCCCGTCGAGTGTCGGTATTGTGATTGGCTTTGAAGTTTCAGGCTTTTGAAAGAGTCAAACTGCACTAGTCCAATGTTTTAATGCCAATTGATCTTCCACATTATTCTTCTTTAAAAAAAAAAAAATGAGTCACTGAGTTCAAACAATATAAAAAAACAACCAAAAAGAAATTAGGGGATATAGACTAAATATTGATCTCCTTTGAAGCTCGGGGATACAACACAAGTCTTTTGCCTTCAGGCAGTTAAGTATGTTGTTAGTCTTGCCCCCCCCAGAGTTGGTCCAAATCCGGTTTCAACACTTGCCACACATCCTAAAGGGGCTTTTTACCATAAAATAGCATTCAGCCCTCAGCTGAAGTATAGTGGTTGTCATCCTTAAAGCCACCACTGGCACTGAGGGAGTGGAGGTTGAACTATGATGCTCAGCATTTTTTATTTTATTTTTTTTTACAAGTCTCGTCTCACGTGCATTGTGCATTTAGTATTGCCTCTCTTTCATGTCTCACTGCTTCCTGACATTGTTGCTGTGAATCCCATTCGCTTTGGGGTGCCAGCTTCACCTCAGGTGCCAGGCACAGAGGTGATACTTGCAAGGAAATGCTATGATGTGCAAGTCAAGTCCACGGTCTTATGACTAATGGAGGCAGCTGAAGTTATCAGTTGGCTTTAGTTTTTGTAGCCTTGCTAGCTGGGATATATATAATAAGTAGACAGGTAGCAAAATAAAACTTGACAGGTGCCTTCTATTCATAATGCTCGTGAGAGAGAGAGAGAGAGAGACAGAGACAGAGACAGAGACAGAGAGACAGAGAGACAGATATTTATTAAAAATTTTTTTTTAGAGGACCATTAGAAAGAAACATCTTTGAGACTTCTAAGAAAATTTCTGTCACACTCACTCAGAAATTCTTTTTGAAATATCATCAGGTCTAACAAGTTTCCTGCTAAGATATCATTTTTATTTCATCCTTGAATGTGAGCAGGTGGCCGAGCAGAGCCACACTGAGAGGGAAGGGGTAGAAATGTTAATTGCCTATGATCCGGGAGCAGATTTGACTAAAGGTAAGGATCATCATGTTTGAATTCTTCATCCACTGCTTAGGTAGGTAAAAGTAGCTACTTTAATCCAATAAAAGAATCCTTTTTGTCCAAATTCAGGGAATATCTCCCCAAGCTCCGCTAGCTGTCCGTACTGTGTGTGCATCTGGCCCATGCGAACTAGTTGAACTCCATAACACATTTGCACTGTTAAGAAGCGGAGAAGGTCCAGAAACAGCCAAAGGGGAGAAGGTAAGAAGATCAGAAAACTGAAAAAGAGGTGCTAAGGGCCAAGAGCCACGTTACACCAGTCAGGCGTTCCAATGGTGCAAAGGCCTCCGAGAGCTGAAAGGCTCGGGGATGGATTTAGAGGTTGCTCCGTGTCTGTGCGACAGGTGTGTAAAACATTAGTTGTATTGTTTCACAGACCCAATGGTTCCGTTTTGTTTTGTCCCATTTGCTGATGTTTGTGATAGCTTAGCCCAACTGGTTGGTTAGTAAGCAGGTACAGGTGACACATCTGTGTGTCTGGTCGTGTCGACTTACCTGCCCGTGGGCTTTCCGCTCACCTTCTATTGTGCTAAGATGAGCTGTTTGAGGAGGGGATTGAGCATGACTCTCTGAAGCTGATGTGTTAGCTATAGGAAACCATCTTGTCCTCGCTTCGTGCCAGCTTCACAGCAGCAACTGTAGCGACTGTTTGCTAACCCACAACCAAGCCAACAGTAATTACATTACCTGCTGTCTCATTGTTTGCTCTATATCATGGTATTTGTCCATACAACATGTGAAAGTTATGTTTTATACTATATTTGTTTTGCTCCAGCTATGAGAAAGCATATCCACTTTCCCGCCTTTTAAGATGCTCTGAATTCCACCATGTTTCTCTTTTGTTTAGCTAGCGCAGTTGTTTGGTTTGTTTCAATGGCAATGTGTATCCAAGAATTTTTTTTTTGGCGGGGCTTTTGAGGGAACACAGAAGGGCGGGAGTGTATTTGTTTTGCTGTTGAGTTCAAATATCAACAGTCTTTCTCTCCTTCAGTTCATCTTTGGTCTCATCTTGGTTGCCAAAACCCAAGTGGCAGCTGGTCATAGACATTTTATTTCTGCATTCTGTACCCTGTCAGTTGAATTATGAAGATTGGAAGATTAAACGATCTCATACCGAGCACATTAAAATTAGATTTGTGCCATACTGTGATTATTGACAGTGTCTGAATAATTAGGATAAAAAGCTGGGTCCTTCCTCTTGCCGAATGCCGGATATAAGGAGCGACATACACGAACGCTTTACCATCTATACGTGTTCTACTTCTTTCCCACCTCGGCAGCCTCGTCAGGGTGGGAACTCTCCAGTTTCGGGGGTCCTCGGCGGTGCTCGCACAATCTGAGTGTTATTTCAGCATACGGCACCCCGCTGCGTCTAAGTAGCTAATTTGGGTCCACGGAAATAAAATGTCTGCACTCTGTATTTACTGAAAGACACTCCTTCGTTTGTGCTTTAATGATTCTGACCAGGAGGACACCATCAAGGCTCAATCATCTTTGATAGCACTGGTCTCAGTGGTTAATGTCCGGCGCTCCATTTCCGCAAATTGCATGTTGTAGCGTTATAAAAATATTTCTAATTTTGCTCCACGTATCATCAAATCTGCATTTAACGCTTCATATAAAATCATCGATTTAGGGAGCATGTCTTAGCCTATAAAAAAATAAAAAATGTGTAATATGAGACAAATATAATGTGTTAATTTGATGGGCTGTGATGCCACAGAGATGACACGTACCACACACAGGACAGCGAAGATCCTCTTCATGAACTGGTATTGATTATAATGTGTGAGGATGAGTCTTCACGTTGCAGATTTCATTATAAGCAGCTGATTAAGTGAGCAAATTTAGGAAGCAATGTAATGGATCCAAAGCAGTGTTGTGCAGTTAATGGTTTATTCATACATTGTGCTCTGGTTTTAAGACTATTTAACATTTCAAAGGTTTTTATTCCTAGTAGTCCTTCAAACTGCAACTTTAATGCCTTGTTTTACATATTACAAAAATCACGGTTCATAAGCTGTCTTTTTTTTTTTCTTTTCTCTTTTTGTTCCCTTTTGTTTCCGGATTATGTGTCATTGAACAGCCAATATCAGGAGACTGTCTATGTCGGTGGAAGATTGGAGCCTGGCGTGAATGCTAACAGTGCAGAAATGTATGTAACTGATGGCTGACACAATGCGGGGACCTAAACATGAGAACTACTAGCAGCTTTAGCCTTGAAGCCGGCTTGATATTGTATAATCCATCACAGTCCCTGAAGTCTGCATTCATTTTTTCTCAGTTACTTTATCTTTGTGTTGTAAGACACTTTCATTTAATTTGAAAGGTCTGCACTTTGATAACAGCACAAGAGTATCATAATGAACCCAGGGAAAGATGCATCTAAAAATCTAAAAATTGTATAGCGTACATTGAAAAGCATTGGTAAAAATCTCAAGTATCCATGATTCATAGATAAAGAATATGGCTGGAGTTATGCTGTCTTTCTTACTTTCAGTAAATTCCATAAACACTTAAACCAATATTGCATTAGTGCGTCTTTCCCTACTGTGGCACTTAGCCCCTGGCTCCTGCTGCAGAGGCAAGTCTTTAAAAACAGGTCAATAATATAAAGTTTAATCTTTTAAAAGAATGGTAAACTAATTTAAAACAAACTAAAAAAAAAACCAAAACAACAACCCAAAAACTGGTCACTGTAGATCTTAGCAAATGTTTTTCAAACAGGGGTAATTGTGATTTTGACACTGACTTTATTCATACAAAGATTAATAGACATTGGATGCAGCAGTGAGTATTAAAGCTATATAAGTGTATGTGGGACTGACTCAATATAAACTGTGGCTGTGTTCATGGTAATGATGGAACAAGTCACCCAGGTCCAACACTTAAGTCCAGACAGAAATAACTCAACAACTATTGGATGCACTGCTGCAACATTCATGGTCTCCAGGGGAATCCTGATGACTCTGGTGGTTCCCTCTTTTTTCCTGTATAACAACCAAGTAGTTGACATTTCATGGGATTTTGTGCCATGTCTTCAAAGTTCCATATCTAAGAATCCAAAGCAAATGACAAGTATTAATCGCTACGGATCGTAACATAATTTAAGATTTGAGATTCCTCCTGGACTGTTTCGGTTTCCCATAACGGCCTGTTGACGGATTACTACGTAAAGGAATTCTCCCACGCCCCTATAGTGCCATCGGTACACAACACTGGCTAACAACAACTTAGAAATGGAGTCTGCAAATGTCAGCTAACAAACGGTTTCCAGCTCAGAACAGACTCCAAAAGAAAGACTGTGTGTACCAAAAACAAAAACTAGGGTCACGCAACAAGAACGGATTAGTTCAACGTCACTAGCCTATGTCATACTAGCTAGCAAGCTGATAACGATATTACATTTTATAAATCTTTTTTTTTTTTAAATTTACTACATCAAACTATAGTTTCTCTTAGCCAGACCTGTCTCCACACTTTGTTTTAGCACTGTCCGAGCGCTGGACATACAAATATAGTTTGTTGTTAAATTATGTCAACAGTTTAACTTTAGTAAGCTCATCGATCAACATAGTGCCAGTCGATCACCTTCAGTCTCGTGTATTTCACGTCATTGTTCTGGCCGATGCCCTGAACGCTCACTCGTTTCTGCCTTCGGAGTACGATACTGTGCACAACCGCGAGCAACAGGACGCTGACCGCGGTTCACGCTACGCTCACCGGTGTTATTAATAACAGGCATTTGCTGGAAGTTACACATAGAACTTTTTAAGGGTGTTGGATGGAATGCCATGAAATGTGCCAGAGGGTATCCATGGTGCCCAGAGGATGAATCCTGATGACCTTGGTGACCCCCTGACTTTTGCTGCAGTGCCACCAGCAGGTCGACGTTTCCCGCTTATCCGGCAAAAAGTTGACATTTGTTACAATTAATCTTAGGTGGAAGATGGAGGTCTGTAACTGTACTTTGCCCTGAAATTTCATCTAGAACCATCATCAAAATTCTAATTTTTAAGTACTTTGGTTTATGTCCAAAACTGGTGAAATTCCCATCAGCCTACAGGTGCACATTGTCCTGTATATGTTGCGTGAATTAAATGTTAACATGCTAATATGCTAAATTAAAATGGTCAACATGGTAAATGTTACACCTTCTACACATCAGCATGTTGGCCTTGTGATGTTAATTCAACATAAGAACAGCCTCTCTGGGACAGAGTCATAAACTGCTGAAAAAGCACGTGGGCTTGGCTACTTAGGAAATGCATGTTAGTGGTAACGATTAATTGTTGGATTTCATGTCGTGGTTTTCATGGGATTTGTTAACAAAAAACAAAAAAGGAAAAAAAAGAATATCACCAGAATTATAATTTGGGGGCTAAAAGTTGCCAAAATATTCACACAGTCTTTTTAATAATTCCACACTTGAGAAAGCTTAATTATGCAGGTTTACCAGGAGGGTAATATGTGCCTTAATCACTAGACGCCACTAATATTAGGAGACAGTTATCGTTCTTCTTAGCTGATCGTTACAGGCCTTTGAACATATGTTCCTACTCATATCAGCGAGCTTTCATCCTCAGATTGAGATATCTGACGACAGTGATACAGCGGTAGCTTGTCATTCCAATCACACCGCCGGCTTCTGCATGAGAGATGCTGCTTCTTTCAGTCTGGCAAGTGTGTTTACCTCTGCCTAGAAGAAAGTTGAGAGCAGAAGTGGGTCATGCTCGGGATAAGTGCTGCTATATTTGTCAAAGGGAATCAAACCACCAAACTCGCTGGGACAATTCATGCCCATCATGTCCAGAGCTACGAGTTTTCTCTGCGACCCCATAATTGCTTTCGGGGCCTGCGTTTTTTTTTCTTTGAGAACAATGCGGCGGTCTACGACGGAGGCAGTGCCCATTTAATCCATAACTTATTCTGCTACATCAGGTCAGAGTGAAAGAGAAAATACCCCTTCTCACCATTTCCATCCTGTTATTAAATGAAAAGAACCATTTTTTAAAACTGTGGTGAGGCTTTTCTTTTTTTTTGGTGCAAGCTCCTCTGAGAAACACATTAATCATGCTCCCTGAGATGTGACAATCAATGAGACCCCAACTGTCTCATTGAGACCCCGACTGAGGCTGACATAAATAAAGTTAAAACATTAATTCCCCAGGGTGCTATTAAGGTGTCTCTCCTGTGGAGCTGCCCCCCCTCCCGGCTTTATAAGTCTCCAATAGAGCGCGAGTTTCCAGCCCCCCCACTTTACCTTTTAGAGCAAGACTGGACCTAAAACTCAGCTGATTAGAACAACACACGCTTTTTACCAAGGCTTCACCTCTAATGACCCCCTGTTCAGAGGGGGGGTTGGAGGTGATATGCAACGTCACGGGGGAAAACATAAAGGACGTCTCCTTCCGTGCCCGAGTCTCTTTTAGCCACTTCCCAGTCACTTCCATCTTATTCTGTTAATCACTCGTCTAATATTTTTTTTAATCACTTTCCAAGTTTTCTGGCCAAATTTCTGAAAGTATAAAACTGATTTTTTAATTTTTAATGTTTTAATTATTTTTTTTTATGGTGTCAAGGTGACCATCAAGCTATCATGCAGCACCGTCTGGCAGAACATTCATTAAGCCCCTGCTTCTTACCGGACGAAGGCAGCGATGCACACGGGCGGAGATCAACCGGGGAGCGGGACCCGCGAGCCCGACGCACGGGGCACACATGACGCCACATCCATCGCCGGGCTGCTGGGGAACCACAAATTCAGGCAGCACGTCTGCAGGCACATTAACGCTGTGATTGATGGGTAATAATGGGCTTTCAGCGGACACAAGACTTGCACGGCTGTGACATTCAGGGGCAAGCTGCCGCTCACCAGAAGCTTGGTTCTCCATCATACCGGGTGTACGTCTCTTTCACGGGTTACCGTGTGCGAGAGGATTTCATCTCTCGACAGTGGACGCCGTCGGATCTCGAGACACGGAGGCGTTTTGATCAGCCCGAGCTGCGACAGGCCAAACTCTGTGACTAGATCAATTTAGCGTTTCGTTTCGGCGGCTGAAACTTTCTAATTACAGTTCCCCTGTGACACAACAATGTGTCACGATATGCTCGCCTCACTGGAACCATTACAAGATTTAGTTAATCAATGACATTAAACTTGCATTTAAGCCGTGTGTCAGTAAACTCAAAAGTAAAGTTTATTATAAGAAATTAATTAGAGGATAATTACATTTGCCAATTAATTGTGATGCACATCCTTATCCTGTGTTGAATTTCTCCACAAGTTTGTCGTTGGTTCTTTTCGGGTCACGTCCGAGTGTATTATTGTCCTAAATTCACGGCCAATTATCAACTTGCGAACAAAGAACATAACGCGAAGCAGAATAACCTTTGCTGTGGTTACCAGCAGTATGTCGTACAGTACGTTGCCTGTTGATTTATGGTGGTTATGAAGGCTAAACTGTTTGCCTGGACCGTGTTTGAGGTTCCTTGCAGACGTTTTCCTGCCATTAATATCGGCCTTAAATTTTGTGGCCACAGTCTCGACGTTTTGTAGTAGACTCGGAACGATTCAAAAGTCTGTCCATGTTGAGTTTATTTTGCTAATTTTATTTTATTTAGATATCACTTATTCTCACTAATTCCCAGGCTGTACGACGCAAATGTGTCTCTAATTGAAAAATGTTTTTGAATAGCATTGATTTAAAAAAAAAAAAATCAAAACAGGAAAAAATTGGATCTCTAGTACTTTTTGTTCCTCTTAAACACTGTCAGACCTGAAATTGCATCAATCATTAAAAAGTTTCTAATTAAGTTACTCTTTAACCAGAATTTAACCAGGCTGAAAAGCAGGGTTTCAGCGTCCTCTCTGGTCGAAAGGTTGAGGCTTTTGTTTCACCTCCGACCACGGCCATCATCACCGCAGGGCGTTGGGCGGGCGTGGTCGGAGGTATGCCCCCGTGACCACACCTGACAGTGAGGTCACGGCACACTACACCACTGCAGCTGGAGGAAAAGTTAAACCACCGTGAAAACAAGATGTCTCAAGGGCTGTTTAGTTACTCTTTAAAATTCAACATTTAAGTTTCCCAAGATGCCGAATGTACCAGGCTGAAAACTAGGAGGAAAATTGAATAATAGGACGCACACAACATTTGAAAATATTTTTCGTTCGATTGCATTCTGTGGTTAAAAAAAGAAGAAGAAAAGAATTGGCATCCTGGACCGCAGTAGTTTACTTTCTTATTAGTTTACTTTTTATCAGACACACAGTCTTCAGTGTAAAGTTAAAAAAATCCATGAATGCACTGTGCATGCGATATTGTCATACAATGGAAAAAAAAAATTTCTTTTGTGTGTTATTTATTTATTTGTTTTTTAAAGCGCCGCATAAGTGGTTGAGTCAGTCATGTTGTACAAAAGAAGAAGAAGATAAAAGCTCTGGGTTATAAATTGCAGCCTTTAAGACACAGAAGACGTGCGGAAAGAAAAACTCCATTCTGCATTTATTTATTTATTAATTTTGAACAGATGGCAAAGGATCACCCGCATGTTTCTGCAGAAACACTCGCAGAGTCATGTCATACACTTACATGAGAAGGAACCGCGTTATTACATTCGATGTTCTCTGTGTGTCCAATGTTTTCTCAAGTACACTTGCCTCACACTACACCTACACACAGCCTGAACCGATGCATAACTCTGTGGCCACGGTTCAAATCGGGAAAAGGGATCCTTGCTAAAGATTATGATTTTCCTAAAAATAAGCAAAAATAATAACAATAATAATTTTGATATCAGGATATTAACAAAACCAAGCCAAGCTGGAGGGTAAATGTGTTTGCCTCTCTTTGAAGCTGCATATACGAAGTAGGGCCTTATTAGTTGTATTGTTTCTGTAATAACAGCAATAGTGTCAGGTAAATACAAGACAAGGTTGAGAGCCATCATATGAAATCCAGGCACTGCTAAATGCCATTTATCTCATTGGCGAATGAGCGCCACCTCTCCCCCTAAGGGTTTGATATGAGTATGATGAATATGACGCTTACTCCTCAGAGCAGTGCGGGACTTTGGCTTCCCGTCGGCGGCTGAGACCCACGGTCTGGAGAATGGGACCAAATCGTGGCGCTGGTCCTGTTGATGCTCTTATCTCCCCCACTGCCAGCTGAGCCTCCTCCATCATCATCCTCCTCGCCGGCTTTTGCTCGCCTTAGGTTTGGTGCATCGCTGATGCAGGGGGCGTGCGTCAACAACTGTCTAATCAGTGCGGTAGCAGTCTGGCGAGCACTCATTTGTTGATTTGTAGGTCAAAAGACATCCTTAAATTGTGTGGGGGGGGATAAAAAGAGTATTATTTGTTCAATACAGATGAGTGACACATTTTTTTTTTTGTTTTTAATCACAAACCTCCAGGAAAAGCTTCAATGCTCCTTGTCGTAGATTCTCCAAGCCTCGGACATTCTTGATTTAGAGATGGCGCATCTTTCTTTTTCTCTTTCCAAAAAGATATACCTTCATTTGTTGATTTGTTGATGCTGGGTAACGCGTTGCTCCAAAGGCTCCCATGGGGGTGTGTGTTTCCAGCTCGGCCGAGATCTCGCGACTGTGAAGGCTGCAGCACGTGATTCCTGTGCATACTCATCGAAACGTTCAGTTGAAAACCATCCCCACCACGGGGGGACTTTCCCGGTGCCGCTTTTCACACATTCATGTCCTTCCTTTAAGTTTCAGGGTCTCCGTTCCAGACGGAGCTCATTGCGAACCCGTCATCCGTTCATCGGGCTGGCGTTTCATGGGCCGCACGGGTACCGTCCATCGACGGAGTCTAGACACTGTGGAAAGCCCTCCCGTGGAGATGAGATGGATGGGGCCGGGTTCCCGGGCTTATTGGATGGGCACAGAGCCCAAAGTGAAGCCCTCTGGAAAACTGCACAAGTTCTCATACATTAGAAAACAAACAAACAGCTTTACTGCTTTCCAATATGACAGTTTTCAGATCTGGTTAATGTATCAGAAGGAGGTTGGTCATTTAATGAAACAGCATCACACTGATGCAGGGATGTTATTATTTGCCTTGAAAGGAGAACGCACTTGCATGTAGGTCCTCAAACCCTGTGAGCGAGCGACTAACGTTGTAGTCGTTCAGTTGAAGCGCAGTCTCAGACTGGAGGGGCTGGCGGCGGCGGCGGCGGCGGCAGCGGCGGCAGCGGCGGCGGCGGCGGCGGCGGCGGCGGCGGCGGCGGCGGCGGCGGCGGCGGCGGCGGCGGCGGCGGCGGCGGCGGCGGCGGCGGCGGCGGCGGCGGCGGCGGCGGCGGCGGCGGCGGCGGCGGCGGCGGCGGCGGCGGCGGCGGCGGCGGCGGCGGCGGCGGCGGCGGCGGCGGCGGCGGCGGCGGCGGCGGCGGCGGCGGCGGCGGCGGCGGCGGCGGCGGCGGCGGCGGCGGCGGCGGCGGCGGCGGCGGCGGCGGCGGCGGCGGCGGCGGCGGCGGCGGCGGCGGCGGCGGCGGCGGCGGCGGCGGCGGCGGCGGCGGCGGCGGCGGCGGCGGCGGCGGCGGCGGCGGCGGCGGCGGCGGCGGCGGCGGCGGCGGCGGCGGCGGCGGCGGCGGCGGCGGCGGCGGCGGCGGCGGCGGCGGCGGCGGCGGCGGCGGCGGCGGCGGCGGCGGCGGCGGCGGCGGCGGCGGCGGCGGCGGCGGCGGCGGCGGCGGCGGCGGCGGCGGCGGCGGCGGCGGCGGCGGCGGCGGCGGCGGCGGCGGCGGCGGCGGCGGCGGCGGCGGCGGCGGCGGCGGCGGCGGCGGCGGCGGCGGCGGCGGCGGCGGCGGCGGCGGCGGCGGCGGCGGCGGCGGCGGCGGCGGCGGCGGCGGCGGCGGCGGCGGCGGCGGCGGCGGCGGCGGCGGCGGCGGCGGCGGCGGCGGCGGCGGCGGCGGCGGCGGCGGCGGCGGCGGCGGCGGCGGCGGCGGCGGCGGCGGCGGCGGCGGCGGCGGCGGCGGCGGCGGCGGCGGCGGCGGCGGCGGCGGCGGCGGCGGCGGCGGCGGCGGCGGCGGCGGCGGCGGCGGCGGCGGCGGCGGCGGCGGCGGCGGCGGCGGCGGCGGCGGCGGCGGCGGCGGCGGCGGCGGCGGCGGCGGCGGCGGCGGCGGCGGCGGCGGCGGCGGCGGCGGCGGCGGCGGCGGCGGCGGCGGCGGCGGCGGCGGCGGCGGCGGCGGCGGCGGCGGCGGCGGCGGCGGCGGCGGCGGCGGCGGCGGCGGCGGCGGCGGCGGCGGCGGCGGCGGCGGCGGCGGCGGCGGCGGCGGCGGCGGCGGCGGCGGCGGCGGCGGCGGCGGCGGCGGCGGCGGCGGCGGCGGCGGCGGCGGCGGCGGCGGCGGCGGCGGCGGCGGCGGCGGCGGCGGCGGCGGCGGCGGCGGCGGCGGCGGCGGCGGCGGCGGCGGCGGCGGCGGCGGCGGCGGCGGCGGCGGCGGCGGCGGCGGCGGCGGCGGCGGCGGCGGCGGCGGCGGCGGCGGCGGCGGCGGCGGCGGCGGCGGCGGCGGCGGCGGCGGCGGCGGCGGCGGCGGCGGCGGCGGCGGCGGCGGCGGCGGCGGCGGCGGCGGCGGCGGCGGCGGCGGCGGCGGCGGCGGCGGCGGCGGCGGCGGCGGCGGCGGCGGCGGCGGCGGCGGCGGCGGCGGCGGCGGCGGCGGCGGCGGCGGCGGCGGCGGCGGCGGCGGCGGCGGCGGCGGCGGCGGCGGCGAAATTCCTCCTGCCTCCCTTTCTCCCCCGCTGCTCCGCAACCTATAATTTCAAATGATGTTTTTTTTTTCTTTTCTCTCCCACTCAAGAGTTTTTACGGTTCTTGTTGGTGGGGTGGGGGTGGGTGCCAGCCGAATGCAGCAACCTGCACCCCCCCCCCCAAAAAAAGGGTATCTCTGGTAGATCAGACCTGCAGAGGTCAGACTTGGTCGGACTGTTGGACTTACTTAATCACCGAGCCACCAACACCCCCCCCCCCCACCGGCAGGTGTTGGTGCAGGTAAACCCAGACAACTGGACAACATACAGCAAATTAGAGGCCGGCAGGGGGGTGTGATTAATGATTCTCAATAAGCAACAGGCCCCAGAGGAGAGAGGACCTTGGTGGCTCTGCTTATGAATCCCAGGAATCCTCTAAAGAGGAGGAGGAGGAGGAGGAGGTGGAGGTGGGGGGGAGGATGGAGGCGACTTTGGTTTGCTTGAGGAGGTGATTGTTTTGTGTGTGTTTGTGGGGGGGTTGCGTTGCTGGGCCGTGCGGAGCCGATGAGATGCCGGACCCCCTTTCTGTGTCCCCGCTGTCCTACTCAGTCCTCACGGAGGCCGAGCCCGCATCCCGGAGGCTGCGGCGCCTCGGTGCGGCTGACGGAGCCCGGTTCCCCTCCCGTCGGCTGCGCCCTCGCTAATTTGCCCCTTGAGACCGGGAATTCTTTGACTATTCTCCGTGAGCGGCCCGCGTCCCTCGGCGGGAGAGAATTCCCACATCCTTCACTCACCGACTTACCCCCCCCCCCCTTTGAAAGCCCCCCCCCCCTTTCCCCCCTCTCACCTCCGAAATTGGAAGTTTCAGTGGTCTGAGCGAGTCGGGGGGGGGGACTTCACAGATCCGCGCCCGAGAAAATCCGCGATTCCTCCGCCCGCGGTCCGGCTCAGCGGCTCCCCCGAATAAAGGTGGGCGTCTGGCGCCGGTGATACCGCGCGGCGGCTGATGGGAGGCGCCCCGGCGCCGTAAAGCGTGCGGGTCCTGCGGCGCGGGAACCCCCCGCTCGTCTGCTGTGGATCGTTCCTCCCGCTCCTCCACATCCAGGCGAGGTGAGAGCGGCGCACAGCGCCAGACGGACCAGAGCGGGCTGAGTGTGGATACGCAGCGGAGCGCACGGCCGAGGACTCTAGTGTACCGCGCAACTCCGACGCAAATGGATATTCCCGTGGCTTTGTTATCCCTTTTCTTTTTCACCAAACCGGGTGAGTACGAGCCGCGCGACGCTCCGCCGTCGCATTCAGGACATGGTTTTGTTTCTTTCTCTTTATTTTACGAGCGACACGAGCTTCTTAACGTATTTTTCACGCGCCTCAGTTTGCACCTTGCGCGCACGCATCTCACATCTGGTTATTTTGGTATTTTTGTTTTGTTTTTCCTCTGGACCGCAGCGATTTTTCTTTTTAGTTTGTAGAGTTAACGGTTTTTATTTCTGTAAATATGCAGGATGCGGCTGAGGTGTGAGATATTTCACATATTTTTTTTCCTCTTCTTCTTTTTTAAACCACCTTAACGTGCGCGCACGGTGAAGCCACCGGGTGCGCGGCGGATCCCAGGTGACGGCTGCGGGCACAGCCGGTGCATCTCCTCACCGGGCAGCACCGGCGACCACGCTGCGTGTAGATTAAAACTGCTTGACCCCCCCCCCCAACACGCACACACGCACACACACACACACACACGCGCGCGCACGCAACCAGCCATTTTAAGCAGTGGAATTCACATATGTCTGACTGTAAAATTAGGATTTTAGTTGTTAGAAAAAAATCCCTGTCAGGTTCAGGCCTAATCCTCTCACCCCCCCCCGCTTCCCTCTAACCTCCCGTTTCTCTTCACCAGCTCTGGCTTTCGGATCAGATCCAGACTACCAGATCGACATCATCCACCAACTTGACCTGGCAAATGCCACCTATGGAATTACCCAAGTGGCGGGGCTTCACAACAGCAGCAAAGCCTTCCTTTTCCGAGGTAACGCACCGCACCGCACCGCACGGCACCGCAACGCACCGCACGGCGCGGCGCGCTGACAGTTCCCTCCTCATTAGTCGCGCTACTCAAGTTCCCAGATGTCTTTGTCTTCCGTTTCACGGCTGCTGCCGCCGCTGCTTTCGCGTGCGCACACGCGCGCGCGCAGGCACGCACGCTAACACGCGCGCGCTCACGCACGCCCCTCCTTTCCTTCAGCTGGTGCGGGCAGCGCCACACCTTTCGGGTGTCACGGCATCAGCGGGGCCCCGGAGACGCAGCACTCCGGGGAGCCTCCGCTCATAATTACTCCGCATTTAAATTTGTCCCAGGCAGCAGATGCTCGGGCTCTTCCCTGACTCGCTCGAGCGCGCTGTCTGGCTAGGATATAGATACATTTATTTTTTTATTTACATTTTCATAATCTATTTTTATTTTTATTTACAACACTTCCAATGACTGATATTCCACCGACGTGCGATCCGCACCACTGGTGGTTAATGGAGATGAGGTCGTTGGGGGGGGGGGGGCTGGGATGAGGGGGAGCACTTTCTCGCCTCTTGCAAAAATAAATGCCAGAGCCATGGATCCTGAGAGGAGGATAACTGATAAAGCACTGACACGCTGAGCCGGTCCAGGCCGGCGTGAGATGTGTTAACCAGTGTCGGAGGAGAACTTTTTCTCCGCTCACTTGCCTCCTCTGCTCTCCGGGGAGAAGAAAAGAAAAAAGGACTCACAACATTTGGTGCAACTTGTTCCTTCCTTTCTTTCTCGGTTTGCCTTTTCATGTAAAGCCCCTCAGCTTTGAGCCCAGGCTGAATTGATTACAGAGTTGAAGTAGAGGGAGGAAAGAGTGGGAGAGGAAGAGAGAGAGAGAGAGAGAGAGAGAGAGAGAGAGAGAGAGAGATGGGCTGAATGCATGACAAAGAGTTGGATATTTTTTTAAATTTAATTTAAATTTTTTTTTTAGCGATTAGCTGCCGTTTCTGTGTGTGTGTGTGTGTGTGTGTGTGTGTGTTGTTTCCTGCTTGGCTGCAGACGGAGAAGAAACTTGCGGTGATGACTATATTTGAAACTTTGTTTTATTAGTTTGGGTGTTAAATGTCATGTTTAATGGAGGTATTGTCAACAGAATTGTGTGTGAGTTTCACATTAATGGTCTGACGCTGCGCCAGCCCAATGAAAATACCATATTGGGGGGGGGGCTGATTTAGGGGTCTTTTTTTTTTTAAACCTTTTGTTGTGAAAAATATTCAAATTCAAAGATACTGGGCACAAACGGCAGCAGACTGAATCCAAAAGAAGGAGCAGTGGGTGTAGAGACTCACATCAGCAGAGTGGAAGTGTATCGTGCATGTGTGTGCAATGCGTGTGTGTGTGTGCGTGTGTGTGTGTGTGTGTGTGTGTGTGTGTGTGTGTGTGTGTGTGTGTGTGTGTGTGTGTGTGTGTGTTTCTTGTGGTCTTATTTTCTTGAGTACTTGGCTTGGTGCACCACTGGCTCCGTATGAATGAAGGCAGGGCAGGTTGGCCAACTCTGCCGAGGTGGAGCCGTCCAAGATTTGGGGCTTCGGGCCATACGGGATGCGCAGCCTCACTTTTTCAGCCTGACAGACACACACAAACACACACACACACTCACACACTCAAACACACAAGTAGGCAAAGACTCCTACACCAAGCTCTTCTTCCTTTGGTTTCCAGGCTCCCAGGGTCAAGGTGCGGCAGCCAGATAGTGTGGGAAAAGGAGGCTAATCCTGGTGGGGAAAACTGGACCCGTGAGTGTTGAAGGGGATGCTTGTTTAGCGACCTATTTAACAATCTCGCCTACCCTCGCGCAGCTTCGCGGCCCATATGGCTCCGCGGAGCAACCGCCAGGCCAAGGTTGCGGCAAACTCCCGGGTTCTTTTAAAACGGCGCAGCGGCCCCCGATGCTGTGGCAGCTCACAGCAGCTCTCAGGCTGCGATTAACTGCCAAGTATGAGCTCTGCGGGGGTTCGCCGTGGCTGACTGGGTCAGTGATTGCTCAAGATGATTCTGTGCGCAGCCATGCTGCGCATTTGGTGCACTTTCCACGCGTCTTTGTTCGTATAAATAGCAGCGAAGCATGTTGTGATGATGGTGAAACGGCTGGAAGACGCGGTGCTCCGATCGGTGGCGGCGGAACCAAGAGAGGCACCAGGCAGCGCCATTGGCTGGACGCTGGGACCAGTCGCGCCAGTCTCCCAGTTCGCCACTGATGCACCAATGACAGATGGCTTGCGTCAGGGGAACATTTCAGCATTTCTCCTCTCTTAATAAAAAACACACAAAAAGTTCAGCCTCCGCCAAAAGGTCCTCGGCTGGATGTGTAATCCGACATCTGACCTAATTATGACGAGAGAAAAATGCTAATAATTCCCCACCCTGCACTTAAAGTGGAGAACAAAGCTCAGCTAATTGCTAAGATGTTTATTGTAATTAACAGTATTGTGTATCGTTGTGGGAACTTTGTGATGTGTTGAGTACAGTTAGAGTTTCAGCCAGATGAGGGCCGACCTAGTTTGTCACCCAGATTGTGTGAAACATCTCAATCGTAGAAAGTTTTCCTCATCAGTCGGCTAAATTGTTTTCTCAGCTCTTGGAAATACAACTCTTACGAAGTGCCTGAACAACTGTTGGATGTGTTATCGTGAAATTTGGTGCAAACATTCTTTTTTCCCCAGATATTAGACTCTAAACTAGAGAACTTTAGCGGTCAACTCAGTTCCTACTGTTTCTGACCTGACTCTGGATCTGAGCTGGGATGTATCCAAATTAAGGCAAATTTGTGCTTCTGCATTGAGCCTATGCTGTAGCCACCTCAAGTGGCCTGAGCATTTATACCTCTGTGTCGGTGTTGCGCCGCAGTTACACTGCCGAGCCGCTAGTAGGCGGCATTGTTTACATGCCGCTGTGTCGAGTTTCTTTGCCGCTGTCTTCCACAAGTTCGTCGGCGCAATTTCGAAATGATGGCGAACCGAAACGGAGCGGATCTTGATGGAGCCGGAGCCGAAACATGATGATCAGCGTTTTAGTTTTTCGACGCAGAAATGAAAAAAGACGGAAATGCGATGCCACCGAGCCGACCAATCACAGTTCTTGCGGTCCGCGTCACTGCGATGTGTAGTTACGTTTTTTGGGAGGTGCGCGTCAGGTGTAGGGTCCCTGGCTACGCCGTAGCCTACGCCGCGGGTTTCGACCTAGAAGCATAAATTGGCCCTTATATTCAGTCCGATTGGGTCAGGTCGGTTCTTTACTGTGTTGCAGCTGGTTTCGAGTCTGCGTTCATAGGGGATGAATTTCTTCTCGTTTCAACCGTGACCGCTCGTCCGGTGGTGCCACATCGTTGCTCCTGTGGGCGTTGGCGTTCATCCGTGTTTGGGTCGACCGAATTTTTGGATTTGGTCTAATTATCCTCAGACCCTCCTTCGGTTTTCCTTCCGGATCAGGTCCCCCTTTATTGGACCCCCCCCCCCCCCGAGATTACACCGGTTAGAGCTGAACAAAAACCGAGGAGCCAATTCTGACAGTGTAGAGCTGAGCCAGACTAGTCAGAGCCTGAGATGTCCTCAAACAGCCACTGTTCAGAGAATAAACTGTTTTGATGTAGATAACAGCATGACTTTTTCTACTGAAGGACAAACTTTATGTTTTGTGTCCCGCTGCTGGTAAAGATCTAAGGAAAGCAAGGTTTTCGCTTGATTTCTTCATCCATCGGGCGATTTTTGTCTTCTAGCATTTCAAGATCATTAAAGTTTCACAGGGCTGCAAGCAACGCTATAGACCTTTGGTCTCTCCATGACAGACATCGACTACTAGAATATTAAGCTACTGCATTTGTATCGAATGGCATTTGACTCAAATGCTAAAGCAGTTTCATTCATGGTCAGATGTGTTATTGAAAGATCCCAGACGGCCTTTAGCGTTTTTCAGTGTCCTGACGCGACGTCGCAGTCCGCATGAGCTCTGACTTGGCCAACTGTCACAGGGCCGCCATCGAGGTCAAGGCCATCGGTCCTCGAGTCATGCTCCCTCGTTAGCGTCGTACGAACGGACGTACACAACCGGTAGGGAAGCCCAGCTAGCTTGGGGGTCCAGTCCGGTCGGCATGGATTCGTCTGGAGTTCATTGAGTCTCCCGCTCACAATCATTAATGTTAAATAGTTAAACGGTAACAACAAATGCAGCCTTGATCCCGGTATCCTGGGGATCCATACGCACGCCTCCTATCAGCCTTTTAGACCAATTAGCCTTAACATATGACAAGTCTGCAGTCTGGTTTTAGGGCTGAAATGGTCCTTAATTAACGTCTAATCGACCCTGCTGTCGATTCCAATCTTTTTTTTTTCTCTCTCTTTTTACCTCCGATCTCATTTAAAGCAGAAATCCACCTTGAAACGCCTAAACACTGTAGAGAGCTATAGCTGATGCACTTTGCATTTCTGGGTCTGTCGTTTTTGTTTTTTTTTTCTGATACTGATACTGAACTGATATTTTACAGCAACAAAAAGCTGCTGTTCAGAACCCGGCCTGGGAAACGTTGCCAATCGTTCACTGATGTGGAAGTTGCCGAGGGAAGTTTTTTTTGGGGGGGTGCTGGTGAACTACAGCGCTCAAAGGAATCGTGCCTCATTTCGCCGGGCGCGCTTGTTTCGCTTTTGCGTGATATCCGCCCTCACGTCTGTCAGTTTAAAATGGAGCTACAAGCCGGCAAATTCTCACCGATTAAAACATTGCATCCCTTTTTTGTTTTTTAATACGCTCAGCAACCGAAGCGTTAAAACCCAGGTTGCCGTTTTTACACGGACCTCCGCGTGTAAACCACCACTTGTTGATTCCACATTAAACGTCTTAAATCCAGAGCTTCAGAGTTTGTTTTGGTTTTTTTGGTACCTTTTGGACAGAGCTTGATTCCCGTTCGTCCCCTATCTCCCAGCGCCAGCTTGATATTGAACAGGCAGATACAAGCTGCCTCTCATCTCGCTCTCGGCATTAAAGGGAATTAGCACATTTCCCAAAATTAGAAACGGGTCCTTACGGTCGTGTAATTCCTGGAATGCACGCTTTGTTTTTGTTTTTTGATCAAATTCTAGGCGCTGAGTGAAATTGTTGTTTCCCAAACGTAGCCGTTCCCTATTGGGAGGCATTTTCCTTGTGGGTGGGACACACCTGCAGTGTGTTCACGGTTTTCAGAGCCTGTGATGCTGCAAAGACCTGTGCGCCCAGCGTTAAACAAAAAAACAGGCATCGGCTTACTCAACCTCGATGGTGTGTAGGAACTTTAAGGTCTTTCAGCATTTCCTCCCTCAGAAAATTTGTAAAAAACAATCCAATCGAAACACAATCAAAACACAGTTTTTAATAAAAAAAGAAAAAGAAAAAAAGAAATCTAGTTCTGGTTCTGGTTCCACCGACTGTCTCCTGTTCACATATAATGTATGTGATTATATTCCCGATTATAAGGTGAGCGTTCCTGCTTAGGGATCAGTCTCAAAGTCCAAGACCTGGTTCCTGAATTGATTCCAAAGGGCCTGAATCCGTGAGACTACGACCTGGATGAGAGTCAGGAGAGTCAGGTTTGAGCTCAGGAGCATCGCTGCTTCTCCTCCGCTGACCTTGGTGCCTGTTTGCCTGGATCAGCCCACAGGTGGCTGTGGTCGCCTCTTCTGCCGGGCTGTTATAGAACGCCGCCCTTTCTTTGGAGGGGGGCGTGTTTTCTCAGACCTATAATAGGTGTGTTACGAACAGCAAAAAAATTGGCAGCTCTGGGGGGAAAAAAAAATCACTCAATTTCTGCTGTCGCTCTCAAATGAAAAGAAAAAAAAAAATTGAATGTCTCTCAAACAAAGGGGGCCTGCGGTGCAGCCGGCTCTTTATTAACAGGCGGAAAACAGACAGCAAGCAGCTGCTGTCTTGCCACCCTGCCCCGCGAAACCCTGACCCGGGCTCCGGGCGGCTGCCGGCAATAATGTAGACGCTCCAAATCTCAATCACCGGCACCAGGACAGAAAGCCCCAGACTGCCGGAGCGTCGACCGAAACGAATCCAAGAGGTATTAACGGGTTAGGGGGGAAAATATGACAGTGTCGAAATGGGAGAACTGCATCTTGCCTCATGGCCGGATGAGGAGCTGGGCTCTCATTTGTTTACGATGTGGATGATTTACCTTGGAGACCAGTGATATGGTAGATTTTAGTTCCTCACTGGAGGAAATGGTTTGGGTTTCTTTTTTGGGGGGGTTCGGCTGCCAAATACACGCCTGGCAGCCCGGTGAGTTTTTACGGCAGCGGGTCGGTCGTGTGTGGGACCGGGTCAAAATGAGCTACGGTGGCCCTGTTATGGCAATGAAGGGGTGTGTCTTCCAGTGCAATGCTGTGGTTCTTTATCTCTCTATGGCACAGAGGGACTGAGATATATCATGCTCTGGTCACGCAGACGGTATTTATTAGGTGGAAAAATTCATTCTTGGTTTATTGGAATATCACCGGCATGTTTACCAGTACTTTGCATTTCATTTCTTTGGCTACTTGTATAAGAAAAGCCATCTCAAGTATTTTTATCACTTGAAATATATCGTTTATTATTTTTCTAGTGTAGCCACAGTAGAGCCCATTAACAGAAAACGATTCCGCTCTAAAAGGTTCATCTTAACTGGTTAACGTCAGGTTTTGCCATCAGTCCCTCATTTTATCACCGATTAGAACGGGGCCGAAGAAATCAGTGAAGTAAAAGGGAAAAAAAAAACGAAACCCCACCGCCTGGCACACAACTCTGCACCCGCGGCATCAGGAAATAGACCCGACGCCAGGTTGGGCTTTAAGTAAGAGGCAATTTTCACTTTTTCTCAGGGAGCTAACAGCGAGATTGGTATCTCTCTCCCTCTCCGCGCTGGCACTTGCACATGAAACCCAGAAGTGAATGCAACAGGGTTTTGTTTTGGTTTTTTGGTTTTTTTTTTACCACTTCTCTTTCTCTGCAGTTGTCAAAAGGCAATGCGGGAAAGGTACGGTGGGAAATCTCAAGCTGAAATATAGATAGAGGGAGCGGGCTGAGCTGAGAGCGTGTTCGGCGAAATTTAAAAGAAATAAATAAGAAATCGCATGACAGGGCAGAACTTTGTTGACAGCTTTTCCTCGGGAAAGTAAATCGGTCTAGACTACGGGAGTGTTTCAGAATTGCGATAGTGATAATAATGATAACGGCCGCTAATTGCAGATGGGAAAAAAATGATTCCCAGAAGTTTTTAGGCACGCACCGAGGCAGGGCACGGCGACAACTGCTGATTACAATGATTACTGTCCCTGAATACGCCGAATAGAAAGGCTGCTAATTATCTGCAGTGGTGTACGTTTTCGTCTTTGTCGTCTCGCAGCCATCAGGGAGAGCGTAGATCGTACTCTGATCTGATGCCTCACCAGATGCTGTGTGTGTGTGTGTGTGTGTGTGTGTGTGTGTGCGTGTGTGTGTGTGTGCGTGTGTGTGTGTGTGTGTGTGCCTTTGTGGAGCACCCCCCCCCCACAACCTTTTTTGTTTGTTTTTTTTTTTTTCAGGTGTTACGGGGATATTTTATCCCGTTTTTTAATCTATTAATTCAACACTAATTGGCTCATAAAATTCTACGTGCGAAACAATGAATCAACAGGTTTGCTGATTAAGAGAGAGGCAGAGCGGCTGCTGTGCGGCTGTGCATCTGTCAGCTAGATGATTCAAGGACTTGACATCTCAACCTTCACCTCAAGGATCCATTTAATATGCGCCGAGGTAGGACTCAATGCCTAGAATTAGGCTGATGGTCAGGGCTCGGTGGGAACCTGGCCGTGGCCAGTGCCCCCCCCCATCACACACACACACACACACACACACACACACACACACACATCTTCTACTGTCTTTTTCTACCAGCTTACAAAAAAAGAGAAAAATGTCCAGCAATGTTTAAAATCCTTACTTGGATTCTTTAAACTATATTTCCCCCACAGTATTTATTCATTTATTTACTTTCCATTTTGTGGCAGTTTTAATCAGCCTAAGTGCGACCGTGAGTAAACGCCATGTTTACAAGCATTTTGCCTATGTCGCCTTCCTTTTTTTTATCAAGCGCCAGTTAAACAGGAAATAATTCTTTAAAAAAAAAGAAAAGAAAAAGAAAACAAACATGACAAAACAAAACCAAAACAGAAAGTAACATTGCCTTGTGCAACATAACCATAGCAACAGCGTAAAAAGGCTGCACTGCGGCCGACACTCGCTTTAGCAGAAATGGAATTCATACTCATTCATATTCATATTCATATTTCTGTGTTGGGGAACATTGAGGTTATCGTTTAGAGGGAAAATAAAATGCTAATTTATGTACTTATGTAGAGGAATACCTCTGGAGCCAGCAGCCCCAGCCTCTTGTTTTGTTTTTTGGTGGGGTTCTTTTTTCTTTAAATTTTTATAACCGGATACCGATTGAACTAGAAGCTACGTTTGTGTAGCTCCCGTCCGGCAGCGTTGCAGCTCATTGTCTTCATAGAACGGGTTTGATGAGGAGAGAGTTCCTCGGAGCTCCCGTCCCTGTGGTCTGCCGGTATCTCCCAGCATGGTGGCGAATATTTGGCGCCCTCCTAAGTCTCCCACCTACTTCCGCTCAGCGACGGCGGGATGCGCCGGGGAGGCGTTTGGGCGGTCGGTTCCTTCCTACCCCCTAAAAAAAACAACAAAAAAAGAATATGTTATGAAGAACTGTTCTGCTCCATGACAAGATCCGACCTCCAAGAACTACCTCAGTCGCCGGACGCTGGCTAGCAGAGACGCCGTTTTGGTAGAAAAATCAAACGTGAAAGCCAAAAGACTAACACATGGGCCGGTTACGGGGCCTGGAGCCGCCGTATCAGCCTCGCGCTTCTCGATGGTCTGCTTGCATCTTCCGTGCTACTATATGACTCAGAGTTCCTGTTCTGACCTCTGTCGAAACCTCTGCCGACGGCCACGCCGTCAGCCCAGAGCCACTGTATATAAATCGATGCAGGGGCCCGTTTTTGGGTACCAACAGGGATTTAATCCATTGACTCTGCCGTAGCGATGGAGTTCTTGATTGAATTGATGGCCAGATATACCTGTCTCTTCACAGATAGGTTCTTGACACTTAATCAAAAGGTGGACGCCTCGAGCCTAAATGTTAGGCCTTTATGTCTTTTTAGTGTTTCAGATCTACCCCTGGGATACGCGGCGAAGATAGAAGGTTAACAAGACCGGCCGATAAATCCACTTCCAAGCGCAGATTTCCTTTTTTTTTCCGAGCGTATCAGTGCAGTGCATGTCTCTCCTGTTTTAGAGTGTCAAAATATGCCTATCTTTGATGTGCTCCAGTGAAATGTTATCATGTTTGTGTCAGGCGATTCAGGCGGGCGCGAGGCTTGGCTCCACTCGAACGGATCTGTCTGTTCTCGCGCCGTAGAGATGAGACTAAAATGGCAAATTAAAGAGCCGAATTTAGCTCACGGTTTTTGCAGATGCTGCAGCGGAATCAGACGGTAGGTGGTTTAAGGGCGAGAAATAGGTGCTGAGACATTTTTAGAAAACCCCCGGTACCAAAACGAAGCAGCGGCGCAGCGTGACCTAAACAGATATTCAATATTCAAGCAAATTATTTTTGCTGCAGGCTGTTCCCCGCGGCAGTCCTGCAGGTTGGGATCGAACCGGCTTAGAAACTGAAAGGTTTCAGTGAGGTCCCATTCTCTCCTGCATCCTGTTGTTGCTATTTATACCCCCACCACCACCACAACTCAGCCCTCCTCCCCCCACTCCCTGCTGCAAAAGCGGAGAGCCGCGTTGCATACGGCACAGATATCACGGAGGAAGCCCCATGCAGCCAGGCCTGAGAGGCTGTGGGCACTCCACGGGAGCGGCTAAGCCGGGCTACGACTCTAAAGTCGGCGGCGCACAATCCCGGCCGCTGAATCCAACGGAGGCTATCAAACCTTTCATCTTTTATGCATGAGCTTCCTGGCTGTCCTACTGCTGGAGGAGGCGAGACACTGGTCCCACCTCAAAGGAACCTCGGTGGAATTATTCCGTCTGAATTATTCATTGTACATGAGGGCGATATCTTTTAAAGGGACAGACGTGTCTCTTCCGCCGCCCCCCCCCCCCCAAGCTCTCAAATTAACGGCAACGTAGGGGAACAAGGCCCAGACACAAGTGCCGTCAGGTATCTGGCACACCCAGACCTAAAATCTATATAATTGGTCCTGGAGTGTCACGGTCCACGGGGACCGGGATCAATAGTGGGGGCTTACTGTAAAGGATCAATCTCTGGCATTGAAGCTCCCACAGTGAAGCTGCCTTCTGCCGTTTTGGACCCAAGCCGTGGTCCACTTTCCGTCTGTCACCCTCTGTTGAGGTTTTTTTTAAAGCGCCTGGATGTTGAATTTTTGTATTTTTGGCAACTCTAAGCTTCTCCCGATGGGACCGTTGTTTGTTTGAAGAAAAAAAAAACGAAAAAACTGGTCAGTACCAGCGAAATCTGGTGACGTTTATATTTTATGTGCTTTCAAGTCCAGTCATCTCAGTGTCCCAAATTTTTTTATTTTTTTGATACTACCACTAAGAGTCAGCATAGTCAGAAATTTTCAGTGCCTCCGTACACACAGAGGGGCTTTATTGTGCTTCTCCAGTGCTGTTTCATAAGGTTTACCTTTGCCAAATTTCTAATTATCAAGTATTATTTTCAGCCGTGCCGCTGGCTTTGCCCTTGAGATTGATCTAATCACTGCAAGATTGCGGTCGCAGAAACTTGAAATCTGACTCAGCCGTCTTACCCCAGTGTCATTACAGTTATAATATTAATAGTTTGCTACTCGGCAGCCAACTGCGCTGTTTTGTTTATATTTCGCGGTGCCCCTCCGATTTTTTTTTCTTCTTACGGAGCAAACAAGTTTACAACTGACCATCTGGAAAATGGTTTCAGCGCTGCCTTGTCACACACCCTGTAAAATCTGGCTCATTATCACACGTGGGGAAATGTCAGCAGAGATGCAACATGCTCGGCTTTTGAAATCTCGCCTGCACCACTGGAAAAGCGGCACCGTAACCTTGATGCCGAGCAATTAAACTCCGTCTATTTATCAACGCCTCAAACTACTCGCAGAAAGTGCAAGAGTGAGCCTTCAGCACCTTCCTATCTCCATCAGAAGCCTGATATAATTAGCCCTGCTTTGTCCTGCCCGGAGCCATTGTCTTTGTTTTGATGGTATCGCAGTCGCACTGTAATTGCATTCACTTTCACTCCAGTGGCTTTATAACCTAGCACAGATTGGAACTGGAATTTGTTTTGTTACGACTAATTACAGCTAATGACATTTCGGTGCCGCCTGGTCAGGAGGAAGGAGATGCATTCTACGTCAGCAGCTGAAACTTTATCACCACCCAAAGACGAATGCTGGATATTGTCCATTAGCTTTTTAGCATCCAGCTAGTCGTTTCGAGTTTGCTGTTGTGTGCGGTCGCTTCCAACTTTACCCATAATTCCTACCGTAGAGATGCATAGGCACACACATCAGCACACATCATTTACTGCACAGTATATATCATTACCTGACCGGAATTAAATCAAGCATTGAAGCTAACAAGACATTTTATATCTATATCTGTGTAGAATAGAATTGGGAATCAGGTCAGGTTTCCCCAGACATGTTCAACGGGGTTCAAGTCAGGGCCGCTCAAGGTCATTCACAGAGTTGTGCGTCCTGTTGGAAACTGAACCGTCGGCCCAGTCTGAGGTCCTGACCCCTCTGGACCAGGTTTCCATTGAGGATATCTCTGTACTTTGCTCCGCTCGGCCTTGCCTCCGCCCGGACCGTTCTCCCCGCCCCATCCATGGCACACATTCACGGCATCCTTCTGGAAGATTCTCCCATCTCCGCACAAGATCTCTGGAGCTCAGCCACCGTGACCGCCGTGAGCTTGGCCAGCTCTCCTAGCAAGGCCCTTCTCCCCCGGTTGCCCAGTGTGACCAGCTCTAGGAGCAGTCCTGGTTGTTCCAGACTTCCTCCGTTGAGGAATTATGGAGGCCGCTGTGCTCGTGGGAACCTTCAATGCAGCAGAAGTGCCATTAATGAAAAAGTAATCAGTATTTGCTGTGGGACGACAATAATTTTAATTCAGAAGTAGGACAGTTGGGTAACAGGATATATTTCCTAAAATATTATAATATCTAATTAATATTTTGGCAGCTAGCAAGTGATGATTGAAAAAGCTGTACAGTTTATATTTGACATATTCTTCAAAAGCATAAACGCAAATCAACATTCTCGACAACGTATCTTTACCTGTATAAAAACCTGTGATCTCTAGTAGAGGCACGAAGGGGATGTTGGGGTTTAGCAGCACCGGGCTCATCTCCCACAGCGTGGTCATGATACTTCGAGGATTAACTGTCAACATCCACGAGCTGGTTACCAGGACAACACCGCCACCACCAAGGCGGCACGTTGCTTGCAATTTACCGCAAGATGCGGCCGTGACGGCCTCGAGGCAAAAAAGGTGTCGCTGACAGTCAAGCTGGAGCCTGTAGCGTGCCGGAGCGAACCCGGGCATCTCGCCGCCGCCGTGTGAGCGCCCTGCCAGACCAATCTGGCCATTTGTTGTTTTTTTTTTTCATGTGTAAAGTGCAAATGAAACCTCACATGCCTTTAGGGGTGGGGGAGGGGGGAGGGGCGCTGGAAAAGTTCCAACGCCGCTGGGTCTCATGAAACTGTCTCAAAACAGGTGGAAGATCCTCGCTGCTCACACCTACTCCCCGTTCCAATTACAGAAGAGGTTGACAGGTCTGGATCTGTGAAAGACGTTAGCAAACATTTACCGGTTGTAGACTAATGCAGCAGCTTTTTATTCATCCCAGCGCCCGTGATATTTATGGTGTCGCTCTTAGCTTAGAGGGAGGGATGTGTGTGTGTGTCAGTGCCATCTATATACATATATATATATTTATATGTGTGTGTGTGGTGATGTGTGCTGTTTAAAATTCATGGGGGTGCCGTTAAAAAAAAAGACATGGAAGACTATTGCTCCAACCATAAACAAGAGTAAAAGTCACATTGGGTGCAGTTGTAATGATTTCGCCATGGGTGGGGTGGGGGGCTGCACAGTGGCAGACTGTAACCCCCCCTGCATTGTAAGGTATCTTGTATGCAGAGGGAGAATTTTTCACTGATGGTGGCACTGGAGAAAGGGGTTCAGACTCCGGGGAGCATGAATGTGCCCAGTTGATTGACCAGTATCGTATTTCTGAGGTCAGTACCAATACGTGACAAGCAAAAACGGTTTGTTTCGTATCCCTTGTATTCGCTGTTTAAACTACTGTTACCAAGATATGGACCGATCGGGGAATTTTATACGGCCGCTGGAAAAATAAATTTGTCAGTGTTCTCTGTGTAACATCCTTAGTTCCTAAATGATCTCAAACATATCTTTGGAATTTACTGGTTGTTTTCTGTTTTTTTACATCTAAATTCCACAGATACTACTGACCATTACAATTTATCACTCAGTGTAGAAAATGCTACAGCAATATGCATATTTGATTCGGATATTTTTGTGTGTAGAATTGGAAATTTTGACCTTATGTTGGTGCCAAATGAAAAGGTCGTGGGGATTATCAAAAAGATTAAGAGCCATCCTCTGGAGACATTGAATATTTGGGTAATGTTTCATGGCTCCAGACCAAAGTGTTTGTTGCACCGAAGCACTTGCCAACTTTGCCGTTTTTGATCCCTGCTGCTATGGGCAGCTAGAAAGCTGATTTCGTTTGGAAAATGTCAGAATTTCGTATTTATATCATTAGCCCTATTAAACCAGGGATGGTAAAGTGATTTAATCCTCAAATTAATGTGATAACTGCACTGAAATTCAGTTAAAGGAGAAACAATAGCAAAGAAAAAGGCTGGATTAACAATCCTACCCTGCATTTTGCTGGAGATGTTGTTTTATACAAAATCCCGTCGTGTATTAGTGCATTTTTGGGGCAGCTTGTATATTCAGCTGCTCACGAGCAGCAGTGCAACATTTAGAACAAACACACACAATGTCTTCACCCAATTTTAACCGGACTGTTTAGACACAGCGCATTAGTACAGTGACGCTGATTCATATCCAGACATGTCTAGACCGAGGATGAACGCAGATCGTTGCAAAAGTTTAGGAGAAGTGCTGTCGGGAGAACCACTTCGGTTCCTAACAGAACGTTTAATGTTTTACTTTTTCATCAGGTCTTTTGTAGGTGTGAAGTAACTACATTTACAGAAGGTCTGTACTTAAAGTGATACTCCACCCACAATCCAGTTTTTGATTATCAAAGGCGCGTAGGCTTGAAATTTTTGCATTAAAGGTCCCATGAAATATAAAACGGTGTATTTAATGTCAAACAGGATCCTGTTGAAAAGGGCTGACACCTCAGAACCCACTGGGACCAATCAAAAGTGTAAACCAGTGGGGTATCAGTTAAGGGGGAAAAGAAAAAAGGTGGATTGATTTTTGTGTTGTGATGCTTCACTGATTTTAATTATGTACTGTTGTCCGGGAAGCAAGGCTTTTCCATGAAGTCCCACACACACACACACACATTTCATGAGGTCTTTTAAAAAACAATCTACAATCAGTCTTCTTATTCGCAGTAAACAGGCTTTGGTCACCTCGAGTTCACGGCGTTTACGGTGGATTCCAATGGTGACCAATTCCCGTGGCAGGAAAAAAAAAAAAGTCCTCTCAATTTCTCAGGTTTCTGCTGCATCACCCTCTTCTCCACCGTATGTTCCAAACTGCGATGGAGTTGCTGAAATATAGATCAATGCACCGCTTCTATTTCAAACCTCATGCATAAGGCTTTCGAGCAAATACTGGAAGTGTGCAGATACTTTTCTTCCATTAGCCAGAAACTCTTCAACTTTGGAAGGTAGCTCAAATTTTGGAGATCATTATCGTTCATTAGGGTTGTCTTCAGAGAAGTGTTTTTTTCTCTTGGCCCTGATTCAGAGTCCCTTTTTTAATATCAGGTATCTGCCAATAGAGAGTCTGGTCTGATACTTGTATTTACCTGAATGTTGATAAAATATGTATCTGGTGTAGTTTGGGGGGGGGGGGTTGCCTATTAAATCTGACACACCGGATCTTGCACATGCCATTTGAGCCAAAACCCTGAAGGTTCTGCTGCGTAAGAAATTAAATTCAAATAAAAATCAATCGGATATAAATGAAAGCTTAACTTGACGCGACGCTTGACGGACGGACCTCTCGATCTGCTGGAGTCGCTGGAACCGACAAAAACAGTCCGCGCCGGATTGTGCAGCGTCGTTGTGGAGTCCACACTCAGAGACAATCTCCGTCGCTCATGGGCGCCGGCTGCAGAGGGAACTTTACCCCGAGCGACAGACGGGTCCAATCTTGGCTTGTCATCGAGCTGCTCTCTATAATTATCACGATCGCTGATGCGACCGGCTCTTGGTGACATTTTATGATTTTACGACAGCCAGCGCCGAGTCCTGAAACTCCAATCCGCGCGTCATTTTCTTCGGGAGGTCATTTGCAAGACAGATGCCGAGCGGACGTGAATGTCCTGCAGACGAAGCCGGCGAAATGTTGGTTATGGTTGTTGTTTGTTGCGAAATATGAACACAGAGGAGCAGCTGTCTATCTTGGAAACATCGGCATCGTCTGATTGACAGTCGACCGAGAAGCATTCTCAATTCCCAAGGGGGAAATTTGTTTGAAGGCGAATCCATTCAATTTATTCATATGCATTCAACGAGCTCCCTTTGAACTGAACTCTGTGCATTTTGCAAAACATTATCGCTTTCATTCTGGGACACAGCATATTTTAAAATTACGAAACTGGAATCGTACTGCGGATTTAATTTCACGTTCTCCAGTATTCTAGATGCACAGAAACAAGGAGGTTCCAAATCTGTAACCGGGAGAATCTCAGACATGATTGGTGTGACTTTAATAGAAGTTGGATGGATGATGCATCTTGGCACAACAACCGTAATTTCATGTCAAAAATTAGAACCGTGAAAGTGTTGGAAGCCACTGGTTAGATTCAGGAGAAATCTCAAAACATGGCCCATTTTGTCGCTGAGCACTTTCAGCCCGTGCGCAGCATTTGCGGAGGACGGGGCCCTGTCGCTTCTTCAGTTGGGTTCGTGAGAGGGGGTCCGGGGCTTTATCGGCCGGACAGGACCGGCGTAATCGGGCCGTTCGCGGCGGCACGGATGCCGCGCTGCACGTTCCGCAGCGTTTGGAAGCCCTGGGAAGGAGCGAAAACGCAAATGAACCAAAAAAACAAAACACCCCCCCCCCCCAGCAGAAGGATCAAAGGACGCTGGATTTTAAAAATAAGAAACGGGGGGAAAGTGCTGACTGCATCACAAGGCGAGCTGTCATTCTGTTTTAGTCAGGGTTAGAGGAGGAGGAGGCACAGCACAACACAGTCAGAGATGCTGGCTGCTCCCCCTGACTGCAAGCTTTTCATGTCTCGCAGTTTTGTCTCGGAGGCGAGACAAAGAGCTGGAAAGTGAGTGAGCAAAAGGGGCTTTGATGGGAAACAATGCGGGCTTATGCCACACTGTTGCTAAATGAATTTAGCCGGCGCTTTGCTTCTCGGGCGGCCTTCACACCGAGAGGAGTGAGTACGTAACAGAGGTATAGGCTCAGTCGCCGTTCGACGGCGAGGTTTCTGGCGCGTCGTGCGACTGCATGTGATTGTTTCAGGCCACGGCCTCTGTAGCTTGGGTGGCACCGTGCACAGCGAGTCCTCTCCAACAAGGAAGCAAAATTAAAAGAAAAAAAAAAATCTTGCAGAAGTTATGGTCTTGGAACAGGGTCCTGGCCGGTTCGCTCTCGGCGGAGTTGGGGTTTTTCTCTCGTTTTAACATGAGATTCCTCTGAGAGCTCTGGTTTCGTACCACCCAAAGGGGCATCGTTGGCCCTAATGATGTTTGTCCCTGTGGTTCATCTCGGTGGAAAAATACCAAATTGTGTGAAGATTTCTCAGCCATCGGCCAAAGCGTTGGCCTCAGGAGTGTCTTCTGCCTCTCGCCCTGGATCCTGGCGCTAAATATTTCGGACTGTTCGCGGCTGGGGCGTCATTCTCAGCGTTGGGATTTAAATCCCGTCGGAACTGGTTTTTAGTTCTAGGGAAGAAGTTAGGTGACTTTAATTCTTCATGCACATGCATATTTATGTGGTTTTTCTCCATTTACGCCAGTATTAATTACAGTCCAAAATAGCTGCTCTTTTTCTGTGTACTCACGCGTCCGTTGGGAGTTGAGTTTTTCTCTCGGTTTCGTCAGCTCACTGTGGAGTTCAGTGGTACTTTGGGCTCATCTGTTGGGACTTTGGTCTAATCTGTTGGATGCTAGTGCTGTAAACAACCCCAACATGTATTTCAACACCATCACCTCGCAGGCAACAGTCCGTCTCTCACTCCAAAAAGCAGCCGTTCGGCAATCTCTAGCCCCTTGTCCAAATACTTTATGTTACATGAATAAGACAAAAGGTATCGTGAACAAATGATTTATTCATTCAAGATGTAAAAATAGCTCGTCCCCATACTCGTGGACATATAATGAGTTCATGCGCACGTTATTATAATTATATTTTATGTTTTTTACCTAGTGGAGTAGAGCTGAAAGGACTAATTATTACAACATGTCAGAAAATAGTGGAAATTGCCATCACATGCTGACAGTTTCTAGTTGATTTATCCAAAGGTCCAAACCCTAGTTAGAAGAAAGAAGAGGGTGAAAACTTTGTCAAGTTAAATCAAATGGAATAAACCAGACGAAAGCAGCAAATCGTAACGTTTGAGAAGCTGGAACCTGCGAATCTTTCGTCACTTTTGTTCGGTAAGTGACTCCCGACGATTCACCATCAGTTTCGGTCGACCGGCTAATCGTTAAGCTAGCTCTTCCAGGGCTACAGCGGCGCGGATATTTTTAGCTACTCGCTTCCCAACTCAACGTAACTTTAGCGCGAGCGGGATACGTACCACCGCTTCATTAATTCTAAAATCGCGGTGACATCGCGGTGACAGCACCTCCGGAGGATGGAAACATTTTTTTGTTTGTTGTTTTCCCAGGCTCGTGTTTCGCTCAGCTCACATCCTCGCGCCTAAGAGAGGACGGCGTTCGCCACGGAGGCCGAGGGGGAAGCATCTGGAGCGGCGTTCGTTTTTAATAATTCATCGCTTCTGACTTCATAATCGACCCCTGACGCAGTCGAAAGTCGCTAAACCCCGGCAGCTACCCCCCCAACGGAGTCCCGGGCGAATAATCCGTCGCCGACACGTGTCGAGGGTACACACAGAGATATTGCTCGGCGCAGCAGCAGCTAGTTTGCATTTGCAGTTGCCTGTGTTTGATGAGTTGCCTCCTCCCTGCTTCGCCCCCGTGCGAATGGATGCCCCATTTGCTCCGATAAGAGAGGGAGGGAAGTGTTCGCGTTGTTTGTCTTGCCATGTCTTCCCTTCTTAGAGAAGTACTAGTTCGTTTGTTCAACGCCAGGGCTGGATTGTTTTCCCAGATACCGATACAGCTGCTGGTGGGGCTGTATGATGTGTGTGTGTTTGTGTGTGTGGGGGGGGGCGGGTGATGTGTGACACATTTCCTGGGTCCTCGGATGGGAAAATGAGAGGAGTTAAAGAAAAACCAACGAAGAAGAGGAAGAGCTCAGTTTTCTGGTTTCACTGTGTCACATTGCTTGTTAATGTCACAAATCGGACCCTGAAAACGGATTTTTACCAAAGCGAATGCATCAAAATAAGGAAAAGAAACAACACAATTATTCTACATATTCCATAGAACGGTATTAATTGAACTTCTCTGAACCTTGATGTCTTCATCCTATGATTTTTTTGTCTTCCCATTGGTCAAAACTGACTTGCTCAATTACACGGAGGACATCAGTAGAGGCGAAGTGCATTTCACTCATCTGTAAGCGTCAGACTACCTCAGCGGTTAAACCTGAAACAATTAATCCATGAGTCGATGAATTAATCAGCAGCTATTTTGATAATAATTGTTTTTCTTGCGGAAAAAATTCCCCCAGAAATTGATTCCAGCTCCACAGTTGTGAGGATTGTTTTGCTTTTCTGTTTTAAAAACCTGAAAACTTTGGGTTTTGAGGCAATAATTTGGAAAAAGACATTTGAAGTCGTCATCCTGGACTTTGGAAATTGTGAAAGGCTTTTTTTTTTCTCTGTTTTCAAACATTTTTATCGACCGAATGATGAAAACACATTGATGAAAATAATTGTTAGTTGCAGCTCAATAAAGAGTAACACGGCAGTTATCCCATGATTCCTTGCGTGTTTTGGGGGATTTCACTCCTCTTATAGCTGCATGGAGTAGTCGCTTCATGTCTTACTGTATTACTGTACACACAGTCTGTAACGTGGATACAGTTAATGTTCTTTAGAGTAAATAGACCCACTTACAACACGTGTCGCACCATTCACGTGAAGATGACGGCTTTTCTAAGAGACTATTTTCCTGAAGAGAAGATTCCGCAATTCGACTTTTGAGTTTTTCTTTTCTTAAACAATTCACTTCAGGACTAATTTACTTTCAGTATTCGGAAAGACAGTCCCCAGAATGAACAATATCCTATTCTGGTCTTGCAACAAAAACTTAGAAATTAAAACTTTAAGCGTTTAGAGCTGCTCCAAGTCTTCTGACTAAATCCTGTGACTGCAGCTGCTCAGTGAAACACAGTGAAAGCCATCCAGCAGACCCCCCCCCCCCTTTCTTGACGTCTCCTTTTCACATCAGGTTTCTTTACATTGAAGAGGCTGCAGTATTTGATTTGCAGTATTTGATTTACAGTATTTGATTCCTGCAGCTGCCTCGAGGTAAGGGAGGAATTTACAGTATTTACAGCTCCGATTCAAGTTGAGAAAAGCGGTTTACAGATAATGAATCTTCTCATGACACAGCTCCCAAAAGTGCCTAATGGAAAACGTGCAAACGTGCAGAGGTAACACGGGTAACACAGGTAACAGGTAACAGGTTACATACGACCGTTACAGGTATTTGCTGGCGGTGCCACCAGACTGTGACGGAGTTGCCCTCGGTGATCTTTGGGCCATACGTCATCCCTCCCTCCTGGGTCGCGTCCCCCGGCCCTTCTCTGCACGCTGCCCACGCTGCCGCCGCCGCCGTGCCCCCCCCACCCCCCTTCTCGCTCCGCTCTCTCCCTTTCAGAGGTTGTAGACATGCAGCAGTTCTCGTGCAGAGGTAAACAATGTGGCTGCAGCCTGTCAGCTCTGTGGATTGTGGAGGGGGGGGGGTGATTAAGGAGCCTGCCATAAACATGACTGCATGATGATGAGGTTATTTACCGATTTGTTGCTTTATTCGACATTTAACGAGATGGTAGTTGAGAGCTCTGGGAGTGGGGGTGGGGGGTTGTGATTTATCACAAATATAGTCTGTGTGTGTGTGTGGGGGGGCAGTACTAAGGGATGCTGTTATCCCCAGCCTTATCCTGACATCATATTTCTCAAGTATGCGGAGCATGGCTAATGGAGATAAATAGCTGTGTAAGCAGCATCGATGACGGCGTAGAGGCCGACTGGCTGGCGAGGCCGCCGGCTGGTGCCGTCCCACTTTTTCGGGATCCGGCGATCGTGCGTTTGTCAGGCGAAGCGGTGCAAGGAGAGCGAGGAGGTAATTAAGCTTGGCTGAGTTGCGTATGGGGGGGGGGGGGGGGTGGTGGTGGTGGTGAGGGAATCGGGGGGGGCTTTCTGTTCGAGCTCTCCTGGATCTCTACAGGGGCCCCCGGCTGTGAAGTTGCGTGGTCCCCTCAGAGCGAGCCGGGGCTCCCAGCAGTGGGCCGACTGGAGGACTGACAGCCAGCGATACGGCACCTCAAAGCGCCGAATCAGCTCACGCCTCAAATTCCACGCATTTTCTCCCAGTGTGGGTTTGCATACTTTGTACGTGCCTGTGTGTGTGTGTATGTGTGTGTGTGCGGTTCGCCGAGCGCCAGCTGTGGTGTTAAAAAAAAACCTGCCCACAGCCGAGGAGGATTGTGTAGAGCTGGTGGGGGGGGTGGAGCAGATTAGGGGTACGATCTCAGCCTGGAGAGTTGTTAACAAAAACACACAAATCCTCCCAATATGGAAGGAGATTAGTGCCCACAGAAAAAAGGATATGAAAAGAACTGTAATTGTTAAACTCCATTAAGTGTTACTGTTGATAGAGACCCGGAATCAAGCGATGAATTAGGATAAAACTGTTTGTTTTGTTTGGTAGTTTAACAAAAAAATTCCCTTTGATGCTCCGTGTTGCTGAAGCACTAATCCTAAATCATTTTTTTAGCTTCCTCCTGCATCTCTTCGCGCACCGTGCTTCGCCGTCTTCTCCTTGACTGACGCCCAGTTCTAGGGCCTTTTTTCGGTAGAATATTAACCGGAGTTAAAATAAAAAATATTAACTGAAAAGCAGAGTTGGCTTTTTCTTTTGCTTTTTCTTTTTTCTTTTTTTTTTCAGCCCCGCTTAGCATCTGGATGTCTTCCTCTCAGGCTTTGTACCGGCTCCAACAACCTTCACCGATGAGTGAGGGGCAGCTTGTACCTCGCCTGAAAAGGGAGAGTCGGAGCAAGCGGGGGGGGGCTCGCTGCCTTGAGCGCGCGGTAATTCATCCTCAAAGGGCGACTCGGGTAAGCGCTTGAAAGTTTTTGCTCATCTCAGATCTTCGCTCATGTGAAGAGCGGCGGCAGGAAATCGAGGGGACGTGCGAGGACTAGCGAGGGAATCAAGCTGGACCAATAACAGTGTTGCGGGACAAAAGTATGTTTTTTGGGGGGGGGGCGTGGTCCCATCCTCAGTGGACATTATCCATTTGGGCAGTTCTGCATCCGAGCCCTTGATGACCCTGTCATATAGAACCATAAAAAAAACCAAAACATTTTTGGTTGGTGGAAACCAGAAGAGAGAGAAGAGTGAATATTGGACTTATAGTCATCAAGTGACAAAAAAAACCCAAAAATCCACATCAATGGGCTGCTAATGTTTCTCTGAGTCAAAGGTTCACGGTGAACAGGCAGCTGTTTGTTCTCTGTGGCTGTTCGTATGTGCCTGTGAGTCATCCTGCCCGAAGTAGGCAGATGGACCGCAAAACAAGCGGGTGCTAAAAATCTAGCGTTCACCGTTCCTCAGCAAATTGTTTTCATCTGAAAACGGCCTCAATCCGCAGTGAAAACACGGCTGAGTTTTAACCGGTGAATGTCTGTTGGTCATTGAGTTGAATATGTCTTGACAGTCCATCCACCTCGTACATATTTGCGGCGCCTCTGGCTATAGATCGCGCCGGCCAGATGTGGTCAGAGAAGCTGAACTCTGCCGTTTTCAACGTGGGAATCGTTTTGACTTTTAAAGACCTTGTATTTTTTTTCTTCCCGTTGTTCATTTTAATTTCGTTCTTTGTTCAGTCACGCAGCTCGACGTTAGCGTGACAAAATTCAAACTCGTTCAGTTCAAGTTGCCATTGTTCGTGGCGCTAATCTCATTTCGTACCGCAAACACACACACACACACACACACACAAATGTGCATAGCTTAACTCTGCATACAGTTCAACACTGGGTTCAGATCCTTACTGTGCATGTCTTTGGATCAGTGTGAGAAATACAGCATGCAAACATAGCCCCCCCCCCACCACTGCCAGAGGGAAATCAACATGGAAGTTCATTACCCCGACCAATATCTAGCTGGATTTCACATCAGGGCTCTGTTGTTGTTGTTGTTGTTGTTGTTGTTGTTTTAGCTCCCTCGCTCGTCGTTTCTTTAAGCGGCGACTCCCCCCCCCGATGGGGATGGCTTCATTTTCGTTTTTCATTCATCCTAGTTTTCTCAAACCGCGCCGCCTGATGCTGAGATAAAAAGGTTGGTCGGGTCTGTCGGGTCTGCCAGAGGCCACCCCCCCCCCCCCCCCGTCTGTGGCCCGTGTCATCACACACCCACACCCACCAGTAACCCACCAGATAGGACTTTTTTTTTTTTTTTTTTTTTTTTTTTATTTCTTAGGCTCAGGTCGTCTGCGGTGGCCTGAACTGGTCATCATCATCAATGTTTCATCAATTCAGAGCTATTTTTTTTTTCGGAGGGAGAGGTCAAACACGAGGCGTCGACTTCGGAGAGAGCTCCCGAGAGCTCGGCTGTTTTGCGGGATGCTTGACATGCTCTCATAAGGCTCCTTCACGTGCATCAACTTCTCCTTCTTTTCCCCTTTTTTTTGTCTTATTTCCTACCGACGCTGTTTGCTTTCTGTGCCTTCTTCCAGTTTCCGTAACCCTATTTGACATTTCTTTGCTGTAACCGCATCACCTGCCACAAACCGCCCTTTTTTTTTGAGTTATTTGTCTGGTGACTCCTAGCGTCTCTGTTAGCGTCTCTACTCCTGGATTTCTTTCTCGGTTGCTCTTTGCATTTTGGTTCTGATGGGGGGGGGGGCAAAAACACAAAGCTAAAAACCTGTTCACCGCATTTGCAGCATCTCTGCTTCGGCTGCATTCAAGGTGAGGTGCATCAGTGGTTGCTGCCGGAAAATGTGGATTTTGATCTAACCATTAAAACGCTGTATCCCTGAGAGTTTGTGTGCATGTGTGAGTCTTTCCGTCGTTCCCTTTCCTTGTCGTGCCTCAGTCCTTCATCTTCAGCTCCAGCCCAGCCCCTTGCTCTGCAGTCCGGTCTCTCTGCTTTCCTGCTCTCCACTGCAGACCCGCCTTGAGCAGCCGAAAGCAGGCTAGCTCCTCAGGGACATTTCTGCTGTGTGCCGGATGGATGACTGGCTGGCAAGCCTCGTGTGTGTGGATGTGAGGATGACTGGGGGCCGGGAAGTGTGGAAACGAAGACGACTGGCTTCTTGCAGGATCGGAGAACAAGGGGGGGGGGGGTGACCTAAGTGGTTGTAACATGCTACGGAAATTTAGAAGGAACTGGCAGGAAATGCAGTATTTCTTTTGTTTGGTTTTATTTGTTCGTATTTTCTTATTGAGTTGTCAAGTTATCACGCATGAGAGCAAACTGCTGCTCTGCACGAGCTGATTCGAGCTGATTCGTGGGGCTGAAAGCGAGAGAGTCCTTCCCAGGTTGTGTTGTTTTTCTATTTTTGTAAAACAAGGGCTCTATTGTGCTGTTTTTATTTTTCATTTTTTAATTAATTAATTAATTTATTTGATCACTGTCGTGATTTTGGTGGCATTGACCTCAACCACCTCAACTACCAGTATTTCCCATTGGGGGGCTTGGGGGGGGGGGTCTGATGCAGGACGCCACAGAACGCCGAAGCAACAACGATACCAACAACAAAACAGACAAAAACGCTAACAGACAACCAGGTCTGCTACCGGCTTTAGCAGGATAAGACAGTTATGGACAGTTTGCCATTACGCAGTGGAGACGTACCATTTAACGCTACGTGATTTAGACAGGGGCAGTCAGTCAGGTGTCAGGTAGACTTCACTCCGGTGTTTACTGATGTTTAAGTCAAGCCGGTAACGGAAGACGTTGTACTTTAATTGACCTGATTTTACGCGTCGTCTTCATTTTGACAGGCATGTTAAGTTGAGGCGGAGGTTTGCTACGGTTTGTGATTATCCCACTCAGACCAATGAGGGCTAACCGATCGGAGCGCTGTAGGTCCGTGTCTGGAAACTGTGAGCGCAGAGCTACTTCGTTGTCTGCGTTGTCATGAAGATGAGCCAAAGACATGACCCCCCCCCACCACCACCGCCGTCCGACAGATGGAGGGATGATGGAAAAGTCTGGCTCCCGTCGGCAGCATCTTCCCCCGAGGGGAGGAGAGCAGAGCTCCGGCGGTCAGCGAAAAGCCTCCTCCTTTGCGGGTTCTGGTTTAATCGGTTGCGACTGATGCCGGAGAAACTCTGATGTGTTGTTCCTCTCTTCTCGTACCTTTATTTTTTTTGGATGCCGTTCCCCGTCTGAGCGGCGCACGGAGGCGCTCTTTGATCTGATGGCGGAGTACGCGGCGTGTTTGTGTGTCTGCTTAAATGCTAGCATCCGTCTCCTCTGTCCAGATTAGTCAGAGCCTGTTTGATGAACATGTATTGATCCAGAATCGATTGATATTGGTTACAGCTTTGCCGTGCGTTCCAGGCCTGTGAACTCGAGTGGTATGAAAGAGACGATGGTTCTTTTTTCTGTTACTGTGGAGTAAATGTTTTTTAGCTTTTTATCCGTTGGTTGGACAGAACAAATTATTTGAAGATGTAGCCTTGGGTTCTGGGAAACTGGAGGGGATAGAGCATCAATTAAAAACAAACAAACAAACAAAAGACAACTTTTATGTGTGACCCTAGTCACTTTCTTTCCTTAGACCCTTGTCCGTAAGATTTCAAGTGCTTGTCGTCCCTTTTTGAAGGCTGTGTAGCCTCAAACACGGAGCTTAGCCATTTAGCCTTGTGCCACTTTCTCTATGGTTTCCACGTCCTCAAGGCCACTTCCCTTCTTTCCCTCTGCTGCACTTGAGACTTGCTGGCAGTGAAACTCCTCTGACCTCATTACAGAGCATCTTGTCCTTTTTAGAGATGCCTGTCACAATACATCATTACACAATACATCATACATATATATGTGTGTGTGTGTGTGTGTGTGTGTGTGTGTGTGTGTGTGTGTGCGTACTGCAGTAGTTAAGGTGTAGTAGCTGGGATGTGATAAATTTGATGCTTTTTGGTGCATTTGTTATTTTACACAGGAAACAGTTAGCAGGGGTTTTTTTAGACACACATCACAGGCCGTTGGCTGCAACACCGCGAGAGGCAGAATGGCGAAGGCGCCGCGCAGAGCGCGGTGGTTTCAACGGTGCACATGCCCCCCGGAGCTGAAGTCGTCTGTCCCCGGCGACCAGTGTGTGACCTTGTGAGTCAAGATTTAAGCTTTTGATTGAATAGTGTTGAATGCTCCTTCTTATCGTAGCACAATTCGTTCTGATATCATTCGACCCTCATTAACACCCAGATGCCGTAACACTCGGCGTAGATAGAAGCGCCGCACACGCAAACACGCAAGTCTGTCGGTGATGTTCCTCGCGGTGAGCTGGGCCGGGAAGCTCCGTGGAATCTCTCGCTTTTTTTTTTTTGGCCACGGTCGGACTCGGGTCTTCCAGAAAACCCCGCTCAGATTTACCCGGCGCCCTCGGCAAATAGAAACTCGGTAATGTGCTTATCTGGCCGTGACACCGGGACACGGGGTTCCTCCCATATCGGGCCGGACAGGCGTCGGCGCTGACTCGACTCCCTCCGGACGCCGGCCGAGCCCCCCTCCCCTCCTCTTCCTCGCCGCCACTTAAAGGAGCCATCCGTAAGACTTAGTCAGGCTTGGCGGAAGAGGAGGAGGAAGGGGGGGAGGCCGCCGGCGCTTCTGATTGAAGTGATGAGCTGTAAAAACGAGAGGTTCGGGGGGGGGGGGGTGACAGACGGCTGCTGCCGGATGCACTGAGCTTCATCTTGTCTGCCACAGGAGACAAACTCCCTGCTCTACCTGTTCCCTCCCTGTCACTGCGAATGGGTTCATGTCTGCAGGCACGCGATGGCGTCATCCTTCGGATCCATCATCATTAGCAGACTGCCGGGGCGTGATCACGGTTACAGCCGTGGCTGGAGGCCTCATGGCGTCCACCTCCTCCGTCCCTGGTCACATTTGTCCGTAGTCCCTCCCCTTCTCGTGATATCTCGGAGACCACCTAGAGGGGATTCTTTCATATTTGGCACCGAGGTCTGACTCAAGGATGAGCTGACCTTGACCTTTTGATGATCGAAGGTCAAGGTCACTGTGACCCCGCGTGGCTCCGTAACTCGAGGATTAAAGTTTGACACCAAATACAGTTTGATTAGATTCCCTTCGTAATGCATGAGCCTGGACTGAGGTGGATGTAAACTGCTACTTCACAGGCTGGTGGAGACGAACAACCACGAGTTGGTAATTCTGGACTTTTGTTTGAACAGTTTTTGTAAATTTTGTTTTCTTTGGCCAATTTACGTTTTTTTTTTAGTGCAGCAGAATTTGTAAACAAGCAGACAGATTTTAATTAACTATCATCTTGGCATGTTGTGTGTGTGTGTGTGTGTGTGTGTGTGTGTGTGTGTGTGTGTGTGTGTGTGTGTGTGTGCACGTCGTTCAAGTTTAGCAATATAAAGTTTGTGTCTAGCCCTTTGTCAAACAGCGTCTGCTAACACTGTGTCTCGTCACAGACATCTACATGTGCGCAGGCGGCAATTAATACAAATTATGTGTGAAGTAAATAACATGTTTTCAAAAGTAAGAGCATTTATTGGAAGATTATAAAGAAAAAACTGGCGCAGTTTGTAGAATATAGACAATAATTTCAGTATTGTAATTTTCGGTGTCAAACTAAAACAGATCCGAGAAGTTCTGGCTGCAACGACCGTCAGCAGACGTCGGCCGTGAGCTCGGTGGAAGCTCAGGGGTGAAAGGCGACGGCAGGTGCCTAGACGGCGAAGCGAAGGCTGAGCCGACCCCCGACGCCGCAGAGAAATATGAGTCAAGGAAGCGACAAGAGCAGTATTCTCAGAAAATCTCAGCAAGATTTAATCACCCTGAATGAGATATTATCAGACGCTATGTGTGTGAGATTATTACACTTGTTTCGAGGCAACCGGTCTCTCATTTTTTTCCCCCCCTCAGATATTTAATTAACAGATATTAACTCCTTTTTTTGTCTCATGGCTTCGCTTATTCAGTCATTTATAGAAAATACAGTTCTCTGAACCTTAAACCGCGACAGCGAAGGAAACACAGTCATTGGCTCGGTTATTTTCAGAGGCAGCAGTTCGGTTCTGTTTTGAGTTTTTATAATGAATGAAGCAATATATTTATTAACGCCGGCGGAGGCGTCATAAGGTGGTTGGGGGGGGGGGTTCCTGCTGAATCGTGGTCCCACAGTGCGTCCGTGGCTCGGCGACAAACAGTTTGGTTGGGGAGAAGTCGTGGCTGTGGTAAAATAAAGATAAAGATATTGTGCCCGAACTCTTTTCTGTATTAAACCAGACGACGACCTTTCCCTAACAGTAAACAAGAGCCGTGAGTCTAGATCATAACCCAGCAAGAAGTGTCGTCACCGCGAGTGGACCTGGTGCTGCAGGCTTGGATCGTTTCGGCAGAAAACAAACAAATCATCTGTGGAAGTTTTACCGATGCCTTCAATATCGATGCATTTCCGACTCGGCGCACGAATTAACAGCATTTTTCCTAATTATGTTAATAGAGAGCGCAATCTGGTCCCAATTAGGTTCCGCACCGATTTTATTTTGCCGGCACAGTTTTGTTTTCATGGAAACCTAATTTTGGGAGACGGGCTTTGCTTATTTGGAAAAAAATCAGGCCGATCTTCAGATGCAAAGCGGGGCGAGGTAATTACGGCAGCCGGAACCCGTCTCGGAGTCCCGCTACGTCGGGAAAATACACCACTGGAAACTCTCTCGTGTTCATGAACAATAACAATAGTAATGGGACACATTGCTGTTGTTTACAGTGCCGTTGGTAGTTTTGTAATATTTGCTCCGTATAAACAGTTTACGGCGGTTGATGTTCATTTAATGCTCATTTTTCTGAGCATTTAACTTTAGCTCGCTCATTCACCTTTTCTTTCCTGATTTAAACATGATGCATGGCATCAGGTTTTTTTGTTTTGTGCGTGTGTGTGTGTGTGTGTGTGTGTGTGTGTGTGTGTTTCTCCCCTAAAACGAAATGTCCTTGGTTTCCCTGGGAGGTGACGTCTCTGGTGGTCGGGCGTGTAACGACTTTCCTCTCCCAGAAGCAAAGCCTGAGAGTGGCGTGATGTGTTATAATGTCGCAGAACCTTTCGCAGAGGAGGAGGAGGAGGAGGAGGAGGAGGAGGAGGTGGAGGTCACAATGGACGGTCGGGCCTTAAAAGTGTCCGGTTTTAACACTGGACCCTGGTGTTTTATATCCTCGCTGTGGAAGGTTGTGCATAGAACGACCTGTCCTGCTTTTCGGGTACGAGGGCCCGTTTCGTTTTAACGTCGCTGACGCGTTTATCCTCAGCACCTGAGCGTCTTCTGATTTGCAGTCAGGAGGAAGCGTCCACTTCGCCTTTGTTTGCGGCCCGAGTTTTGAGCGGGACTCGTTGCTACGGTTCGCCGGCATCGCGGAGAGCGTGAACTCGATTAAGTGTGAACTCAATCGAAGCACGTACACAAAGGGTCCAAGCTGGACTGAATTACCGGTCGTTGACCTATTAAGCGCGACACACAGCTTCTTCTGCTTCTTTTTTCTTTCTCTAACCTGTAGGTTAAGGTACAAAAACAACAATAACCCCACATGATCTCTGCCAGTATCTTCACATCATTAAAAACAGGTGCCGGTGTCTCTGCGGATCCGAGGGGGTGAACTAATGACAGGCCGTGGTCGAGGAGCTGCCCCTGACCCCTGACCCCCAGGCACCCGGGGGAGGTGGCACTCCACCGTAGTGGGCTGTGACAGCCGGGAGGCTGATTGCCGGGGCTGTCGCCCTGAGGGAGATTTAAAAGCCCCGCGTCGATGAAGCGGACTTCCTGCCACGTGGCGCTCCGGGCGCGGAACCACAGGGGCCCCTCGCTCGGGCCGGTGCAGAAGTCCCGGTGGCTCCGTGTCTCGGGTTTCCTCTCCCACACACCCTCAGGATGCGTTTCATTCCTGCACGTATGACTAATGTATAGTCGTTACATAATCCGAGAGACAGCAGAGTTGTGTTGTTCTGTGTCTGATGGAACAAAAACGACGCTTCATACATACGTGCCCTTCGGCTTATGTGATATTTAAAAAAAAAAGAAAATGTGTCATGTAAAAATACCCTCACACTTGGGTTTTCTGTCCTTTACATCCTCCGTACTCGCTGGGTTTTATTTGCTGCTTGTGTTGGTGGACGTGGGCAACGGCAGACAAGGCGGCAGCGGCTCAGTGGAGGCCGTAGTCACTGTAAAGACAGCAATGCTCCGAGCTAAACGCTAACTTTAGCACGCTAAGCTCACATTCACCGGCTATAATGTTGACGTTGGTCTTCATCTAAGCAGCAATAAACATCAGACGTGGATGGAAATGTCAGAGTTTTGCAGTTATTTTGTCAAAAAAGACCTTTTTATTTTCTTTTTTACATATTTGACCTGATGTGGGTGATAGATGATGATGAATGAACGTCTGTACCGGATTTCATGGTGACACATCCAATAGTTCACTAGAAATTTCAATCCCAAATACGAAAGCCATGGTGGCCCCAGAGACGGCGACCACCACCGTGGGTAGGATTCATCTCCTGGAGACCACGAACGTCCGAGCAAAACTCAACGGAGCTTGTCCAACGGTTGTTGAGAGATTTCAGACGGTTCGCGACATCTCGTGTTCTCTCTCCTCCCAGGCGGACGCTGGCTTCAGTGATCTTCATGCACCGTAAAACCGACTTATACGGATATTTGACTTGGATAGGATTTGTAAAACATCCGCACCCTAAGCCTTAGGTTGCCTCTACTCCTTCTGTAAGAATAAATCAAATAAAAAATGAAGAGAAATAAGCTGCTTTTTACGTGACTGGCGTCCTTGAACACCCTGAGCTTTTTTTTTTTGTTTGTTTCTTTGTTCCTTTGTGTTGTTTTTGTTTGTTTGTATTTTTTTTCCATCGTCACTGGACAATAACTGTCTCTTAGGCCTCTTAGTTTCCTCTGGCGGCGCGTTGACGTGAACGAGGAACGCTGCCTCCGTGAAAGAAGAAATCGACGTCGGTAAACTAGTCTGGCTGCGAAACAAACGAAGTCACGTGTCCCTTCATCCTAAGGCAGGAGCCCAGATATGTATTTTTTTTTTTCTGCCGCTAGCCGAGCTGTCAGTTGTCACATTTTCACGGTGACTTTTTTTGTCATAGCTGATGTGTCGGTGTGTTTGACGTGCGAGGTGCGTCGGCTCGAGCCGTTTGCTGAGAAACGTAAAGGTGTTTTCTTTACGATTTGCTGCGTGTGATTAACTTTTAGCGCTGATGTGTTCCCGCCGCTTTTTGGCGAGCGGATGGGGGCGGACCGGACCCGGCAACGCCGAACGGCACATTGATAACATGCCGATGTTGTTGAGTCGCTTCGCGTGTTGTCGCTGTTGCCTTCTTTTTTCTTTGTTTTTTTTTCCTCTCGTGTCGTTTCACGCCGAGTCACTTCTCTGCCGACCGACCTCAGAGCCGGACAATAACCAGGACCGAGTGAAAGCCGTAAAACAACACATTAAAGGGCCTCGGCGCCGCTAATACGCCGCCCCGCGATTATCGCGTGGGGGCAGACGGCGCGTCGGCCTTGTAAAGAGTTCACACAATCTTATGACTCCCACTCCCCAATTTTCCTTGTGTTCCTTCAGATGTCGGGCGAGCGGTCCACGCCCCCGCGCACATCACGGAGAAAGTGGTGCAGCTGTTCAGGAGTCGGAGCGAGTTCACCTTCCTGGCCTCCATCCAGCAGAAGTCGTCCACGTCGGGGGTCATATTCTCCATCCACGAGTCGGAGCACAGGTAACGTATCCATCAACCCTGTTCCTGTGGCCTGCGGCTTCGTTCTGTCTTCCTGTCTTTCTTTCATTCTGCCTTCTGTTCCATCTTTCTTTCTTTCTTTCCGTCTTTCTGACTTTCTTTTTCTATGTAACTTTACTCCAAGGATGCTGAGCCCACATGTTTTTAAATCAGGCCCGAGAGATGAATTGTCGCCTCCTTCGTAGCCGTTTGCAGACGGCCGCCGATGCGGTGCGGTAAAGCGGAGATCGTGTTAGATTACTCCGACGCCAGTGTGAGTCAACGAGTGATGGGTGGGGGGGTGTAATGATGCCCCCCTCCTCCTCTTCCTACTCCCTTCCAGTTCCCTGGGGCAGGAAGATAACCCTCCGCGTTATTGTATCCGCCAGATTAGCGTGGAGTACCGAGCGATCGCAGGCGCCCTGATAACGTCGCGTTCCACCTGCCACGTAAACAGACTGGCGGCGTCTCCCCGCCCGCGGTGGTTAGGCTGATGAGCGTGTGCGAGCTTGACTGCGCCGCCATGACGCTGCCGGGGAACAACAGAACAGGTCTACACGTCTTCATTTAGCTATTCATTTTTTGCTTTTTTTGTTTTGTAATAATTTGAACATGTGTAATCTCTTCAGGGCTGTTCCAAGGAGTCTTATTGAATGTTTATTGTGATGGAGGACTTTCAGCCCCCCCCCCCACCCCCCCAAGAGGAACAACTACGAACTGTTTTTAAAGGGCAGGCGACATCGATTATTTTATTTTTTTTTTCCTCTCCGCTCCTCAGAAGGTAAAAAACCTTCGGCCCCGAAGAAACACTGCAGTTAAAAAGTGAGCTTTTTAGGCAGCTTGGGGTCGAGAAAAAAAAAAGAAAAACAAAACATACACGATGTAGTAAACAAAGGGCCCCGGGGCCCCAGATCGGACGGAGGTACTGAACCCTGCCGCCTACAATTAGGGTTCTATATGACTGAGAAGAGAAAAGCAAACGTGCTGTGTTACGTTATGTCAGCGGTTGTGTTCAGAGGCAACGTAGTTGTTTGTTAACGGCAACTTTAGGTTAACGACGTGTCCTCGTTACGGCGATTAAAAAACAAGACGGAAACAAACGTGTAACCCGGATGCAAGTACATCTCCTAAGAGCCGACAGGAATTTAGTCGTGTGAAAACGCAACTTTTCGTGGCGCCGGTCGATGTAGTAGTTCGCCACCTTCGTCCCCAGAAGATGTGTTGCGCTGAGGCGCTTCAGAAACGTGGCAACAACGCCGCCGCCGCCGCCGCCGCCGCCAAAGTGTGGACAAAAACATTTTCAGCTGAACGTAGCCGAAAATGAAATAGAGCATTTTGCTGCTATAGACTTTATACTGAGAGCAAATAATAACCTATTCCAGGGAGTTTAAATTTTATATATATATATATATATATATATATATATATATATATATATATATACACACACACACACACACACACACACACACACACACACTCACACACATATATATGATTTTGTGCGTGTGTATGTATAGTGCTCATGCTGTTTTAAAGTACCCCGGAGTATAGTGGAGTTTAGGTTGTTTCTTCCCTCACCAGCCACAACATTAAAATTCTGCCTACATGTTAATGCATCAGCAGTAACGAGCCTATATATCCTGAGCACTTGCACTTTTTTCGTGCTCTTGTCTTCATTCTGCTGACGAACGTTCCGGATGCCGGAGCGTTGACCTGTGATGGAGTGTTTCTCCTCCGTCCGTGGTGCTTTCACGCGCCGTTCGTGAAGCGATCCGAGGACGGCTTTCGTCACCCGTGTGCGTGCAGCGAGGGGGGGGGCTGGGGCTGGATGTGCCCCCCCATATGCGCCCTCTCGTGACCTTGAGAGTTGCCCCCCTCCCCTTTTCCTCCCCACGTCGCCCGCTGGCCGGACCCTCGCCGCGGCCGGACCCGGCCAGCGCCACGGCGAGGGTCGAGGGGGGGGCCACATGCCGACACGCGCCATTGCAGCGCACGTGGCTCGCGGGGGCGATCGGGCCGAGCGAATGTTGCATTCGAAAGCCGCCCGGCCGTGGCCAAACGCACCTGGTCGACAGATATACTGACGCTTATATTGTTCAAGAATAAGTGGCCGGTCAGGGTTGTTGACTTTGAAATGCCCCCCCCGGGTTACAGCAGTAAGCATTTCTGTACTTCCTGCACCCGGTGGCGTTTAGCCATTCACACGCTGGCTTTATTTAAGCACTGAGCCCTTCAACCGAAACAGCCAAATACATAATTTGTCGCCGGCTTATAAAATGACCAGAGTGAGCATATTCTGCTCTAATGCCTCCAATCAGAGAGACGACAGTGTTTATCATCCACAGCCGTTAGAAAAACGACTCTGGTTTCCTGATCCTCCGCCTCTATGGTGAGCAGCGGGGCCCAAAGTGGTGTAAAGGCGGCCGGGCCCCCGGATGGATACCCGGCCCCGGACGGTTCAGGAGCGGGTCGGAACGACCTGGAGGCGCTGAAGCGTGGAGTGTTGACTGAGATGACATGACGTTAGCAGACGTGTTTTCCTTGCTGGTTTAAAATGGCTGCTCCCCCCTCTTCCGGTGGCGAGTGCCACGCGGCGCCGGACCGTAACCGGCCAGCTTTACCTCCCTCGTTAGCATTTCGTTAGATTTAGCTAAAAAACTACTCAGTTGAGTTAAGCGAACAACTTGTGGTCATAAAAACCGACCTGCTCCCGCTGCATCTGAGGATTTGCCCTGAACCTCTGAATCTTCTCCGAAGGCCCCGTTGGAGCCGTTGGCCGGCGCCCGTTCCCTCCCCTAGAACACGGGCCTCCCTCTCAGCCGGATCCGGATCCGACCTCCCCTTCCTCTCCTCCCTCCCGCCGCTGCCTCTCCTCAGCCCCCCCGTTATTATAATGGCCGTCTCTCCTCCTCCCTCTCCTCCCCCCTCTCCTCCCTTCGCTCTCCTCATCTTCAAAGCTGAAAAACATCTTTATGGTTCGAGCTTTTCTCGTTACCTGCAGAAGAAGCTTCCTCTTTTTTTTTCTTTTTACTATTTTTCCTGGCACCGGGGACCGGGGGGGCGGGTGGGGGGGTTATTGCTGTTCCACTAGGCTGAATAGAACAAACGAAGCCTATTTCTGCCGAGCCAGCGGGTTTTTCTTTTATTCTTGGGCCCCCAGTAACTCTCACTGTCGGCGAGGGGCCGGCAGCTCTGTGGTGAATGAACTCACCCCCCCCCAGCTGAAGCTGACGTGAGGCGAGAGCTGGAAAGCGTCTGGTTGAAACTTTAGTTTTGGGAACATTGTTTAAGTTTTGGGAACGTTGGTGAGTTAGCATAGGGGGCGAGGGGAGGGGGGGGTCAATGCATTTGATGTTTGCGAAATATTTTCATACAAACGTTCAGTTGTATGTGAGCACAAGAACAAAAAAAAAAAAAATGTTGGAAATTCGTTTGGTTAGATTAGATTAGGAAACTCAACAGCTGGAAGAGACCTCGCTGGAAAGTTCCTGGCTCAGGGCGACGTCCGGCTCGAACGGCGCCGAGGGTTCTGACTCGGTCCGTCGTCCCTGGCAACGTAACGTCCTCCTCGTATGGACGGATCAGGATCTGTCAAAATAAACCTTTTAATCTGGTAAATTCATTCACACCATCAGATTCGAACAAATTCTCCATAACAAGAGCCTCTTATAGCCGTTTTTTTTCTGGGGGGGGGCATATTGCTTAAAAGCAATGTGATCCTCTTCCAGGAATCTCCCCTGTGTTTGTGTGATATGGGGGGGGGTGTGCCCCCTTGGATTTTCTCTCCTCTGCGGTGTTTTCTCCGCGGGAGGAAAAAAAAAGGGGGCGACTTGGTACAAACGCTACCTGGAGAAGATTCCTCCTCCTCCTCAGCCTTCCTCCGAATTTCTGTGAACGGTGACCAAAACCCAGAAATTTGCACTTCTTAGCTTCTAACGCTCTTTGTTCTGCAAGTCACTGAGTTTTTCCTCAGTAATTCTTGCTTGTGTGTGAGGAAAAAAGTTTTTTTTTTTTTGCAAAGTTGGATATAATTGCCTGCTTGTTAATGGGACAGGTAGCAGCGCTGGAAGCCGGACTTACAGTCCGTTATTTTTCACGGTGAATTGAAGTTCCATTAATTCGCTTTTAATTGCGGTGGCAGAAAAGACTCCACAAGAAGGTGACACCCACAGCTCACGTATTTTTGACCGTACAGAAGTTTCTGCCAAAGCCGCCTATTCACACATCCAAGAGAAACAGTGCAACGCCTTTTCTTTTAAGATATTAAGATTGGTATTTTTGCCAATATTGCATTTATTCGAGAGCTCTTGAGAGAGAGAGAGAGAGAGAGAGAGAGAGAGAGAGAGACGGGGAACAGGGAGGGAACCGTGGACGTTATGTGGTCTGGGCCTAAACCCATTAGAACATCAGACGCCCCCGGACGGGCAGGAAAGAGTGGCATTAATTAGGAGTTGAGTCTCAGTTCACCTGGTGAATGGAGGAAAAAAAAGAACAGAACCGATCTGGCTCTTTAGCCTTTTTCGTTGCTGATGAGCGAGCGTCTGTCTTTGTCCTTCTGCCGTTCGGTGCAGGGAAAGGAAGTGTAGACCTGCCGCCGCTGCCGGAGACGAGCTTAATGAACGCTGACGCTGAGAAATACAGCAAATGTACTGTAAAACCAGCACTATCTTGCTGACAAGCTAATAGGAAAAGCGTATGGATTACAAGGGCTTTGAGAAAGGAGTTAAATGCCATGTGGTTAGTTGTGCCTCAAATGAGAAGGGCGGTTGTGGGGGTTGGCAGATCAGGCTGGACGGGCCCGACTGACTCAGACGATGCGATTCACAGACGGACAGTGAAGGCACCAGAACCGGGCCGCGTATCGAGCGCCGCCGCGCGCTGAAGACGCCAAAGACGGAACCGTGTCGCTGGGATCGGCTCAGGGGAAGAACAGGAGAACGTCATGCTCGCAGGAAAGAAAAGGAGAGAACGGAAAAGAAAGGAAAAGAAAAGAGAATCAGTCACACAGCTCTGCTACTTCCACGGAAAAAACAAAAAAGTCGGCGATCTCAGACTCCAGCTGCCCCCCCCCCCACCCCCCGACAACCCAGACACAGGCAGATATCTCCACCTGTCCGCCGCCTTCCTCCTCCTCCTCCTCCTCATAATAGAGGCAAAAGCAGAAAAAAACATCAGGAACCAAAACACCCGGAACCAAGGACCAGGAACCCGAACATCAGGAACCCGGACACTATATTTGAACAGGGGCCAGTATAAACTAAAAAAGAAAAAGAAAACAATCGGGAACAACATGATTAACAACATAATTCTGTGCATGAGAGCGATTTCTCTGTGTCACTGAGGAAAAGGACTGAAGCAGGACAGAGTCTCTCACAGTTACGGGTCTTTGATCCGGTCCGGTTCTTCCGCAGCGTTCTTCACCCGTTAATCAGCCCGGTGCGTTAACGGGAACGTGCAAGAGCAGCAGCAGCAGCAGCAGCAGTGTTGTTCCCAAGAAAGCTGGGGGGTTGTTAGTCTTTCCCCAGTCTCTTCTGGGGGAGCGTGGTTCCTTAAAAGGGGGAACCGCTTCCGCGAGGCGGGAACGTCTGCCAAAATCTGGAGGCATCCGCCGAGGACAGTGCTCCCGTGACAACCGGAGTGCGGCGCCTTCTCAGTCAGTCCCGGTCCCGGTTTTCCAGGTCGGTGACCGAAGGCTTCGGCGCAAATAAAAAGAAAAAAAGAATTTATTTTCCCCATCACGGTGTCTGGTCGACCTCTTCCTCCTCCGAGGTAATTGGCTGTCAGCTGCCCCTCCATAAACTAGCCGGGGGTGAAGGGAAAAAAAGGGGGCAGATCCACATACAGCCGAACCCCGGCGTTCCTCGGCCCTCGCCGCGAGTTTTACGGGCGTCGGCCCCTCCCCGGGGTCTGTCCCCGCGCCCTTTGACCCCGGCCACTGCGGCTGCCGCTTTAGTGCTCAACTCTCCCTCTCTCCCTCTCTCCCTCTCCCTCTCTGACTCTCTATCTCTGGCTCCTTCTCTCTTTCTCTCTCTGTCTTTCTCTTTCTCCCTCTCTCTCTCTAGCTAGTAGTAGACTGGCAGCAGGTGATTCACCTCTGAAAGGTTACCTGAGGTTACCTGAGGCTACCTGAGGTTACCTGTGTTCCCTGAAGGGAAAGTAGGGGCAGGTCTTCACAAAATGTGTGTGTGTGTGTGTGTGTGTGTGTGTGTGTGTGTGTGTGTGTGTGTGTGTGTGTGTGTGTGTGTGTGTGTGTGTGTGCTTGTGTGTCAGTGTTTCGCAACTGTTTTTCGGTCCAAATATCTACCTGCCGTCGGTGCAGGTGTCGATTGAACCCCCCTTCTTCTTTTTCTTTTTCTCCTGTTGCTGCTGTTTGCTCGATTCCTCCGGCTTTGGTCCACGTCGCTATGACACCGACAAGACGACGGTTATGAGAATGGAATCGATCTTTTTCATTTAACTACTGACCGGGAAGCAAATTCCCTCGTTTCGCGAAACAGCGAACTTTTGCTTCTGGAGAGGGATCCGCTCCCTTTAGGGTCCAGAAGCAAAAACTCAATATTTTATCACTCACCTCAGGAGGCGTCCGACATGCAGATATGTACTTTTTATCAGCCCAGGTTTTGACATACGATACTTGGCAAAGTTTTTTTAGGGGCTTGTGAAAAAAAGTGTTGATGCTTTTATGATGCTTTTAAAAAAATAATGCCATGGAGAGTTTTTATTTATGAGCTAACTTCATGTAGAGGGCAGTAAACAGATAAAAATCAAACCAGTATATGCTGCCGTTCCCCCTCTGCCTCCAAAATGGCTCCGGTTCTCCTCGATATGCTCGATGGGCTCTCGGCAGGTCGGGTTGTTCCAAGCATCTTGTAGAACTTCCCATGTTTCTTCTGTCGATTCCGTCTGTCTCTGTGGCCCCCGTCTCTTCGTGTGGTCCCGGATGGACTCTACGACGCCGGGACCAGTCCTGGGGGTTGGGGGGGGCGTCCCCCGCTGGACGTCCGTGCTGCGGAGTGAAACCCGATTTCGGTTCAGACGCCGCCCGCGTCGCCGTCACGTGATCATAACGGATGTAGCCAACCAGAGAGGCCTGAATATTAATTTGTAAATTTTCTCTCTTTGATATGCAAACGTCTTTCTTTTTTTTTGAAAGCTGTGGATGTTCACGTTTGGGGTCTGTTAGATCCATGCAAGTGCCGTTTGTAAAAAAAAAATAAAAAAATGTAAATGCCGGATACAAAAGGATCAGCGACGAAAAACAGCCTTCAAAACGGTGATAAGGTTCATTGTTTGCGTTTCTTTTGGAGCAGAGAGGCACGGAACCGATATATGTTGGTTTATTTTTATTTATTCATTCATTTTTTTTGGTGCATGTCAGGCTACACTACTCATCACAGACGAACTGCCTGCCAGTAGATTATCCCCCTTCATTAAATATGCTGTAACGCGGGGATACAATGGCCGCCGCTAAACGCTTCATAAAGTAAAACGGTTGTCGGTTTCCTGTGTGAAAAGTGTTTCAGAATTCCCAGAGCCTGCTGTGGGTATTTTTTCGGGGGGGGGGGCTGCACATACTGATCATCACCCCCCTCTTAAAAAAAGCGACAGTAACAGAAGAAGACGTCAGTTTGCTGCCTGACTTTTATGGACCTCACTCCATCCTGCGACACGATTGGCTGATCGGATAATTGCATGAACAGGCAGGTGCAGTGAAGTATATTTTTCATAGGTTGGTTTTGCAAAAACGTTACAAGTGTAATGTCACCGTCCAGCCGCCGTTTCTCCACGTTACAGTATTTAGCAACGGTGGCTATGGGTCCAGCTGCCTTTTTTTTTTGGGGGCTCGTCGACATGGTACCTGCAGTTTTCAATGCGCTTTTTAAAACCTGCAGTGTAACGCACTGTGACATTACATTGCAGTGTGACTTGGGAATTCGGCGGCGGCGGCGGCGGCGGCACGGCGGCCCGTGGCGGGTCCCGGCGATCGCTTTCAGCGACGCTGGTTTAACGGTTTCCGGCGGCCGCCTCACGCCTGGCGAGACCTCGGTTCTCGGCGACCGCGGCGCCGGTCGCCACAAAACCGACGCCTCTGTATTTATTTATTTATTTATTGTTTATATCCCGCAGCGTGATGCGTTTGGCATTTTGTGCTCAGTCCTTTTGAGTCCGACTCCGACTCTGTTTCATTCATTTTCCGAACAGGAAAATGGATACATCTGCGGCTCCGACAGCCTTGATTGATATTCTGAGGAGTGGATCCGCTCTCCCTTTCCATAAATATGCATGAGAGCCGCTGAGCTTTGGTATTGAATAGGCCTGATCCCTGTGTGTGAGAGTGTGTGTTTTGTTCCTGAATATATTGGGATAGGCGCAGTTCTAGCCAGGTTCAGGTTAGATAGCCCTGTTTGCCACATACAGTATATTTTGTGCGCGTGATAAGTGTGTGTGTGCGTTTGTGTGTGTGTCTGTGAGCGTGTGTGCTCCGAGGGCCCCGGGGGCTCCAGTGTCGGGGTCGTTGGCAGCTGTGGGGGGAAGCTGAAATGTCAGGACCGGTTGCCCGCGGCTCTCGGGCTGCCGCCGTCCGGTTGCTGGCCGGCGTCCGGTCCTGGGCGTAGCCGACGAGTGGTGGACGGCGGAGGGCAGGCGGCGCCGGAGCCAGGCTGCGGTGAAACCGGGAAGGAAGAATCTTCCCTTTTCTTTTTCCTGTCGGGTCGGACAAGGTCACGGGAATGTTTTCCGCGCAAAGCTCGGACTGTGCCGTCACCTCAGTAGTCGTCAGCCAAACATCGTGTGGCCGTGTGTGTGTTGACTATAAGGGAATCACAGTGTGTGTGTTCAGAGGTTGGACGACGGCGGCCTTTTTGATAAACATCGGATACGCCAATTGATTGTAGTCTGCACATTTTGACTGGGTTGTTTTATTTTATTTTAATTTTTTTCCCCAGCTCACAGCTCATTTTTTAATGACTAACTTTTATTTTTGTAAATATACATTTTTGTGAGAAACAGAAACTGCACTTAATAAACCCCACGACGCTGGTGGGTATATGGATGGTGTCCAAGAAAAACAGACAAAAAAAACAAAGCTTGGGTCCAGATTGACGTGGACTTTTGTTCTGATATTCATAAACCCCCCCACAGGACAAGCCTCCCGATATTTTCGTCCAGTCGGTTCGGTTCCGCCCGTCGGCCGACTCTCTGGTTGACGACGCGCTGCCCCGGCGATGCTAAGGGCCCGATAACATCTATTACAAAAGAACATCCTCAGCCGAATTTCCCGCAGAATGTTTTTGTTTTCTTCTCTCTTTTTTTTTGGACGAATTACTCGGCCTTTAAAACGTCATAAAAAAAATACGGAAAATTCCCTTTTCTGCTTCCCAGGTTCTCGGATGACGTCGGAGCCCATCGTCGGAAGACGGGGACGTATTCACCTTACATTTGAATAAGGAGTTAAAAAAAAAAAAAACAGAACAAAGGTTCAGGATCGAGAGAAAATGCCTCAGAGGCGACGTCGACCGCCGATGGATTATTCAGATAGTGGGATTAGTTTTCAGTGGATTGGCGAATCAATTAGTTGACTAATTGTTCCAGCACCGGATCGTTGATATTCTAGAGGCCACTTCAGCAGGTCTCACGCTCATTGTGGACTGAAGACAAAGTGTGGTATTAGATTCAGAAAAGGGCTCAGACTCCTTCACTTTACTATGCTGCAGATTTAATTTTAAATGGATTTAACTGCCCATCAGTCTGGCTGATATATGTATAAAATATGAATTGGTTTTATCGCAGAAAATAAAAAATGGCCTAGAAGCTGTTTCACTAAGCTGCTGAGACCTGGTTCTCGTTCGGTTCCTCTCGGGGTGTTTTCTGTGAGCTGTGCTGTTTATTGGCCCCGAGTCCGGACCCTCGTCCGGGAGGCCGAGCATCTCTAACCTCACGGCCCCCTGCCTCTCTCTCTCTCTCCTCTCTCTCCCTCTCTCTCTCTCCACAGCTACTTCGAGCTGGAGAGCAGCGGGGTGAGGGAGGAGATCCGCTACCACTACCGCTCGGAGGGCAAGCCGCGGTCCGAGTCCTTCCCGTACCGCCTCGCCGACGGGCAGTGGCACAAGGTCGCCCTGACCATCAGCGCCTCCCACCTGCTGCTCCACGTCGACTGCAACAGGTAAACGCACCCAGACACCCAGAGGCGCCCAGAGCCATCCGTCGCACCGACCCGTCTCCGCCACGCTCTCCTCCGAAACGAGCCGCCCGCGTATATCGTGGTAAATACTCGCCGTCCAAGGGCAGGGAATCGCCGCGCGTGCTCGGCGTGACACAAAGAGGGCGGGGGCGTTTTCGTGGCCCCGAGGAAGCCGTGCCGCTGCTCCGTAATGAAGTGGAAGGCAACGACGAAATAATTGCCTCATCGATTGGGCAACGAAAGCCCTTTTTTCTGAAGGAGCACTCGAGCCATGTCTATAAACATGCGCCTCATCTGAGATGGTCCCTCTTGACCCCCCCCCCCCAAATCCCGAGAGCCAGGAAGCCCCCTCCCTTCCCTCCTTTAATGCAGCTGCCGCCAGATGGACGCAGTGTGGACGAGCCGTGTAAATTTGAGCGGAGTTGACGCTCTGTCAATCCTGCGCATTAAAAGCGATATGATGCATTGGGCTTGGGGTGGGGGGGGGATTGAAATATTGATTCCTACCAGACACCTGTTGCTCCCATCAGCTTCTTTTTTCCTATTAATTATCGCTGCGGTGGCCGTCTGTCAGATGAGACTGTGGTGGAGATGAAAGCGAGTGTTTGGGGGGGGTGTTATTGGGGGGGGGGGGGGGGGGGTTGGCGCCAGGGAGAAAGGATCAAAACGTAATTGGATGAAATTGGAATCAAAACATCTTGCGTTCGCGCAGCCCTCCGGGTCAGAGCTGAGTTAATTAAGAGATAGCGCCGCCGAACCGCTCGGGTTTCAGTGGCGTTCATCGGCTGACGGCGCCTGTGAGCGATCCGAGAATGGGGGCGGAGGCGAAGGCAGACCGGGGGGGGGCTGACCCGGTTTCTTAACCGGATCAGCCCAGACTTCAACGTCTGACCAGTGCTCGCACCAATACTCTGACATAATGCTACTATTTTCAGCATTGCCTTTGGGTTTTTATTCTTTCTGGCACCAGCGTCGTCTCGATGAAGACCCTCAGGGACCCGCGGGTCGTTAAACCCCCTCCTGTTCGATAAGTGCTGTTTTCCAATTATTAAAAAACAAAAGCGGCCGTGAGGAAAACTGGCCTTCCCGGTCTGCCCCGTTGCCGGACGGAAGATGGAGGGTCAACGCTCTGCGCAACCTCATCATTGGACCCACAGGCTTTATGGTAACAGGCCGAGGAAAATGTGGATGCGAGACAAATGTGCGTAACCTGCAGGGATATGCAGCCTGTTGATCTTATTGGACCCTATGTCCCTTAGTGCACTTTATTTTCACCTCACCAGTAAAGTGTGATTCAAGTGGGAAATAATTCTTTTCTGTTTTTGTTATTAGTCCAGTGAAATCAGTACATAATACCGATAAATACTACCTCTGCTGCTCGGTCTGTCGATATTTACTATCTGCCGATGACCACCCTTGATGCATTTTACTCTGATGACATGTGGCGTGCGCGGCGACATCACCCGCGGCTACACCCCTGTCTCCCAGGGCAACGCAGCATCGAAACTCGCTTCTCCCTGTGACGGACGGTTGTTTCGGTAAAAGGGGAAATAAATCCAGCCAGACCTTGTTTGTGTGCATCCATGTGGCCGCCGGTGCCACCGCCGGTGCCGCCGTTGGTGTCGTCATCTTAACTCGCCTTTTAACGCGCTGCTCTGTAACGAATTCGCTTATTCTCGATTCAGAACAATACATGGAGAGGATTTAAAGGAGGCCTGAGCAGAGCTGCTCTGTGAGGCAGGGGGGAGCCTCACTCGCCCGCCCAACCATAGATGTACCGTGTTGGAGCCAAAAGGTCGCCCGCTCCCCCGCCGGCCGCTCTCTGCCCTGACCACATGTTTTCCGAGGCAGCCGAAGTGTTTATCCGCGGTGTTGGCGCGTCCCGCCCCGCCGCCGTCCGCCGGGCTTCCGGCTCTCCGCCGCGAGGCCAACGACCTCTGCGCCGTCGGCTCAGCGTTTCCCCGGTCGCTTACGGGAACACGGGCGGCTTATGCGTGGCCGATACAGAAGGTCTCTCGGATATTCCAGGTTTCACCGCCTAAAGTGTTGAAATGCAAACCCGCTAAACCAAACCATACTTAGTGTCTTTGGATGCCGGCTTTGCAAATATTTTTTATCCCTAATTCTACAGTGATGAAGTATTTGGAAGCTTTTGCACGGCTGATAAACCGCGGTGAGTGGAATATGTCCAGACTTACCAGAGGTCACTAATGAGGACCGGGTTTAGGTGAATTACACAGGAAGGCAGTCGGCAGATTATGTTTTTGATTTGCATTTTGATTGTGCTCAAAGTTCCAGTGTGACCGTCTTTGTGTTGTTATCCATAAAGAAAAATCCTCCTTTTTTAGATTATTGTAGAGAACTAATGCCGATAAAGTCCATCCCACACAAAAAATCCTAATTAGAAATCCCATTATATTTATCCTCTAGTTGTTCTCTTAAATTACTTTGACCACAACCAAGTACATTTGACTTTGACGACTTTGCTCAAGAAAAAGAAAACATAAAAACAGAGAATAAACAGAAATGATATCTCTGCTAACATGCTCATCTCGCTCCTCTCGAGTGTTGAGAATTATTTTTCCATTAGAGGAGAATTCAGGACCCATTAGCCTTGAAATTTAGAGCAATTTGATTTGTGCACCAAACCGCACTACATTGATTTCAAGGGCTCATTAAACGGTTTTAAGCATCTGTGAATGGGAGCGGGTGCAGGTAATCTCCGCGTCTTCACCTGAACTTTCTCGGCGTAGTATTTTTGTTTCTTCCAGCCCTCGCGGCTCTCGCTTCGTCGTCGCCGTCTTCACACCCGAAGTGCCACATACACGGAAACGTGTCGCGGCCCTTTGGTCTTTGTGTTTTTTTTCCTTTTTAAAAGTGCAAGGTAAACAAGGTTCTTTATGTTATATGGATAAAGTTATAAAGAGTCAGTCAGCGTGTGGCGCTTTTCGTTACCTCGGCGCGGGGCCACGCCAGCTGACGCTGTGAACCGGCAGCTAACACGTTCGGCCGTAATGGCATCAGGATAACCGATAAACTCGTACACGTTAGTGAGTCTTGACTCGTTGACCCATTCGGTCCCAGTTTTGTTCGGCATCTCCGGCAGCTGCACCTCAGTCTGATCCGAAGAGGACGAGCAGCCGCAAGCATCACGGTTTCGGTGTCGGTTTTGAGGAAAAAGCAGAGGCGTCTTTCTGGAAGGAACCTGCGAGGACGAGACGGGGGCGAGGACCGGGGCTCCGATGCAACTACGAGGGAGGTCTCACTTTTGCCCACACACATCAGTCCCCCGGCATCCCTTCCTCGGGGGGGGGTTACCAGAGGGCATTCTGGAAAAACTGGGAAAACGCATACATCTCTCCCTCGGATGCCACAGTTCCTTCCCGTGCCTCTGCTCCCGCCAACAGCCTTGAAATGATCGTCCCACACACAGTCGCCGACTGTCTAAACGTCTTTGACCCATGTTGCTCATCACCATCATCATTATTATCTGAATTGAATGTTCCCTTTATCCCCCATCCATATTTTACACGTTGCACCCGTTGGGATAATAGAATTACTAATCAGGGCTTTTATTCCGTACAGACAGCTCCTCGTTTATAAAGTCTGATAGATCTCTCGTCTACAGGTTTTTCTTTTTTCCCTGTATATTTTCCATTTATCTTGTTTTTATCTACAGTATATAAAAAAATAGGTCAGACAAATTAGCTGGGAATGAATGAGCAGTTAATAAAAAAATTAAAAATTCTGCCGAGTTTTGGAGGCAAAGCAATTACTTATTCAACATGTTCGCTGGAACAATACTAATTAGTATTTTTTAATCGGGAGACCTATCGGCGCCACAGGAACAGGAGCCCGGATCCCACGTATCAGGCCGACTTGGTCTGTTATGTCATCCAGCCGCCGCGAGAGTGCCGATGCTAATATTAACCATAGAACAACATAATGGTATTATAGAGGTTATAATTCTATAATAATTATAATATTTATCGATCAAATCAACCATGAAGACATTTATAAATGATTCACACAATTTTGATAAGAGCCAAGAGCTCACAACCAAGATGATAATAACAAACTAACAGGATCCCAGGCTGTGTCCAACCTGGTCCCCTAAAAAGTATTTATAAATATATATATATATATATATATATATATATATATATATATATATATATATATATATACGTACTGAAGAGACGCAGTCTGTGTAAAAAGCACTAAAAAGACTTGCAGTTTGCTTATGAAGACCCCCCCACAAACCCCCACCCCCCCATCACAGTATTTACATGGAGTAGTTTCCCACCAGCTCCTTTCAGTGCTCAAGCACCGAAATCTGCACAAAAGCAAGCTGAAAACCTGTTTAAAAAAAAAACAGAAAACGTCAACACACAGTTAAAAACACAATAACACGTTTGAAGGCACAATAGTTGGCAGCAGGTTAGAACCGTGGAAAAGTGCACGTCCTTTGTAACGTGCCTGGTTTTTTTCTAAGAGCGCGTCTTGACAGGTGACTACCTGTCAACTCTCTCTGTATCGATGGGGTGGGGGGGTGTTAGCGTGTCGGGGGGTGGGGGGGGGCAAGGTCTGTTCACATTCCCATTGTGGGAGGAAGGCGCTCGGCATCCTGGTCTGGTCTCCTGGGCCCTCGTCTCATCCGACATTGTTCAGTCCTGGCTGGTAACTACATAAATCTTCCGCTCATTGATTAATATGGTTTTTGCCCTCAAAGCTCATCGGCTCATTCGTGGGCATAACATCTCCATTTGCTGTCGGCCTCGAAAAAAATGATCCGGATCCGTCACACGGTTGCACTAAATAAACGTCCTCAAATTTATGTCATCGTAAGTCTGGCAAGCCGAGCTCCCAGTCGTTGCTCGCGTTATTTAGATCTCATAAGGTTCAGCGGTCTCTCGATTCCTCAGATCCGTCGTGAAACACCTTGAAAAGGTCACCAGTCAAAGGAGGTATTTTATGCACGAGCATGCAAACCTCAAAACAAAACTCATCGATCCATCCAGCCGCGAGGTGGCAGCCGTATCGATTGGACAAGCCAGGCCCGGATGATACAGTCGACTCGAAAGCCTCAGCGAAGAGCAACAGGCTGTAGCATCGCATTATTAGATTAGGTGTTGAACAACAGTTTTTAGAGGGAAACATGAAAAAATTAAAATAAAAATGTGTCCTGGCCAGTGGCTTTGTTGAAACTGACAAAAAGACCTGGGCCCTGTAAGCTCCTCATGGGGAGTTTACTCATTCTCGGGTTTTCGGACGAACGCCCGAAGACTGAAATCAATCAATAACGGGCTAATTTTCCCAAAGCTTTGTTTGGATTGGGATGCGCTGTCGCAACGACGATTGGCCGGAACGCCGCCAGAACGCCGCCGGAACGGCCAGACTCAGGGTTCCAAAGGGATCTTAGCTTCCGGTAGAACCCTTGAACGGTTGAAGATGTCTTACTCGGTTAAAGTTGGCACCGGCCGTGTACGGTTTCTGGCCGTGGTCGAAAACTCTGCGGTGATTGAGGGTTTTGCCGGTGCCTCCGTGCTCCAGGGTCACGACACCTCGGCCTTGTCGGATTTCACACTGGGGGGGGGGGGCTGTGGCGGCTGTGGCGGCCCCCAAAGCTGCATCAGCGACCCCTCCTGCTCCACCTGGATCGTTTTCCAGACGTGTTTCATTGAGAACATGCTCAGTTACCACAGGTCACCCCCCCCCCCCCCCCCACACACACACACACACACACACACACTTAGTCTGACTGATATACCTGCAGCACCGCGGAGCTCAGACAAGGTCAGGCGCTGACATAACTGCGCTACGTAATCGCAATCTCCAAATTTTCCTAATTGAATTAGTGGCAGACGCCCAGTACATGTGCCCTTGTCACACACACACACACACACACACACACGAAGTCAGCTCTTTGTTCTGGGCCTGAATGGCTAATCGCAGTAATGACATTGGCCGTGCCCGTCACTTATGGACCACCCCCCCGCCCAACCCCCGCCCCCAGCCCTCCGCTCCCGCTCACGGAAGGTCGTTCCATTTTCAGACTCGCCGGTTTCTCCCCCGGGATCGGGGGGGGGGGCCCTCGCCCTCGCTACCTGCTGGGTTCCTGCGCCGTTCCTTATCCGAGGGCCGGGGGCTGAGGGCCCCTGGCTGCAGGTGCACTCCTCAGATGTGATATGAAAGCCGACCTTCAGGCAGGCAGGCAGCGTCCACTGCTTTCTCCTCGCTGGCTCCTTCTTTTCGGAATAAAAAACGCGGGAAAACTCTTTCCAAAAACAAAGGATCCACTTGACCCCCTTTTTTTCTGCCCTTTCCGCTCCCTGCCCGCGAACCCTGTCTCCCTCAGCGCAACGTGTACGGGAGTTAGTTCCCCCACCAAGACCAAAAGTCTAAAGCTCCACCAGCCCCACGGCACTGAAACACTCAGCAGATTTAACAAGATACTGAGGAAGTTGCTGCACCTGGATAGCAGCATAGGTATAATATGCTGGATAGCAGCATAGCTTTAATATACTTTTTTGAGGGGGGGGCAGTGGAAAAAGGTCAAAGGGTCGTTTGAATCGAACCGTTCACCAACATGGGCACATTCAACACGCCCAGCAAACTTTCCAATCCTCTGATTGGACACCTGTTGTACAAAGGTGAGCCAGACAATGGCGCCGGCTGGAAAGAGGAAAAACCCCCAAACAAACTCACGAAACATTCACGATTGGAAAAGGTTCATCCTCGCGCCAATCGGTTCGACACTCTCACTTTGTGAGGTAATAGCTTTTTTTTACAGGCTGGATTTTTTGGTGATTATTTAGCGAGGGACAGGCCGATTGACGGACATTAGCATCGATAAACCAGACGCCGTGTCGGACGAAAACAGCCGGGGAGACAACCCAGAGCTTTGACTGTGCGGATGTGTTTCCCGGCGAGTTGGACATCTCAGTTGTCATGGCGACAGCTCCGGGTTAAAAAAAAAAAAAAAAGGCATCCGGTCATTTCGGGGCAGTCGGAGTATTAGAGCAAAGAGAGAAGCCAGTCAGGGGAAATAAGGGAGAGCTCTGCTAATCTGATTTAGTATTTTCAGGCAAAACGTGTGTATGTGAGAGGGGAAGAGATTGTTCCTAAAACGATTCGTTCCCTTTACTGCGGTTTTTGCAGAGTTACGTATCTTTTCTCATAATTCCAGGTTATTCCGCCTGCCGGGTCAGTGCCGCGCTCTCTCGATGTCATTCCTGATTCATATCAGCAGAGCTAATTTTGAAATTTTACAGAGGTCATTTTTTTTCTGGAAGACGAGCACGTCAGCAGGAGAAACTGCTGCGAATAGATGAAGCGTCCAGAACCTTCAAAAACTGGTATTTTGGTCCAGGAGAACTCGTTTTTTTCCCGTTTTCCCGTTTGTTTCCCCCTCTGATTTTTATCAGATTCATAACAGCAGCGCTTAGCTCACTGAAGTAACTGTTATTATTGTTGTAATTATTTCTATTATCGTACTTAGCCCAGCGAAAGCTCCAATCCGGCAAGAAATACGAGTAGTCGTGTGATCGGAAATATGGGACGTAAGCTCTCGCCCTTGAGGTGATTTTGACAACTTGGCTGACTTCCCTTCACCTTCCACGTGGCGCCGCCATCAGGTTGAAACTTGTATCCGCTTTACGACCACATGCGGCGCCTGCAGGACTGGCGACATTCTCGGCAGCCTCGGCTCCACCTGCCGGAACGATGATGCCGAACACGGTAAACGCCGTGCACGCCAAGCGTCAGCATGTCCGCATGGTCACGGTAGAATTTGGCTCAGGAGACACGGTGCCCATGGACCGGACCGTGATTTCTGGACCTCGAGCTGTGTGGAGACTGCGCTGGTAGCTTGGCTGTAGACTCTTAGTCTTGATCACAGCGTCCTGAAACATTCATTCGTTCCACTATATCTGGGCACCGCAGCTTTGGTATGGTTACGGCGTCGCAGAGTTCTTGACTATGACAGAATTCCTAAGGAAAGCTGGACCGGGAGACTCCGGTTCACGACGAGCGCGGCACCCCCGAAAACCAATACGTGGATTTTTGTTGAATTTTACCGTGGATGTCTTTGGACCCTTGAGGATGAATCCTACCGACCTTTCCTGTTCCGCCACCAGCAGGTAAATCCAAGGAATATTAAAACATGCCCAGCACATTAATTTGAAACAAATCAGAAGGGATCATTTCCTCCGGCAAGATGAAATGTAAGGCCTCATTATAACCACAATTAGCACCGGAACGCGGTGCCGGACTGCGCCGTCCCTCCGAGGTTTCCCCCAAGAAACGTGTGTTTGGGATCATCGGCGCCGGTCGAGAGTGCCTGCAACCAATCAGACCGCTCGTCTGAAAACTGACCGCTGTACATACGAGGGAACCGGGGGCCGGTGGACACGAGGGAACCGGGGGCCGGTGGACACGAAGGAACCGGGGGCCGGTGAATACGAAGGAACCGGGGGCCGGTGGATACTCGGTCCGGCCCTAGTTAGAGCAGCAGATGCTCGAACAGCATGAGGACATGATAACGAAGAGGCGTTTACGTGGCCTGAATTAACCAGATGCTTGGCTAACAATGTATCCTGATCTGCATTATTCATCGCATTTGGCCTATAAATCATCCAAGGGCATAAATGTTTAAGATGTAGTTAGGGCCTAAACGGGCCGACGTCGCGGCCGAGACGGGGACTATTATTGGTTTCATTAGGGAAAAGCTGCCACAGGCCACTGTTTTTTTCTTCTTCTTCTTCTTCTTTTTAAACTCACCAAGCCGCCGCTGCTGAACGTATCCTGACAAATGACACCGCAACCGTCGGTTATAGTGAAGCGTGAAGCCTCCATTTAAAAAAAAAAAAAAAAAATCAGTTTTAACCAGCTTAGCTTCCCCGTCGCCTCCTTGATCCGCTTTCCTCTCCCCCGCCTCACGCCGGTTTGTGTCGGACGACATCTCAACCACCACCGCTGATCTCTGATGAAAAACATCGGGGGGGGGCACCAAACTTGGGACCGGACCACGTTTTCCGGACACAAGCTTTGCGGAGACTTTGTTCCTGGTTGTGTGAATTAAATGGTTGAACCGGACCTGGACTTTTTACCTGCTAAACGACGCTCGCACCTTGAGCGCTGCAGGAAATGATGAGTTTACTTTCTGACTTATTTTATCCACCAAAAATGATGAACTGCATTTTTAATAGCGAATAAATTGTCATTATGAGGAAAAACATGAACATTCCCGGGTCCCGGTTCGCGTTTGTTAAGGTCTCCTGCTTTTTCTCTGCTACACGTCACAGTAAACTGAATGTGTTTGGGTTTTGGACTCTGTCGCGGATATAAAAGACCGATGTGGAAAGGTCAGACTGGGCTCTGGAAGTTCGCCATGGGCGGCTTTCGCCACTTTGTGCCATTTAAATGACCGAGATATTATTGGCATATTAAAGTAATCACTGGTCATGGTCCCACATCATCATGAGAACCAGGAAAGCTTTTTTTTTTCTTAAACGATTAAGGCTGGGATTGGGTTCAAGAAAATAAACATTTGGTAAGGGTACGTGTTTTGTTTTTTTTGTCATTGTTGTTGTTTTGTTTGTTTCTTATTTATGGCGAAAAGCTGTCTGTGACATTTCAACATCAGCCTCCCCGTTTCCAGGCCACCTGCTTCGTCCATGGCGCCGATTGCGAGTAAAATCGCGCGCATTTCCTTTTTTCCCCCTCCTCCTCCTCCTCCTCCTCCCTCTTCGTCGTCCTCTTCCCCTTCCTCCTCCTCCTCCTCCTCCTCCTCCTCCTCCTCCTCCTCCTCCTCCTCCTCCTCCTCCTCCTCCTCCTCCTCCTCCTCCTCCTCCTCCTCCTCCTCCTCCTCCTCCTCCTCCTCCTCCTCCTCCTCCTCCTCCTCCTCCTCCTCCTCCTCCTCCTCCTCCTCCTCCTCCTCCTCCTCCTCCTCCTCCTCCTCCTCCTCCTCCTCCTCCTCCTCCTCCTCCTCCTCCTCCTCCTCCTCCTCCTCCTCCTCCTCCTCCTCCTCCTCCTCCTCCTCCTCCTCCTCCTCCTCCTCCTCCTCCTCCTCCTCCTCCTCCTCCTCCTCCTCCTCCTCCTCCTCCTCCTCCTCCTCCTCCTCCTCCTCCTCCTCCTCCTCCTCCTCCTCCTCCTCCTCCTCCTCCTCCTCCTCCTCCTCCTCCTCCTCCTCCTCCTCCTCCTCCTCCTCCTCCTCCTCCTCCTCCTCCTCCTCCTCCTCCTCCTCCTCCTCCTCCTCCTCCTCCTCCTCCTCCTCCTCCTCCTCCTCCTCCTCCTCCTCCTCCTCCTCCTCCTCCTCCTCCTCCTCCTCCTCCTCCTCCTCCTCCTCCTCCTCCTCCTCCTCCTCCTCCTCCTCCTCCTCCTCCTCCTCCTCCTCCTCCTCCTCCTCCTCCTCCTCCTCCTCCTCCTCCTCCTCCTCCTCCTCCTCCTCCTCCTCCTCCTCCTCCTCCTCCTCCTCCTCCTCCTCCTCCTCCTCCTCCTCCTCCTCCTCCTCCTCCTCCTCCTCCTCCTCCTCCTCCTCCTCCTCCTCCTCCTCCTCCTCCTCCTCCTCCTCCTCCTCCTCCTCCTCCTCCTCCTCCTCCTCCTCCTCCTCCTCCTCCTCCTCCTCCTCCTCCTCCTCCTCCTCCTCCTCCTCCTCCTCCTCCTCCTCCTCCTCCTCCTCCTCCTCCTCCTCCTCCTCCTCCTCCTCCTCCTCCTCCTCCTCCTCCTCCTCCTCCTCCTCCTCCTCCTCCTCCTCCTCCTCCTCCTCCTCCTCCTCCTCCTCCTCCTCCTCCTCCTCCTCCTCCTCCTCCTCCTCCTCCTCCTCCTCCTCCTCCTCCTCCTCCTCCTCCTCCTCCTCCTCCTCCTCCTCCTCCTCCTCCTCCTCCTCCTCCTCCTCCTCCTCCTCCTCCTCCTCCTCCTCCTCCTCCTCCTCCTCCTCCTCCTCCTCCTCCTCCTCCTCCTCCTCCTCCTCCTCCTCCTCCTCCTCCTCCTCCTCCTCCTCCTCCTCCTCCTCCTCCTCCTCCTCCTCCTCCTCCTCCTCCTCCTCCTCCTCCTCCTCCTCCTCCTCCTCCTCCTCCTCCTCCTCCTCCTCCTCCTCCTCCTCCTCCTCCTCCTCCTCCTCCTCCTCCTCCTCCTCCTCCTCCTCCTCCTCCTCCTCCTCCTCCTCCTCCTCCTCCTCCTCCTCCTCCTCCTCCTCCTCCTCCTCCTCCTCCTCCTCCTCCTCCTCCTCCTCCTCCTCCTCCTCCTCCTCCTCCTCCTCCTCCTCCTCCTCCTCCTCCTCCTCCTCCTCCTCCTCCTCCTCCTCCTCCTCCTCCTCCTCCTCCTCCTCCTCCTCCTCCTCCTCCTCCTCCTCCTCCTCCTCCTCCTCCTCCTCCTCCTCCTCCTCCTCCTCCTCCTCCTCCTCCTCCTCCTCCTCCTCCTCCTCCTCCTCCTCCTCCTCCTCCTCCTCCTCCTCCTCCTCCTCCTCCTCCTCCTCCTCCTCCTCCTCCTCCTCCTCCTCCTCCTCCTCCTCCTCCTCCTCCTCCTCCTCCTCCTCCTCCTCCTCCTCCTCCTCCTCCTCCTCCTCCTCCTCCTCCTCCTCCTCCTCCTCCTCCTCCTCCTCCTCCTCCTCCTCCTCCTCCTCCTCCTCCTCCTCCTCCTCCTCCTCCTCCTCCTCCTCCTCCTCCTCCTCCTCCTCCTCCTCCTCCTCCTCCTCCTCCTCCTCCTCCTCCTCCTCCTCCTCCTCCTCCTCCTCCTCCTCCTCCTCCTCCTCCTCCTCCTCCTCCTCCTCCTCCTCCTCCTCCTCCTCCTCCTCCTCCTCCTCCTCCTCCTCCTCCTCCTCCTCCTCCTCCTCCTCCTCCTCCTCCCTCAAATGCAGCACATGACTTAGCTGAAATTTATTTAAGCCATGAACTTGTAGACTGTTGATCATGATATGAATAAATCTGGTGCTAATTGGCCTCGGATTTTTTTTTGTTTCTGCTTTATGCATCGGTAATGTTTTCTCCTTTTTTTTGGGGGGGGGTATTTTTTGGTGGCTCTTTGCCTCAGAGACAGATCAGGAGATGCAACTCTATCACTAGACATGGTGTTAAAATGGGATCATCCGGCAAAACCTGGGATGTTTCTGAATTTTCAGCGCCAGTATGTGTTTGGCTTATGAGACCAGATCGACTGGATAATGTGTGTTCAACACTACAAAGAGGAACATTAGCAAAATATTAGACGGTTGGTTTTCTGCACAGTATATTTAAAAGTACATTTGGAAGTTTCTCAGAATTAAAACGTCCAGAAAAATAAATCAAACAATTAAATATGATGTGTATGAACACATGTAATAATAACCTGCCGGCAGACGTACAACCAAACAATTGTAGCTGTAGCATTAACAAAAAGACGTGGAGCCAAAGTCAAATAGAAACTTAACACTGGGCCCAAACATCTTCGCTGCCTTTTCTGGTCCAAAGTGCCCCGTTTGTTTAGCTCGTATTGACGCAACACAACCCGGGGCGCGCCGCCACTTCCCCGCAGTGTGTTCGGAGGGTAAACCGGCATCGGAAAACCCGGATTAGCCTGACTTAAGTCGCGCCGGAGGTTAGAGATGGATATCAGCAACCGTCATCAGTATCTTGAGTACGGAAGAGAAAAAAATTCATATTTTCCCTGACCTCTAACAGGAAATTTGACATTGTGGCGAACCAATTAAGGGAATGAAGAACATGTTGACATGGAGCAGAAAATACTTAAGGGATCTTCATTGTTCTTTTCTGTATAAAGTCACGTCTATAATGACAGATCCCGCGTTGTTAGAGTAATTTCTAGCTCGGATGATTAAATACAGTTGAAACATTACATACACATACGTGACTAGAGGATGAAAGATCCCGCAAACCTCGAACGGGAGACACGCTGGTCTGGTTTTGTTTCTCCGACCACAAGGACGCCGGGGCATCCGTTGCGTCTGTCTGGCTTCCTGCCTCTCCTTTGTACCCCCTTCTTGGGCCCGAATTAGCCCCCCCTGCCGTGCCCTGATGGATTCGGCGCTCCGTGCTTAGCTGACCTGGCGTCGGCCCTCCGTCATCGCCAGCCCTCCCCAGGCCTCCATCTGTTGGAGTAGCTAACTTTGTTTTTAAGGGCTGTAGGCAGTAGTCCTCTAGTGTCTGGGGTTCACTGTTATCTCGTGTCAGGTGTGATGGAGTGTGTCATTACCGCAGTCTCCCTGCATCAAGCTCAGCAGGGTCCAACCCACCTCCTGCAGGGAGGCCCCCACCCTCCTCCTCCTCCTCCACCACCTCCTCCTCCTCCTCCTCCTCCTCCACCTCCTCCTCCTCCTCCTCCACCTCCTCCTCCTCCTCCTCCTCCACCTCCTCCTCCTCCTCCACCTCCTCCTCCTCCTCCACCTCCTCCTCCTCCTCCTCCACCTCCTCCTCCTCCTCCTCCTCCTCCACCTCCTCCTCCTCCTCCTCCTCCACCTCCTCCTCCTCCTCCTCCTCCTCCTCCTCCACCTCCTCCTCCTCCTCCTCCTCCTCCTCCTCCTCCTCCTCCTCCTCCACCTCCTCCTCCTCCTCCACCTCCTCCTCCTCCTCCTCCTCCTCCTCCTCCTCCTCCTCCACCTCCTCCTCCTCCTCCACCTCCTCCTCCTCCTCCACCTCCTCCTCCTCCTCCACCTCCTCCTCCTCCTCCACCTCCTCCTCCTCCTCCTCCTCCTCCTCCTCCTCCTCCTCCTCCACCTCCTCCTCCTCCTCCTCCTCCACCTCCTCCTCCTCCTCCACCTCCTCCTCCTCCTCCTCCACCTCCTCCTCCTCCTCCACCTCCTCCTCCTCCTCCTCCTCCACCTCCTCCTCCTCCTCCTCCTCCTCCACCTCCTCCTCCTCCTCCACCTCCTCCTCCTCCTCCACCTCCTCCTCCTCCTCCTCCACCTCCTCCTCCTCCTCCTCCTCCTCCTCCTCCACCTCCTCCTCCTCCTCCACCTCCTCCTCCTCCTCCTCCTCCTCCTCCTCCACCTCCTCCTCCTCCTCCTCCTCCACCTCCTCCTCCTCCTCCTCCTCCACCTCCTCCTCCTCCTCCTCCACCTCCTCCTCCTCCTCCACCTCCTCCTCCTCCTCCACCTCCTCCTCCTCCTCCACCTCCTCCTCCTCCTCCTCCACCTCCTCCTCCTCCTCCTCCACCTCCTCCTCCTCCTCCTCCTCCTCCTCCTCCTCCTCCACCTCCTCCTCCTCCTCCTCCTCCTCCACCTCCTCCTCCTTGCCCTTTTTTTTTAGCGACGTGCTCCAGTTCTTTTCCGGTTTATCTTTACGTTTCCTGCTTTTGGGATATTTTGCATCATGTGCTGTGTTTCTGAATTATTATTATTTTTTTAACACATGTTGTTTGGGGGGGGGGCATCTCGTGCCAGTGTTTCCTCCATCAGGGATTCTGGGCCTCTCACACAGCGTCAGCCTGGGGGGGGGGTATTGCCCCGGAAATCGCAGGGTCCATAACGGAGCATAACGCCAACGCCTTTTCAACCTCCGGCTCCGGTCTCAGGGCGCCTGGCAGCGTCTGATTCTTGAGAGGTATGAGAGGGAGGGAGGCTGATAGATGCCCCACCCCCCCGCCCCTTTGAGAAGCGGGTGCGGCGGAGGCGGGTGCGCCAAGGAGAGACGAGAGCGAGAGAGGGCGCCGGCACAACATTATCCCGCTTCCACGACGCGCTTCATCATCTTGGTGCCGCTGAGGAGCAGAGCTGAGAGTTACAATTTTTTATTTTTTTATTTATTTCTTTTTTAATCAGGGATTTATGGGAAGAAGATCTGAAATGGTCCCGCATGCCGTCTATCTCGCTCTGCCAGCGACGTTCCAGTGCTGAGACCTTCATCAGGCAAAGGCATTTAAAAAATCGTAGCTTTCGCTAAACTTATTGAACTATGGACTTAATTATGGAATATACTGTATATGCTGTAATTTACCGAGACAGATGGGACTCAACTGCGGAGGCTCAGAGGCAGAGATGGGTGAAAATACAATGGTTTTAATAGTGTCGGTTTTCACACGGTTTTACTGGCTCAGGGTTCAGAGTCGGGCAGGCAGACGGCACAGACAGGGCCTTCGCTTCGACCGTCGGGGAGCAGACAGGTTTCCTCAAATGGCGGAGGGGGGCGGGACGCCCGGGAAACGGAAATCTGACAGACGACGGCGACGCGAGGGCGAGGCTGGTGGCGAAGCCTGCAGACGGGTGATTCCGTGGCAAATGGAAAAGAGGGGTTGGCGAGAACAACATCGGGGAGAAAAACCTGCGGCTAGTGGACCGGGGGTGCTACCGCGCGGAGCGATAGAACCGTCGGGACGGATATACCGGCGGTCTGTGGTCGGGCGTGGCAGGGAGTGACAACGCAGAACCCTGACGGCGTATGGTCGGCGAGCTCTACATTCATCCGGCTGACGCTACGGAACCCAACGGAATGTTGGACCGTGGCGGCGCCGGGGCTCGTTCCACCGTCTCCGGAGGTGAAAGCCGTGCCCCTGACCTGTGGGACCGCGCGAAGCTTCCTCCGTTTCACTGGCGAAGCGCGGCCGGTCGAGGTCCGTTACAGTCCCTTTAACTGCAGGCAGGCGCTGCCATTAAAAGAACGAAAACAGAATATACGGCGCGTTTGCATAAGGAGAGTGCTGATCGGTCATTTTTCTCCCCGGCACAGCAGAGGGGACATTCACATGTAAATGAGCCGGAATTCATATCCAATCTCGGCAAATGGACTGTAACTGAGAATCATCCCAATTACTATGAGCACATTAGAATAAGTAGGGTGTAATTTGTATCCACAAAGGAAAGGTTGTCTCATGGATATCTGTGTACACGGCGCTCACAGTACATATTCACTTTATTTTTCCACGTCCACGTTCATTTCCGACGCGTCGGCGGTCGGTGTCCAACGCGTCGGCGGTCGGTGTCCAACGCGTCGGGCTCATGTTTACGGGCTCGGGGCGTCTCGCCGGCTCCTCCACCTCGAGAGCGGGATGCTCGGTGTCCAGAACCCTGGACCTGCCGTCCTGCGGGCGAGTCGTCCGGTTCCGGTTTGTGCCAAAGGGTCGTCACAGGGAAGCGACAGAGTTCGGTCGGAGTCAGAGGAGACCGCGTTTTCTTGAGGCGTCTCAAAGTAAAAACATCCTCTTCACCCGTTCCAGTGTTTAACCAAGACATTGATCCTCCCCCGACTTTAGACAGCTGCTTTGACTTGATTATGTGCAGAAAAAAATAAAATATGTTGTGAGCAGATTTTGTTGGGAAAGCTAATTAAGTAGCCTTGTTTAAATGTGAACAGTTCATAACTTTGGAGATATACTTATTATATCATGTTATAACATGTCCTTATTATATCAATAAAATATGTCTTGCATTTATTTCATATTTAATCATCAAGGACGGGGCTGAAGTTGGCCATCTCAAAAACGAGTCAGGCAGATATTAGTCGAGTCGAGGTTTTAAAGAGCACAAAAGGAACATATTCATGTTTCACGTGTTAGATTTATTCGTTTTTAAAATACGAATAAACACGGATGAACAATAACAGTCACGATGACATATATGACGCCTCAAATGCAGATGTAAAAACTGCATAGTCACATAGTCACTCAAACAATAACGTTATACTAGGCCCAAAAGTAAAATACAGTGTCATCAGAAGACCAGGAAATGGTCGATGTGTCCACACCAGTGTATCAGACTCACACGTGGTGCTGGGTTCCAGTAGCTGCACCACTTTGTGCTCGGTTCAAAGGGGATGGAAACACTAAAGGCGGGTTAAAGGCGAGATAAAAGCGTCTAAAACATTTCAGCTACCTATTTTTAGCACAGAAGCTCTTGAATCTTTTAGGCGTTTTGTTTTGTTTTCTTCTTTTTTTTGCACAAAGCGGTAAAATACACTGCCGAGTACGAAAGGTTCGGGCTCTTCTCGTCACACAGCAAATACATTTATGATCCGGTCAAACCCGAGGCTCGTCCTTGGATGTCGGTCGTTTGAGCTTTAGTTCTTAAATCGTTTCAGCTCTTTGACTTCGGTTTCTTAGAAATAATGCTGCTTTTAAGTTTTTTGCTAAATCAATTTCGAATGGATTTGCGAGTTCTGAGATGTTTTTAAGCGGATCCCTTCGCTGGTTCCAGATTCGATATCGCCGAACCACATGGAGCATTTAAACATGTGGGACGCTTTTTTTTTTTTTTTTTTTTGTAGCCTGCTCGCCCAAAATATACACAGTGACCAGTAATCCCGGCCCCCTCCTGCCGCCCCCTGTGACGCGTCGTATCCCGGCCCGCTCCCGGGCTTAGGATTACCGGCGAAGCTTTGGGAATTTGGTCCCACGGTGAGGCGAGCCTTTCGGGCAGGGACTCTGACTCCCGATTCTCCTGACTTCCTATCTCTGGCAGAGGAGAAAAGGCCCCGACGCGCGAGAAAAAGTCTCCGGCTCAGCTGGTGGAAAATTGGAAGTGGTCCGGGGTTTCGGAGCGGCCGGCTGATACTGGCAGAGCAAATAACGAAGGCTGTGATTGGGATTGTTCTTTTGAAGGGGAGCCGTGAAGGCCGCCGAAAGGCCCGAATGCTGCGTCTCTCTTCCCAGGACGAAGGCGGGAAGAGAGTCCTCGGACGTGTGATCCTAAAGCCAGACGGACGTGGCTTTTGACAGCGTTTTTATCGCTGGGAACGTGGCGGTGTGCCGTCTCACCGGAGTGGTCCGTCAACAGATGCCTCCGTGACGCGCCGCTCTCCCCTTCTCAGGGTTATTCTCCTCTCCGGGCTTCGCCCTTAACGTTGTCTGAAGGACGACCGGGGACCAGCCCGACTTCTAAACTCTTTTTTGCCCTCTGCGTCGAGATGTGGGTGTCCGGCTTCCTCACCCACATCCACCTGCCCACACACTGACCGGGGTTGAGAGGAGAAGCGTAAAAAGTGGAGCAGCGCTGCCCTATTTCTTTTTCTTTCTTCTCACCGGTGATGGATGAAGCGATGGGTCCGCTTCCTCCGGCTCTGCGGTGCCATGCATCCCCTTCAAGCCGCTCCGCGTCCGACAAGCTTTTATCGATGAGCATTCCCTTTCTAATGTGCAGTAGATACTTGGGGATCTGGGAAAGGACTGTACCACTGCCAATCCCGCGTTAAAGTTAAAATCCTTAAAGATTTAACTCGCGCCGATGGTCGACGGTCGTGACAACGAGTGCGGTTCAATTGAACAATCAAGGAATTCCAGGGGGGGTCAGCGAAGACTCGCTGGGCAGCCGCCAGAGAAAATATGACTGGTCTGTTAACAAAGCAGCCAAACAAACCAAGGTGGTTTCAGTCAATAATTGGCTTTTATCCATCATACGGTGAGAAATCTGATTTCATGCCGGCGCGGCGGAATCGGTTACCTTGCTGAGGAATTTTTCCGCAGCAGCCTCGTTCCGGCCCGCGTTATTGATAACGATAACCGCCGGCGTTCCAACGCCTTATTTAGTGGTTTTGTCGCTGTAAATTCAGGAAAAAACAACTACCGAACGACATCCGTCAGCTCCGACTCCGTCGAGATCCGCATCAGTTCCAGTCGCCGTTGTTTGGAAGCGCTCCGACAAACTTGTGGAAAACAGTGGCTAATAGCCATAATTGCAGGGTGACACCAACGCAGAAGAATAAATGCTCAAGACGGCGGAGGCCACTCGGGGCAGCTATGGCGAAGATTCGAAGGACTGAGCATAAACTGGCCTCCACCTACCTCCGTTCATCTTCAATGTAATGGGCTGGAGGCAGAAATCTCAGAGACAAAAATCGCGAAACCGGGACAAAGTAAACCAAAACCATCTATGAATATAAAGTGTTCATTCAACTCTCTCTTCCATCATTTGTTGAATCCTGCACCGCGGTGATAGAGCGGCGCCGTTAATCTCGGCGTTCGGCGTGTTGACTGGTAAACCTCCGCTACCACGGCTGCAGCCTGCGTTGTCGGACCGTGCAAATCCGCCCCGCGGGCCCATCGCCATCCCAATCGTCGTTGCTGTCGCCGCTATCCAGCGCTTCGCCAGTCCTGGGGGGGGGGGGCCTCGAAGACAGAAAGGCTGGTAGGGGGTCGAGTGAGGGGGGGGGGCAAAATAGAGTGTAATCACATGACCTCTACGCTCTCTACCGCAGCGAAAGCTCGCCCAGCAGGTGAGGAAGCAGAACGACGCAGCATAAACAGAAACGGAGGCACTGCAGCACTAAATCTCTCCGCACAGCAACGTACGCGCGTTTCCTCAAATGTCATTTAAAAAAACTGGCAGATCAAAGCATAAGAAGGCCATTATTTGGAATAAATGGCCTATAATTAATAAGGTGCCGCGTCGCTTCTCTCCCTCGTAAGCATTTACTGACACATAAATCAAACTGATTGTGACTTGGATGTTTAGATGACAAAGTCTGCTGCTGTTTTTCTAAATGATTCATTCTCTTCTCGCTGGAGGGAAACTCTGTTTTGTTTTGGGGGAGGTTTTTTGCAGTGTTAAAAGGATCCACCTTGTAGTTTGATAATTGGATTTTCTGAATGTCACACACACACACGCACACGCACACGTCAGTATACATGCACATAGCGTGTGTACCCGAGGCCTTGTCTTAGGGAAGGAGGACGTAGCGGGAAAGTGAGGACATTTGTGTCGGTCCTCGTTCTCTAAGGGCTGTTTGAGGGTTTGAGACTTGGGTTCAGGGTTCAGGCTGGAGCCAGGTTCAGGTTCAGGTTCAGGTTCAGGTTTAGGTTTCGGCCGGGGTCAGGGTTGGGGTCAGGGTTGGGCTTAGATGGTTAAGGTTGGGCTGAGCAGGGGAAGGCATCGTGTCAACAGGCGTCTTCGCACAGATAGAAGTAAAAGTGTGTGTGTGTATGTTTTTTTTTTTTTTTTGTTTACTTTAACATACTGTATTAGTATTAAAGGGAATTATTCGCATAAAGTAATGCCTGTAATGCCTCGATACTCGGACATACACCCTTTAACCTTTAAATTATCTCTAGATCTTGATCTCTGAGAATTGACACGTTTGCCGCAGCCGCTCGCGCGTCACACGTGCAGCAGGAAACGGGGTAAACTTGGCATCTCGGAGCCAACTGGTGCGAATGAGCGATAAACGGTCATGACTTTGGTATCGGCTGGAGAAAGAAATCGTACCGTCGTGTCCGCTCCTTGCGCCACTTTGAAAGCTCCGGGGCCGCAGGGATTAAGCGTCGCCGGCCGTCCCCTGACATTACAGCGAGTCATTTCACTCAGTGTTAATGACACAAATAGGCTTGATGGGGCTTTAAGTGTAAGCCAGGAGCGTAAAGAATGACCCTGATTTATGTGCGGGGGGGTTGGGGGGGGGGGCGGTATGGTCGTACATCAGGACGACCAGTCACCTTTCCAGCCGCTGACCTTTCCGGCTCTCAAATCTCATTTCCTTTCCTGTACTGTTGTGGAAATAACCCCCACTAATAAAAAAAAGGGGGTTTTCATTTTGCACGATGACTTTGATAGACTCCTCCACACAGTTACTATTACTTCATCTAATTTTATTTTTTTCCAGAGGTAAGAGCCGAACCGTACGGCGTTTGCGTTGACGTCGCCGCGGCGATTCCTCCGCTCAAAACAAGCTGTAAATTAGTGTGATGCCCTTTCAAAGGAGGGAGAAGAGGAGGGAAGTCGGCTGTGTCTGTGTGGGTTCATGGCTCGAGGAGGAGGAGGAGGAGGAGGAGGAGGAGGGTAAAACCTGACGAATTGTTCTCTGACATCCTCTCAGAGGCCTGTCGGAGCTCGCTGGCATCGTTAAGCCCACCTCGGGGGGGGGGGGTGTTGAATGACGCTGAGGATGTTTGCCTTGATAATGCCAAAGCCTGTTTGTGTCTGTGTCAGGAGTCGGACAGTTAATCCAGCCTACATCCCGGGTCCAGATATCAATACCGCGTTAGGGAGCCGTGGGGCGAGACCGGCTGTCATGCTTGAGGAGAGCAGCCTCCGCTCTATACTCCCAGCCTTCCCGTGAAGGGGGGGGGGGGACATGGCGTCCGTTGGCTCAAGCCCGGTATTCGACCGTACTGGATCGGTGTCCCCCGGCCAGACGGGGACGGAAAAAGAGAATAAACGCCTGTGTGTGCAGTTCCCGTGACCGGACCTTCTCTTCTGATTTGTTGGCAGGATTTATGAGCGGGTGATTGACCCCCCCCAGATGGAGCTCACCCCGGGCAGCGGAGTGTGGCTGGGCCAGCACAGCCACCGGCACGGCCTGTTCAAGGTAAGACGCCCCGGGACGGCGGCCCCCCCGCACACACGCGCTAACAGGCGCTAATAAGCACAAACACGTGCTAACGTGTGCAAACAAGCGCTACCACACGCTCGCACAAACACACACTTACACGCGACTCATCGCAGTACCTGAACACGCCCCACACCTGGATAATCGCCCAGACCTGCAGCCGCAACCTGAGGCAACAAAGGGAGCGCCCGAAGGGGTTGTTCGGGTCGCTCGGGGTCGCTCGGGGCCGCTCGGAGACACTCTCGGGGTTGCTCCGCAGAGGAGCCTTGCAGGAACCTGCCATGTGCTTTCAAAACACTTGTTCCCAGGTCTATTACAGTACTGTCGATTTTTAATCACCGCTCATTTTGTCGGGCGCCTGCGAGCGCTCACAGCGGGAGGGTTGTGGTGGGCGGGTGGTTGCGGGGGGGGGGTGCTCTTGATCTTCCCCACCTCTTCTTCCCACCCGCCGTGCAATCAACAGACCTTTTTTATTTTGATTCATTTATTTATTTTTCTTTCGATGTAACATATTGATTAGCCGCCCGACCCAACTGTGGCATAAAATAATGCCTCCCACCCCCACGCACTGACACTACCGCCGCCGCACGTCAGCCCGTCGTTCCTTCCTCCCTCCACCCCCACCTCCACCTCCACCTCCTCACATCAAGGCCCGGTGTAGCGCCGTCTCCTGAGAAGAGAAGCGCCGGTCGGCACTGCCGACCCTTCATTTAGCATCGGGGGGGGGGCATGGAGGCGCAACAGGCTTTTTGCGGAGTGACGGAGGGGAAGAGCAGATTCTTTCCTTCAGGTTCTCGCCGGGGAAGCGTTTGCACGCAAGGCTGGCGGCTGCACTAACAACCTGTATCGGCGACCTGTTGCTGAGATGCATGTGAAGACGATTAGTTAGCACCACACCTATTTTTCTTTTTTTTTATCCTTTTGACAGTCACCTAATTAAATCCTTCTTCTCGTGCATATTCATGAGCCAAATTATTATTATTTTTTTTAATCACTCGTGCAAATCTAGGAGCTTTGATTCTTAGACGAGTCTCGCTGCGGGGGAGAGTGAAAGGTGCGGCGGCATAATGGCGTCGCACGCTGTTGGAAACGGGGGGAGAGAGAGAGTCGGGATAAACTCTGCGATTGTAGCAGCGACACAGAAAACGCCTCGTTGGGATTTGTCACAGTTGTAAATGGGATCACCCCCAAGTTCCTAAAGGACCATAAAACAGAAGGCAACAAATCTGAGCCCCCCCCCCACACACACACGCACACACACACACACACATATACACACATGGCAAGTATCACTGAAATGTTAAATAATCACAAATCCTTTCCATTTAACACATTGTTGTTGTTGTTTTTATTTTTTTAAACCAAAGCCAAAGACGAATGAAGCGCAGTTAATTTGAAAAACATCAAAAATGTTTGAAATGAAACCACAGAAAAAAACCCAAAGTCCATCCAGTCCTCGTCCGTGACATCACATCCTTTACCTTCTCTGATCAATTGACATTTCCGAGAACGTCCTCTCGGTTAATGCCGGTATTGATACTTCCGGTACCTTCGTCTCGTTTCGTTTCGTCCCGTCTCCTCGTTCCCGTCTTTCGTCCTTCGTGGAGCCTTTTTTTTTGTTTGTTTGTTTTTTTTCTCACTTGCCCTTGTGGTAATCAATTATACATAAGATACACCCCGACTTGGAAGTGATACAGTTATTGTAGGATGTCGGCGT
>CM029118.1:4582500-4590000 GCA_016859345.1 Istiophorus platypterus
CAGATCTGGTTCCAGTTGGGCATAAAACATTCATAAGTATTTTCCTTTTATTGAAATGTAGACGATTGTGCAGGGTCGACGGAGGCAAACACTCTGAGTGCTTTCAGGTTCTGCTCTGATTTTAGTTCCTCTCTTAGGGTTGTTCTGTTGTTCTTGCTTAATATATATATATATATATATAAGTATATATATATATCTATATATATATAGATATATATATATATTTTCTTTTTTTTCCATTGCTAATGGCTAAATATATTGGCTAATAATACTTTTGCACATGCGGCAGCGACGTTCACGGTCTTGATGGGACTTTTTTGAGATCTCTTTACTTTTCCTCTGGCGCCGTCATCGGGTTTGCGTTTCCGTCGGCCAGCGGAGGGATTGTTGTCAAACTTGGTGCACAATTTTCATCCAACACCATTATCAGGTCGTCAGTTTCGATTCTTCCAAAACTGTGGTCAATGAACAAATCCCCGAATTCCCGTTGGACTCGAGTTGTGCCAACGAGACATCGTCAATGGCCCGACATCATCGCGCCGGCGTTCTCTGTGAGCACGTCGGCGCGCTGATGTAGGCATTTAGGCTTCTGACCCCAGAAACGTGTCGAGTCAGCACAGATACATGTGTCTCTTGGTCTCTCTCTCCCTTTTTTCCCGCCTCCCAGGGCGTCATCCAGGACGTGAAGCTGATCTTCGCCCCCAACGGCTACATCACTCAGTGTCCGAACCTGAACCGCAGTAAGTATCAGGCACCGGGAGCAAAGGTAGAGAGGAAAACAAACCCCCCCTTCCCCCAAAAAAAAGAAACCCCCGTCCATTATCGTCTGATGTTATATGGATTATTATGGATTGTAATGAAGGTGCGATATCTGGCGGCGACCTCTCTCCACTGATCGAGACAAAGCCTTTCTCCGTTTTTCCTTCTTCTTTTTCCTCTTCCTCTTCCTCCCCCACTCTGGGGTCATTTCTGCTTTAATTCAGCCCCCCCCCCGCCTCGTTTCTCCATCTGGTTACCGCCAGGCAGATTAAGATACGGGGTCGCCGCTACCCGTCGCCAATCAATAAAGCATGTAATCACACCTTGTCGCTTTATTATTGATGCTAACACCGGACACGTGCCTCAGACAGAGTAAACACATGTCTGAGGCTGGGGTCCAAATAAAATACCGTCAGGCTAATGATTTTTTTTTTCTCCCTCCACTCTGTTTATCTGCCATCTGACCCCGCCTCCTCCCACGCCGCCTCCTCCTCCCGCCTCCTCCTCCTCCCCTCTCCTTCTCTCGGTGCTTCCCTTTTTTTTTCCCTCCGTCGAGCCTGTCCGACCTGCAGCGACTTCCTGAGCCTGGTGCAAGGCATCATGGACCTCCAGGAGCTCCTGGCCAAGATGACGCTGAAGGTAAGGATGAGTAAAACGGCTTCCCGGGGCGGAAACCTGACGCCGCCAGGCGAGCGCGTAACATCACATACTGCGAAACTAGAATTTACAGGGAAAGGTTGTGAAAAATGTTGGCCCCAAAGTTCTTAGTTAAAAGATCCACACACCTTCCTCCCGATCGGAGCCCGACACATAAATGAAAATGAATAAATTACACCCTTCACTGCAGCAAGATCCTTTCTTTTTCTACCACGAGGTCGACCCGTGTGCTTGTTCCCGGGCTTTCGGCCGTATCGCACGCCCCCCGGCCCCCCCATCGGCGGATGTCGGTTTCGCCGCGGGACCGTGTTCGAGGCCGAGGGGTTATGTCCGTGCTTTCGTGTCAACACGAGGGAAGAGAGGAAGCACTAATGTGCTAAATCCAGGCGTCGAGATAAATTTAGTACAGGTGAAACTTCCCTCTGAAATATGACATAAAATCAGCGCGCGATCTTTCCTTTTTAATCCGTCCTCGGTTCTCATGTGTTTCCCTTGATTAATCACAGTCTGATTGAAGGTTCTGGTTAATTACAGTAAACGGGATTAAATTACCTCATTTCCAGGGAGTCGCTGCAAGCACATTTAGGTCGGCGAGACGTTCCCGATGGTCCCGCCCGAACACTGACCTTCGCTCGCTGGGTTCACGGGTAAACGCGGCCGTTTCGTCTCGGTAGCGTTTTTATCGGCGGCCTTTCGGCACACGGCAGCCTGTGAGCGGCGTCCGAATGCCGCGTACGTCTCCCCTCAAACCGTCGGCGTTGTGCTGTTCTCCCCCCCGGTCGCCGCCGCCGCCATTTTAAGTGACAGAGGCTGCACGAGACGCACACACAGGACAGGTAAACACAGGGTTCAGAGAGGTATCAGCCGACTGCTTCGGCACAACAGGAGGCTAACAGGCAATATGCACTGTGCCCCGGAGCCCTGGGGGGTTGAAACCATTTATAAGGCTAAACATCTGCATGACTATGTGTGTGATTGACTTCCCGTGTGTGTGTGTGCGGGCGGGAGCGAATGAAGCAAGGACGTCCCAGCGGGCGGCCGAGGAATGATCGTGGAATGACTTTTGCCGCCGATAAGGGCGAAATGAAGAACATCATGGTGCCGCCGCGTCTGACGCCTCCGCTGTCCCTTGGACGCACCTCCCCCCCGACCCCATTTGCTCTGCCTTTGCGGCGAGGAGAGCGGGGGGACGAATGATTGATTGACTAAAAAAATAAAAGCTAAGGTGAAGGGATTCCTCCTCTTCCTCCTCTTGCTGTGAAGATCCCAGACCCCGATATCGCTTCCATTCTGAGATGCTTCGGTGTGTGTGTGTGTGTGTGTTTGTTTGTTTGTTTTTGGCTAAAAGTATGATAATTTGCAGACATCCCTAGATCTGCATTACAAACAAAATCTAATTAATTGCTCGTTGGCCAAAGACCGATTAGCCCCCCCCCCCCCACCACCTCCTCCTCCCCACAGCAATTCAAGGAAATTAATTCATACACGTTCAACGTGTCCGTCGGACAAACAGAAAAATTAGAGGAAGATTAAAGGAAATAAACGCACCTTCTCACTCGCCCTCCTTTGTTTGGACGCTGTCTTCAGCTGCTGTCTCGTTGTTTCAGCCGCGTCTCTCAGGCTCGTTCGTCGGCCATAGGAGAAAACACCCCCCCCCCTGCCCCCGCCGCCGCCGCCACCGCCGCCCGACCCAAAAAAATACCAAAAAAAAGTAGAACAAGAGCCATTTTAAAGTTATTAAATTAACCTCAACGGTTGGAATATAGCAGAAAAATCGAGGCTGCACAGAGATCAAGGTCTGAAGTTGGTGATGGGGCGACGCGGCCAAGGGCCTCGCCCACCCGGGCCCCCAGGTTCAGGAGGGGGGGGGTCGTCTCCTCGGGTTGAAACGGCAGCGGCGACTCCAGGGAGACAATCCGTTGATGTTTCGACAACCAATTAACAGATTAGTGGCATATGCGACGCGCGTAACGAGACATGGCTGTGGAATCCTGCTATTAAGTTAATCTCCGTGGCGCGGCCCACCCATCGTGCCCCCCCCCCCCCTTACATTTGCCGGTCAGAGATGCGCCGCCGCTAGCGAGAGGCGCCCGCTGAGAGCGCCGACTGGTGAATCATTAGCGCCTCGTAGGTATAAAGGGGTGTCTCCACTCGGCCCCCGGCCACTCCAGCTGTTTCCTTGTGTCCCCTCGTCCTCAGCTGAACTACGCCGAGTCCAGGCTGACCCAGCTGGAGGGCTGCCACTGCGAGAGGACCTGCGGCGCCAACGGCCTGGTGTACCGGGACAAGGAGCTGTGGGCGGAGCCAGAGAACTGCAGGAACTGCGCGTGCAAGGTGAGCACCCCCCCCCCCCAAAGAACCAGCCGTCAACTGTCCCACTCCAACAAATATCCATTGCACTCACTACCTGAAACCATGATTTTCATCAGACACGTAAACTAAATCTACAACCGTGAGAAAATTTTCAACCCGTTTCAAGGACAAGTCAACTTGTGATGGGTTTCGTAGAATTAGCGCCAACGTCTAGGGAGGAAGCAACTTGAGGCGAACCCGCCGCGTCGCTGCTCGGAGCTCGGCTGGCTCCGGTTCCCCTTCCGGCGGACAGACGCCATTAACTGATAAGATACGTCGGCCCTCGGAACGATGGCGGCTCTTCGGGGGCCCGCGAATCGCCACCTGCTATCAGCGGCCAGCTCAGTTTCAGTACGGGCCGTCCGGCGCTCGGCGATGGATGTGTTATCTGAACGGATCGCATCCGAGTCTTCTCTTAAAATAAAATATGATCGCTCTGTGTCCGGAGAGGTTTTCTGAACGGTTTTGTGCCGGTTTGCCGGAGCGTTCGTGGGTGAGGTCAGGGCCGTGCTGTAATCTGTGTTTACCACTGGGTCGGGGAAGGAGAGGGAGAGAGACGGCGCCTGCTTCCGCATGAAGATATTAAATTCGATGAATTATATTGTGCGATGTAAATGGAGACATGGAGGGAAGCAGGGAGATATGTCCGGTGTGGATTTTCGCGGCGGCGCCACAGGGCTAAAAGCTGTATGTGCCCACTGAGATTTGGATTTTAGCCTCTGGTATTAGTTTTGTTTTGTTTTTTTTGGTGGGAATAAGAAAAAAAAAAGAAATAAAGAAAATCCTTTTCGTTGCAGAACGGTGTGGTGGAGTGTCGCAGGATTTTCTGTCCCCCGGCCAACTGCTCAGACGACTCGCTGCCCGTGCACATCGACGGGACCTGCTGCAAGAAATGCAGACGTAAGTACCAGCGGCGCGTATTTGGAACAAGCCGGAACCAGAGGATTATTTATATTATCAATCTTTCTTCTTTTTTTTCCTCAACCGAACCCCGTGAAAATCCTCACTTGACAACGTGTGGAAAGATCCCGCGCCGCAGAGGATGGTCGCTGCTAGCGCTGCGGCGGGAGTCACGCGGAAACCTGCCGGGCTGATCCGCGCGATCTGCCATCCCACTCGTGCAGGTCCCAGTCGGGATGAACTCCGAGCGGCAAAATACAGAGACGCCGCCGTGTTTGGGCAGTTTTAGGACGATTTGGGATTGAATTTTTGCAGTAGGACAGAAAGGGCAGTTGTTATCCGTTTCGACCGGTCGGTGACATGATAGCCGAGGCCACTGATTCGAGTTCCTGCTCGCCGCCTCGGTCTCTCGCGGAGGGAAGCGAGACCCGTTTTGTTTTTGTTTTTTCCATCTCTGCCAGAGGACTACGTGGAAAGGGTCTTGTATTCTCTGTTGCATTTCTCAATGCCGCGGATACATCCCCTCCCTGTTTATTCGCACCGGCCAAGGACGAGTCTGTTTCTCGGAAGCATTTTCCCTGCCGGCGCCGAAATCGCCACCGGAGCCGGCGTCGGCCGAGGAAATATTTCCGTTGCGAACCTACTTCGTACCCGTACTTACCTCGAGGGTGTGACGCTGAAGCTGAACTTGTGTTCTCTCTCTCCCATAGCGAAGTGCACCTACATGGGCCAGACCTTTTCTGAGGGCCAGCGCTTTTTATCCAGGAGCTGCAGGGAATGCAAGGTAACCCCCCTTTTCTTTGTTTCTTTCTCAACGTCGTTACATCTCTTTCTCCAGCTTTGAGCCTCCGCCCTGCAACCGGATCACCATGCAGCGCCTCTTTAGATGTGTGGCGGCTGCGTGTGCGTGTGTGTGCTGGATGTGTTATTTAATTAGCCAGCAGGCCTTATTAGTTTTCCCTCTAATGGCGCGATAGCCAGGTAATTAGAATAACATGTGAAAACGGCGCAACGCAAAGGGCCTGATTTGGATTGGAGCTTGATCACCGCGCGGATTCTAATTAAAGCCGCTCCTCTGGCCCGGCGCGGAGCAGAGGTGAGCTTCTCCTTTTTGTTTGCTCAGAGGCCGGTTTATCTTTAAAGGGAGAAAATACCTTTTGAGGGGAAGAGCCGCGTTGAGCGCGTGTAATTGCTTACAAAGGGTCCAAGCAGCGGATCCCGGGACTCATCATTGGCCCCCGGAGACCCCGGAACGACGCTGTAATTGCTCGACAGGAAGCTTAGGAAGCGGCGTAGCCGTCCTTTGCGCGTGGCCGCGAACGCCGCCCGGTGGCCGGTGTGTGAACGGGTCGCTCGTCGGACGGGGGAGTCCATGAATCTACACTGTAGATTTCATCCTGTGTGTGTATGTGTGTGTGTGTATGTGTGTGTGTGTGTGTGTGTAATCATGCGAACATGACAGTGCGTATTTTTTTCCTGGGGGGGGGGTAACCTCCCCCTCTCCAGGCCATCTGTCCTCTCACCCTCACCCTAACGGCTGCAGAGGTGGGGAGGTGAGGAAAGCCACAATGAATGTATGCATTGATGGGTGCGTGGGTTGGGGGGGGGCGCGTTAAGCCAGTTTGTTTTTTTGTTGTTTCTTTTTTTGATGGTGTGTGTGAAATGAATGAAAAGAAAATCGTTCCGATCCACTGCTCTAGCGATTTCAGATCATTTGAAGGTCTCCAACACTGGGGGTTTTGTTGTTTTTCCCTTTCTTCCCTTCATCTTTCAGGCCACTGATTACAAATCCTGCGTATTCTGGAAAAAATGTAAAAAAAAAACAAAAACCAAAAAACAAAATGATGGGAAAAAACGGGGGAAATGCAGAGTGCATCTCAGTCCCCCTCCTCCTGGGCAACCATTGGTTTCTATTATGGGCTCGGATCCAGGTCCGCTCCGCGGATGAGTAACACTCAGCGGCTCAAGAATAATTACCACCGCGAGCTGGAGGATGTGCTGCTTTTGTATTAACACAAAAAAACCCTCCGAACAAACAAAAACTTCGTTCCCATCCTGTGAGGTTCACGTCGGCTTTAAAGTGGAGAACGCACTCATGAAAGATCTGTCTGCACAGCCTCCGTCGTGCCCATCTCATATTTTCTCTAGTTCTTTTTCTCTTCTTTCTCTTTTTTGGAAAAGTGGTGTCAAAAATAAACACTCCCGCCAACACACCTGCAGGGTGAGGTTACAGTCACGGTTGGTGGGAAAATTATTATTTCATTAATTATCTAAGTTGCCCACTTGTACGGAAACACCCCCCCGACCTCCTCAGCCCGTCGTTGCCGACACACGGAACAACATTAGCATTCGCTCTCCTTTTGGCCAAGCTTTGGTCCCCACCAGCTCCTGGGCAGGAAGCAAGCAGCCGGTTAATCAAAAGACCATTATCGCCTTAAACCCTGGACATGTTTCGATGTCCGTATATATTGCACCTGATTCATGGAAGCACGTTTCCGCTGTTCTCCGAGGGGAATTTGTTATTTATTCATTTATTTTAGCTCTTTTAAACATCACCTGTATTTTCATTTACTTATTTTTTTCATATTAGATTGAAGCGCTGGGATCTGTGTGGACGCGCGAGTGTCCGGCATGACCTTCAAAAAATAAACGCTCTGAAGAATCGCTCTGATTAACCTGTATAGCTGAAAAGAAAAACCCCAGAACACTGAGTGTGTTTTCTTGCTGCAGGTTGTCTCAGCCCTGACTAACGTTCTGCCCCCCCCCAGAACGGCCTGATGGTGAAAGTCATGGAGACGTGTCCGGAGATCAACTGCACCCTCAGCGAACAGA
>CM029118.1:4595000-4642500 GCA_016859345.1 Istiophorus platypterus
TTTGGCCGCAGGCTCTTATGCCATGGCACCTTAACATATACTGCACATGGAAAATCTGATCATATTGTTCTCTGAGGTAAACAAATGGAAAACTTAAAAGAAAAAAACAACTTTTGAACTCATTTTATTGTGAAGGGCTGGAACGTCGTGTAACAGGGCTGCGCTTTGTTTGTTTGTTTTTAGTTTTTTTGTTGCACAGACTTCTCGCCACGCGACTTGCCACATATAACGGGCCCGTCTGTAGAATCGTGAAAAAGAAAGCCACCGGTAGCTCGGCATCGAGGATGTTATCCGCCCAATCAGACTAAACTCTGTGAGGCGGGACCGCCGCCGGCGCCGGTAATTACCATTGACTTAAAAAAAGAAAGAAAGAAAGGAAAGAAATAGCGGCGACTACGTCTCGCGGGTCGCGTTCTCTTTCCAGCTCCGTGTCACGCCACCTGATGCTGCTCCATTCGAGGTACATTGTAGATTTTTTTTTGTTGTTATTTTTTAACCTTTGCGCTAATGGGCTCCGAAATGGGCTCGTTATCCTCCCCGGCCTTTGTTTGCGCCGCCGGTCCCTGCCGATCGTCCGCTGAGCCCTCCCTAGGGCCCCCGAGGGGACGGGCGTTGGCGCCGCTGCCGCTTTGCCGACAACTCGTTAACTGTAACCTTAAAAATAGATAGATAGATAGATAAATAAATAAATAAATGGATAAATAGATAAACAAATGAGTCCTTGAAGCATGGTGGGTGGGACCCCCGGTGGGACCCCCCCCTCACACAATGAAGAGCTCCTAGTGAAGTGCCGAGACTTTGCCGGTGTTAAAAAAAACCCCAAACCAAACGGTTGCATCAGCCGTGACAAACAACCCAACTGCCTGTTTTCTTGTCTAGCCGAGCGCTGCAGGGACGACCCCCCCACCACCTCCCAGATGGCGCGGTGTTACCACGGAGGCAGCTCCGTGTTGCTTTTTCCCGCGGCGGGCTGTAATCCCAGCATGTCATCTAATGTTGAACGGCGGCGGCACCTAGATATAGCGTGCACCGTTCTGTCATTGCATTTGTTCCCACCTTTATAGATATTGACCTTTTTCCGGATTATAACCAAATGATCTGCTCTGCAGGAAGCACCTTTTTTATCTTTCTTTCTTCCTTTTTGTTTTCATGGCCTCTAAAGGGCCTCTCCTGATCATCTCCTTCCTCCTCAGTTTATCAAATTAAAAGCCCCGTCGCCGTGCGGCGCGACCTCGGGAAAAGTTCATGGGTGAGCACTCCAGGGAGAAGCCTGAGCAGCCAGCCGGACTCTCGAGTGGAATCGGAAGCGTCTTCCCCGCGCGGCCGGGCCGACCCACGAGGGCCCTCCCGCTGCCGAGGGCCCTCGTGGGTCACTCTGCCTACATTAATGGCGGCGTTCAGCTCCCCTCCGGCGGCCCTTGCGTGGAGCCCGCACGCTGACCCACCTCGGATTTAATTATAAAGCCGGATTCGTCGGCGTCACTTCACCGGCCGTGTATTTTGTTTCTACTGCAATCGCTGAGTCTAATTGGGCCAGATTACCACCCCCCCACCACCACCACCACCACCACCACTTCACATCCTTGTCACCGGCTACGGCTGCATTCTTCTACGGTTTTATAGTTGGGCTCACAGACCACAGTAACTTTTATTTCTTTTTTTTTCCAGTATTTTTCTCCGCTATGGGTAATAAGATTAGAGCCCAGTGTGAGGCCGACACATCAAACCTAACGGGGCTATTTCTGTTTGTTCAGCTCGCTTTCATTTAGCTCCGGAGCGGCTGAACTCCCCGGGTTAAGGGACCGGCTCTCTGATGCGTCCCCTCAGCTAACGGGCCCTGGGGAGGCACTTCACTCCCCCCCCCCCGATATCCAGTCAATCTCCGCTGACACCGCGGTGGATTTCGGCTCCTCTCTGCTCCTCCGCCCGTTCTTTCTTCTTCGTCTCCTCCCGGGGAAAAAAAAAAGAGAACTAACTCCGTGACTTCGGTGCTAATAGCATCACGGCTGCTGCAGCCGGAGTCGGAGTCGGAGCCGGAGCCGGAGCCGGAGCCGGAGCCGGAGCCGGAGCCGGAGCCGGAGCCGGAGCCGGAGCCGGTGCCGGAGCCGGAGCCGGAGCCGGAGCCGGTGCCGGAGCCGGTGCCGGAGCCGGAGCCCACGCCCGAGCCCACGCCGGAGCCGGAGCCGGAGCCGGAGCCGGAGCCGGAGCCGGAGCCGGAGCCGGAGCCGGAGCCGGAGCCGGAGCCGGAGCCGGAGGAGAGTGAAGGCCGGAGCCGGAGCCGGAGCCGGAGCCGGAGCCGGAGCCGGAGCCGGAGCCGGAGCCGGAGCCGGAGCCCACGCCGGAGCCGGTGTGGGTGCCGGAGCCGGAGCCGACGCCGGAGCCGGAGCCGGAGCCGGAGCCGGAGCCGGTGCCGGAGCCGGTGCCGGAGCCGGAGCCGGAGCCGGAGCCGGAGCCGGAGCCGGAGCCGGAGCCGGAGCCGGAGGAGAGTGAAGGCCGGAGCCGGAGCCAGAGGAGAGGAGGCCGGAGCCGGAGCCGGAGCCGGAGCCGGAGCCGGAGCCGGAGCCGGAGCCGGAGCCGGAGCCGGAGCCGGAGCCGGAGCCGGAGCCGGAGCCGGAGCCGGAGCCGGAGCCGGAGCCGGAGGAGAGTGAAGGCCGGAGCCGGAGCCAGAGGAGAGGAGGCCGGAGCCGGAGCCGGAGCCGGAGCCGGAGCCGGAGCCGGAGCCGACGCCGGAGCCGGAGCCGGAGCCGGAGCCGGAGCCGGAGCCGGAGCCGGTGCCGGAGCTGGAGCCGGAGCCGGAGCCGGAGCCGGAGCCGGAGCCGGAGCCGGAGCCGGAGCCGGAGCCGGAGCCGGAGCCGGAGCCGGAGCCGGAGCCGGAGCCGGAGCCGGAGCCGGAGCCGGAGCCGGAGCCGGAGCCGGAGCCGGAGCCGGAGCCGGAGCCGGAGCCGGAGCCGGAGCCGGAGCCGGAGCCGGAGCCGGAGCCGGAGCCGGAGCCGGAGCCGGAGCCGGAGCCGGAGCCGGAGCCGGAGCCGGAGCCGGAGCCGGAGCCGGAGCCGGAGCCCACGCCGGAGCCGGAGCCGGAGCCGGAGCCGGAGCCGGAGCCGGAGCCGGAGCCGGAGCCGGAGCCGGAGCCGGAGCCGGAGCCGGAGCCGGAGCCGGAGCCGGAGCCGGAGCCGGAGCCCACGCCGGAGCCCACGCCGGAGCCGGTGTGGGTGCCGGAGCCGGAGCCGACGCCGGAGCCGGAGCCGGAGCCGGAGCCGGAGCCGGAGCCGGAGCCGGAGCCGGAGCCGGAGCCGGAGCCGGAGCCGGAGCCGGAGCCGGAGCCGGAGCCGGAGCCGGAGCCGGTGCCGGAGCCGGAGCCCACGCCAGAGCCCACGCCGGAGCCGGTGTGGGTGCCGGAGCCGGAGCCGACGCCGGAGCCGGAGCCGGAGCCGGAGCCGGAGCCGGAGCCGGAGCCGGAGCCGGAGCCGGAGCCGGTGCCGGAGCTGGTGCCAGAGCCGGAGCCGGAGCCGGAGCCGGAGCCGGAGCCGGAGCCGGAGCCGGAGCCGGAGCCGGAGCCGGAGCCGGAGCCGGAGCCGGAGCCGGAGCCGGAGCCGGAGCCGGAGCCGGAGCCGGAGCCGGAGCCGGAGCCGGAGCCGGAGCCGGAGCCGGAGCCGGAGCCGGAGCCGGAGCCGGAGCCGGAGCCGGAGCCGGAGCCGGAGCCGGAGCCGGAGCCGGAGCCGGAGCCGGAGCCGGAGCCGGAGCCGGAGCCGGAGCCGGAGCCGGAGCCGGAGCCGGAGCCGGAGCCGGAGCCGGAGCCGGAGCCGGAGCCGGAGCCGGAGCCGGAGCCGGAGCCGGAGCCGGAGCCGGAGCCGGAGCCGGAGCCGGAGCCGGAGCCGGAGCCGGAGCCGGAGCCGGAGCCGGAGCCGGAGCCGGAGCCGGAGCCGGAGCCGGAGCCGGAGCCGGAGCCGGAGCCGGAGCCGGAGCCGGAGCCGATCGAATACCAATTACTGTGAAAAACTTTTAACAGCCTAATACATGTTGTACTTGTTAAGATTTCTTATCTCGGATGAGAAAACAGGATTTCATCAGCATAAGAATAAAATTTTTATGACTTTTTCAATTTGCACTTTCATCCTGTGGATCTTTTGCTCGCAATTTTGAAAACGCTACAGGATTTCTTGCACCTCCGCCACGGCGGGATGAGGGGGAATGAGGGCTTTCTGTTTGGGATACTGAAAAGCAATTTCAAAAAACAAAAAGCAACTCAGATTTGAAGTTCAACGCAGACACATTTTCAGACACGGCGCCGCGGTTGTGTTTTTTTTTTTATTCTAAGGATTCATTTCCCCGGTAAAAAAAACATAAAAAGGGTGAGTTCAAGTGAAAACTGCTCCCAGCAAGGACCGGCACTCTTTCTGTTTTTTTTTTTTTGAAACGCAGCGAGCGCCGCGATTTAAATTCCGCCCGCCTCCTCTGTGTCGGTACGCGCCTGGCAGGCTTTGGTGGCTGTTTCGCCGACTGCCGCTGATGTCCCGGGCCCGGTGTGCGGCCACGGCTGAGAGCACTGTGTCCGAAATCCAACAACCCCCCTGGGGGCTGATGATTTAGGAAAGTCATCCCCTGCAGGATTTTACCCGTCTCCATGTTGCTGAGACCTATAAGTTCGCTGTTATCGTTTATTTCGGACGAGCTGGCGCTCGGCTTCCGCCGAGGTTCGACCAGCCGACCGACGCCCAGCGTGATGTTACCGCACGGGGCCTGGGATGTCTCTGGGCAGCGGGAGGCCGCAGATGCGAAACCACAGAAATACAGACCGATTCCCCAGGAGCGCAACCCTGCAGGAATCATATCCACAGAGGCAGGAAATGAGCCAGTCTGCCTGCGGCGCGTCCTCGGCGGGGATGAAGGTGTGTGTGAATGCGAGTGTTTGTTCATGTGTGTGTATGTGCACGTGCGAGCGCGCACCTGTCCTGGGTTTTTCAGATAAGCTCGAGAAAACACGATCTGTCTCCATCCGGAGTGCAGCACCTGCCCTTATGCTACAGCTAATCCGCCAGAACTGACAGCTCCCACCCCCCCACCAACACCAACACCTCCCAAGTCACACATAACATCATCGGGAGCCACTGGAAGAACATGAGGAATACACGCATACGGCGCGTCGAAAAGGTTTTTATTAATTCTGTATCGCAGCCACTTCAGTGTCCAGCCGTTGCCGTTAATGAGCCGCCGCCGAGCGACCTGAGGCAACAGAAAGTGACTTATTGTTTAGGAGCAGCTGAGATAATCCTCAGGGGGTCGGCGAGGGCGGGAGCGGCGGCGCGCATCCGTCGGCCCGTCCCTGGTGGCGCCGACGAGTGCCGCCGGAGGAATCGGCTTCGACTCGGTGGCGTCGGACTCATCGGCTGCGCTCGCTCCCATGCGTAATGATGGGAGGATGCGGCGGCGGCGGCTCCTCCTCCTCCCCAGGTCGTGGCCGATCAAGGAGGAGGGGGGAGGTCGGGTCGGGGGGCTGACAGCGGTGGGGAGCGAGGAGGGCGACGGACGGGCGGAGCTGAGCGGGTTGGTTAAGGGGCTCTGACGAGCGGTGGCAGCCTCTACCAACGACCTGCCCTTCATGAAAGTTTGTTGTTTGTCCTCCAAGACAAAGCACATGTTTGTCCCACATATTCCCACCAGCACCTAAGTACACTGGATAATGGCGTCGTACTCCTGGTTAAAGTGATAAAAGCCCCTGTGCCCTAATGTCTCGAGGGTTTGCAGATTTCCAGTCTGTCTTTTATTGCGAGACCTTTAGCGAAAAAGTCTAATTATCTGCGCTGATGAATCCCGAACCGTCCTTTGACGATTTAAGTCAAGCTACGTGTGTCATATGTAGAAGTCGAAGTAAAACAACCCGTGGGTTCGACTCTCATCCATCCAGAGACTGTAAATCAGGTTCAGTTCAGCACAATTCAGTTTGACTTCACAATAAAACGTCGTCTACTTTTACTTCTGTCTCGGTGTAAATACAACGTGTGGCCTCAGGTTCATTACTCTGAATAACACTCTTGTTCGCTCTCCTTATAGAGTCAGATGTGAAGAGCGATAGACTCTGACTAGACTAGCGGCCGACTGGTGGAGACGGCTGCTTCGGAAATGGCGATGAAATACACATTTAGATTTAGATTTTTAACTCTCATCAGGACCTTTATTCTGCTCATCACCAGGCAACTGACGAAAACTCCAGGATGTTAAAAATTGTTTGTCTTGTTTTTTTTTTTCCTTTTTTTTCCTAATCATTTTTAGATTTTTAAAATTATTTTCTTTTTTAAACAAATTAGATACAGCTTGTTAATTTTTGCTTTTGAGGTTCTGGCAGGAAGAATCATGCTCAATGTCACCAAAAAATGGAAGAGAAAATGGCCAGAACTACAAAAATGAGATCCTAGTTAAACAAAACAGAATTATCCTTTGAAAGCACATTACAGAAAAAATAGGCAGGCAGCGGTAAAATAACAACAGAAAACCGTCTATTCACTGCTCAGACAGAGATGTCGCGTGCACATACGTGCGTGTGATTGCATACCCCCCCCCCCAATCCCACCTCCCAAACTCTCTTCTGGGCGGCATCCATCTCCGCCAGCTGCGCCGCACCGACCTCCCGTTGCCGCCGCCGTCGCTCGCTCCGAGTGACCGGTTGGAGTGGTTGAAGACGGATCTGTGTTAGGACAGTTTACTGTTCCTGATTTTCACGTTACCGAGATGTCATCGGATCCGAGTCTGATCTCCCACGACTGATAAATTATTACTCAGCTGTCAAACAAGGGAGGATGAAATATACATATTTTCGTCACATAATGAAGCAGATTTTCTTCTTGCTCTTTTGTATTTTCTTATCTTGCTCTTTGGAAAAAAAAAAAGGTTCACATTAATTAAGGCGAAGATCATATCACCGCTCTAATCTTTTTCCATTTCAATAAAACGGTAAGTTTTTGCAAAGGTCCGGACGCAGACAAGCGGCACAAACTGATCTCAGCGTAACCTTAGCGTAACTTAGCGTAACCTGACTGGCCGGACCCCTCGAATCCAACCTAAATCCGACGGCGTTCCGGGAACCTCGACGGCCCAGGAGGAGGAGAACTTCAGCTCACGACCGGGACGTTGCACAAGGAGCGCGAGCGCCAGCGGCGGGGAAACAATAGCGCAGAGCCCCCGATTCCCCGGGGTTCGAAGTATGAGCGGTGTTTCCCGTAAATCGGGAAATTTTAAAAAAAGGAACCTGAGATCGGCGGGTCGTTGAAGTGAACAAGCCACATAACCAGGCTGCCGACAGGGACCGAGCTTTTTTGCCTGAGCTCCTTTATATAAACGCAGCAGCTTCTAAATCGGTCCGGTCGATGTGATATAATAGCCAGTGACTGATTGTATTTCCTGAGGTTTTGAGATCACGAGGAGCCATAAAAGTCCATTTAACACGTGACGGGGTGGGGGGGAGGATGGGATACCCCCGGACCCGGGCAGGCACTTGCCCCCCCCCCCCATCCCCCTCCCCAAGCCATTAATTACAGCGGAGACCGCAGGGACCGACGATCATGTTCCACGGGTTGGTAATGACATGATTATGAGCGCGAGGACATCAGTCATCTCCACTTAGCTCAGGCACCGTCCTTGGCCTTTTAGTCACACACACACACACACACACACCCAGACTACTGAAGAAGACCAGCTCAGATGACTGACTGTCATCGAACGACATCACTCTCTCGCACAAACTTACCGACCTGACAAGCCCTGTTTTTTTTAGGATCCCGTCCGATCCGGACTGAATGACTGAGGGAAAAGTGGGTGCAGCGAACAGGACGAATCCTTCCATCTAAACAGTATATCAGCTGATGAATGGCTGCTTTGGCTCAGTTGTCCCCTTTCTTTGATGAAATGAGACGGTTTGTTTGCCAAGACTCTGGATTTATCCCGAAGTTTGGCTTTGTCTGGGAATGATTTCAGCCGTCGGAGTTCGTGTCAAGGATTTATTTTATTTTTTTTCCCCTCGGAGGAGGCGATTTCTCTCTCTCTCTCTCTCTGTCTCTCTCTCTTCTTTTTCTTTTTTTACCTCCTCTCCCACTCGGAGATGTTTATGGACCTGTTGCTCACTGGCGGCTCTCATCCGCCGCCAGATTTAACCGGCCGGCAATTAGGCCCGTGACAACCTCTTCTTTGTTGCTCGTCCGCCGCGCCGGGGTTATTTAAAGCTCCGGCGCGACCACGATGAGCCGCGACCTTATGGCGAAGGTAGGGACGCTCGCCCGCGCTCACGCCGTGCGTATGGAAGGACGTAGGCCGGTCGATCGAACCGGATTCACTCCTCACGTTTAGAGTAGAAAATGGTCACGCCGTCCATCGATCTTTGAACGCCATCTTTGCTTTTACCGTAGCGGCAGCATTTTATTTTAATTTACTTTGTTTTGAGGGCTTTTGCCTTTCAGGCAACCGAAGGACGGCCGACTTGAGACGCCTTTGTCAATCGAAGCGAACGCACCGGAATAATTCTCTTTCAGCTTTTAATATCTCCATAAAGAGGCATTTATTTACCGTCAAAAACGACGCGACACAAAAGCAGCGAGGCCGTGATTTCTTGCGACATGGCTTTGATGTGGCATTTTTAGGAAGGAGTCGGGACCTTTTTTGTTTTGGGTTTTTTTAGCGGCTCTTTCGGGGTCTGAGGTTTTTTCCCATGGGGCCGGTTGATATTTCGGCGATGGGAAGCCCCATCTATAGGTGCGGATGTTTTCATCGCAAATGCCGAGGAAACAACAGTGTCATGCCCCCGAGATGACTGAACCTTTCCCGGTGTCACCTTGATGTCCGGATGTCTTTTGGTTTTATAAATCGACGAATCCTCCAGACAACGCTCTGATTGTTTAGCTGTATATTCTCTTGACCAACCCTCCTGAAATGTACAAGATTTGGATTGACGCTCCCGGGCCAACACCCTCTGGTCTTTCGGGGCCCCGCTCGTCCTGATCATCGGGGCATCGTGTCGCCAAACTCCAGGCGTGCCGAGGCGATTTCCTGGTTCTAGGTTCGCTCAGCAGTGCTGGACGCCACCGATGGAAGCGCTGCACCTGCCGCTTCTCGCTCGCGGCGCGCCCCTGCACCGTTCTCGTCGTCGACACCGTTGGGGGGGGTTGTGCGGCTGCACATTTCCAGCCGTAAGAGTTCAAGGAGTTAAAAATACGAGTTCGAACCCGACTGTGCTGCGCTTCAAAGGGCTGTTTTTTTTTGTTAAATCTCAGAGCAGCAGCAGCAGCCTCATCCAGTGCTTCCCCAAAAATATCCGCCGAGCGCCCCCAGCTATAATACCGATGCTCAAAAGTACAAAGGGCTTCGGCTTTCTGCACCTGCTGCCCAAAGCGTGTCGACTGCCGCTGTCTTTGAGGAGTGCATTTGTTGGCCCGGGCGCAGCGGCGAGGAAGGAGCTCATCGATCCGCCTGAGGTTCAGGCGATCAAAGCCCTGCGTGGAGCGCTGTTATCATTTACTGCATGATTGGTGGGGGGGTTGGGGGTCTGAGTTTTCCTTCGTTGTGTAGAGCGAGTCTTGGGCCTCTCGGGGGGGGGGGGGGCAGAGGAGCGTGGGGGGGGTGATCGTCTGCTATTTGGAGGCTCAGAGGAAATTTGACTGTCTCAGTTGTTTTGTTTTTCCGAGGGATGACTTTGCTAAAACCACGAGCTCAGAAGCTTCTCTTGAACTGAGGAAGAGCTGTGTTTGTGTTAGTGAGTGTGTGTGTGGGTGTGTGTGTGTGTGTGTGTGTGTGTGTGTGTGTGTGTGTGTGTTTGTGTGTGTGCATATATGTGTGTACGAGTACTACTGCCTGATAAGTCATAGCCTTAGTCGTATTAGTGGCTTACCCCTGCTCCACACAGCGTTAATGGAGGCCCGCCTCCTCCTCCTCCTCCTCCTCCTCCTCCTGCTCCTCCTCTTCCTCTTTTTACGTCGCGCTTTAACATTCAACATTTTTCCAGGCAGAGACGATGCATTAGTATGTATTTATCGGATAATGTCGGACCGCCGGTATTGGAACGTTTGTTTTCCATCCAGTTGTCCAGCGAGAAATATCAATATCATCATTCACTCCCACCAGCCCGTCTTCTGTGTTCCACCGGGGGGGGGGGCTAATTAATGAATGGACTTCTTTGATCCAGCCTTCAGCTTGAGTTTTTCTTTTTTCTTCTTCTTTCATTTCCCAATAAATCCAAAATGACAGAACATGGTGTAAAGAGAGAGGTTAAGGATGTAACGGCAAGTGCTGGGATTAGTGTGCGGGAACGTTGTCAGCGGAAGGTCGTCGCGAGCGAAGGAAACGCGTGTTTATCCGCGACGCCCCCCCACCCCCACCCCCACCCCCCCTCCGTGGAAGGCTTTGAACATTCGCCTCTTCGGCTGGCAGATGGCTGAACTGAAAGGTTGGGTGTTAATAAACAGCAGCTGGCGGATTTTGGGTTGACCTTCGTGTGATGAACGTCCTGCGGTGGCGGCGGCGGGGGGGGGGCTTCTCCCCGATGACAAGTGTGTAACTCCTCTGATGGATGCGTATCCTTTTGTACTCGTGCCAAATGCCCTCGCTCGAGCAAAAACCTCCGTCTTCTTCCTTTTTGCACAAAGACACCGGCTGTTTCCGCTCACGGCCGACACTTCGTCGGTTCGGTCCGGTTTCGCCGCGGTGTCTCCAGCGGTGCGGCCTTGGTGGCTCTAGGGCGCCCCCTCTCTCAGGAGGTAAGTACCGCTGATGAGAGGCGCGCCCGAGCTAAGTCGTTCGGCCCGATCATCCGCATAAATGTTAGTGTGTGTGTGTGTGTGTGTGTGTGTGTGTGTGTGTGTGTGTGTGTGTGTGTGTGTGTGTGTGTGTGTGTGTGTGTGTGTGTGTGTGTGTGTGTGTGTGTGTGTGTGTGTGTGTGTGTGTGTGTGTGTGTGTGTGTGTGTGATGTGTGTGTGTGTGTGTGTGTGTGTGTGTGTGTGTGTGTGTGTGTGTGTGTGTGTGTGTGTGTGTGTGTGTGTGTGTGTGTGTGTGTGTGTGTGTGTGTGTGTGTGTGTGTGTGTGTGTGTGTGTGTGTGTGTGTGTGTGTGTGTGTGTGTGTGTGTGTGTGTGTGTGTGTGTGTGTGTGTGTGTGTGTGTGTGTGTGTGTGTGTGTGTGTGTGTGTGTGTGTGTGTGTGTGTGTGTGTGTGTGTGTGTGTGTGTGTGTGTGTGTGTGTGTGTGTGTGTGTGTGTGTGTGTGTGTGTGTGTGTGTGTGTGTGTGTGTGTGTGTGTGTGTGTGTGTGTGTGTGTGTGTGTGTGTGTGTGTGTGTGTGTGTGTGTGTGTGTGTGTGTGTGTGTGTGTGTGTGTGTGTGTGTGTGTGTGTGTGTGTGTGTGTGTGTGTGTGTGTGTGTGTGTGTGTGTGTGTGTGTGTGTGTGTGTGTGTGTGTGTGTGTGTGTGTGTGTGTGTGTGTGTGTGTGTGTGTGTGTGTGTGTGTGTGTGTGTGTGTGTGTGTGTGTGTGTGTGTGTGTGTGTGTGTGTGTGTGTGTGTGTGTGTGTGTGTGTGTGTGTGTGTGTGTGTGTGTGTGTGTGTGTGTGTGTGTGTGTGTGTGTGTGTGTGTGTGTGTGTGTGTGTGTGTGTGTGTGTGTGTGTGTGTGTGTGTGTGTGTGTGTGTGTGTGTGTGTGTGTGTGTGTGTGTGTGTGTGTGTGTGTGTGTGTGTGTGTGTGTGTGTGTGTGTGTGTGTGTGTGTGTGTGTGTGTGTGTGTGTGTGTGTGTGTGTGTGTGTGTGTGTGTGTGTGTGTGTGTGTGTGTGTGTGTGTGTGTGTGTGTGTGTGTGTGTGTGTGTGTGTGTGTGTGTGTGTGTGTGTGTGTGTGTGTGTGTGTGTGTGTGTGTGTGTGTGTGTGTGTGTGTGTGTGTGTGTGTGTGTGTGTGTGTGTGTGTGTGTGTGTGTGTGTGTGTGTGTGTGTGTGTGTGTGTGTGTGTGTGTGTGTGTGTGTGTGTGTGTGTGTGTGTGTGTGTGTGTGTGTGTGTGTGTGTGTGTGTGTGTGTGTGTGTGTGTGTGTGTGTGTGTGTGTGTGTGTGTGTGTGTGTGTGTGTGTGTGTGTGTGTGTGTGTGTGTGTGTGTGTGTGTGTGTGTGTGTGTGTGTGTGTGTGTGTGTGTGTGTGTGTGTGTGTGTGTGTGTGTGTGTGTGTGTGTGTGTGTGTGTGTGTGTGTGTGTGTGTGTGTGTGTGTGTGTGTGTGTGTGTGTGTGTGTGTGTGTGTGTGTGTGTGTGTGTGTGTGTGTGTGTGTGTGTGTGTGTGTGTGTGTGTGTGTGTGTGTGTGTGTGTGTGTGTGTGTGTAGGGGGGGCGGCCGAGTGACTCGATAATTGAGCCGCCGGGTTGTTCACGCGTTAGATCATACGGGGCGGAGAGGGCATCCTCCTGCTCGGGAGCTGTTGACTCCATTAAGAGCAGTAATGGTGTGTGATGATGTGACGAGGCCCTCGCCTGTCAGAGCGCAGCGGAAGCCTCGCCGCCGTTGACACCCAGCGCCATTACCATAACGACGAGGCGCGGAGCGCCGTCGCGGCATATGCTGCCCGTCCTATCGTCCCGAGCCCGGGGTCGGCGATCGGGTTGACAGGATGAATAATGCGTCCGGAGGTTTTATGCCACTCTTTTCTCTCGATCAACACAAATGCTGCCGCGCTAAGCTGATGATCTGATTCTTGAAATGATCGTATCCTATATGTTAACATTGGCAGCAAGGTTCACTGCTGTAAACTGTTGGATTCTAAAATTCTTTTGTCCATCCATCCATTTCCTGTCTCCGGGAAAGCGAAGTCGCAGAACAGAACATTAAAGAACAACATGATGATGAACAACATGATGGCCCAGTGTTGTTGTCCCGGTGTTGTTGTCCCTGTGTTGTTGTCCCGGTGTTGTTGTCCCTGTGTTGTTGTCCCTGTGTTGTTGTCCCGGTGTTGTTGTCCCTGTGTTGTTGTCCCGGTGTTGTTGTCCCGGTGTTGTTGTCCCTGTGTTGTTGTCCCTGTGTTGTTGTCCCGGTGTTGTTGTCCCGGTGTTGTTGTCCCTGTGTTGTTGTCCCGGTGTTGTTGTCCCGGTGTTGTTGTCCCGGTGTTGTTGTCCCGGTGTTGTTGTCCTGTTGCATGGAAAAAAACCACGGAGAAAAACTCGCCGCCAGCCTTTTATTTTAACGAGGAACAATGGTCACCTGGTCTGATGACCTTAGATCGCAGAGGTCTGGCTATAAGATGCGGGTCGTTCATCGTCTCCGCCTCCCCACCAGGTATCCAGTAGGGTCGGGAGCCCGGAGCCTATCCCAGCATGCACTAGGCAAAAAGACTTCATGAACCATTAACATCTGGGCTTCAGTTCCACCGTCGAAAATGTTCCGTGATATGAAAAAGTTAACGAATAATTGAGCGAAAGTTTGAACGGGCAACGTGATATTATGATATTAACACACACACACACACACAAAAACAGGGTCCATTTTGTCTCTGGTCATTAAATCTTTTCCCGGAGACGGAGTCGCTCCACCTCGGCGGAGAGATTATTAATCTCCTGTGAAATGGAAACAAAAGTTTGCCCTAACGGAGCCACCGCTTTATGGGCTGAGATATGAGATTCAGAATTGCTCCTGATTTTAACGTCCGGAGGGTGGGGGCGTCTCGTTTTTTACTTTTTTCCATTGAAGGGAACACAAACACCTTATCTCATTTATTGACGAAGTGTCAGGGGCAACATTTCTATGTAAAGGCCATCCCGTTGCTACAATGATTTAGTTTTGAGTCAATTGATGGGCGGCATACACCGAGACTGACCCCGGCCAGTGTCGCTGTAGTGTCCAATATTCCATTTAACATAATTGTTTTCAGCTGAGGCCCAGGAAGGATTCATTTGAAAACAGAATTGTTTCACTAATTAAACTACAATGAAAGGACCATATTACAAAAAACAATTAAAAAAAACCAAAAACACCTGCAACAAAAGTCGGTCGACTCTTCATTAGTGAGATTCGGATTTTTGGAGATGCGTCATTTCATTTTCCTCGCGTTCACTGCACCGTCCGTTAATGTCATCTCCCCCCTGCAGCTTTGGCTCTAATGCAGCCCCCTATATCAGCGCCCGGCCCCGGCCTTGGCCCCTGCCCCTGCCCCTGCCCCTGCCCCTGCCCCTGCCCCTGCCCCTCCCCGGCCTCCTGCCTCGTCCTCGGCTCTGCGACTGTGTTTTAAACACATGTTCAGTGACCCGCTGACGCTCTCGCACCCTCATCTCACCTCCGTGAAGTCTCACAATCTGGTTGTCTCGCGTGCAGAGGCGGTTCCTCGCCGGGCGGAGCCATGTTACAGAGCTGTGGTTTTTCACGGGTTATTTTAAAACCGTGCTCATGCCTCGAACCGCGACAGGAAATCACACGTTTAACATGTAATTTAACATGTTGCGGTTTCTTACATTGGTCGCACATTTACTGAGATTTGTCACAGCGAGGCTTTACTTAGAAGATCCTATTTTCAGCTGTTATTAACCATCCCTGTTGGTTTTAATTAAACATCAGTTCGAAGATCAAACATCCTACACTTACAAACAATAGTTATTGTAGGATGATTTGTTTTTGATCGTGTGCAGTGAATCATGTTGTTGTGCACTGTATATATGCAAATCCCATTAATATTTACATTATCCTGAGTAAACTCGGGCTCTGATTACAATAAGCCCTGCAATGATGTGGGGTTTATTACCATATTTATTTAGCCAGTATTTAACCTTGCTGCATTGTCCTGCTACATAATGTAGCTTATGCATCTGACCCCCGGGGTCGGCCTCATGGCGACTGAATAGCCGGTTCGGACCCCACCAGAACTTTTTTTTTTTTCCCCTGAAAGGCAGCTGCCGACATCTGGCGCAGGCGTTGTCAGAGAACCCCACCTGGCCGTAAGTCCGCAGCGATGGCGGAGGCGAGCCTGCCGGCGCGAGGCGGAGGACGCTTTTTAACAGCCTCGCCTCTGCAATCGCGGCCGACCTCGCGTTTTGGCATCGCCTCGTCTTTACAGGTCTAATTAGAGGGGGCTGAGAGCGGCCCCCGGTTCAGCGCTGTTGCACGGGAGCTCGCGTGGATATTAACGCTGACAGAGCGGCGGCGGTGTTTAATCGTAGCCTTCCGCTGCTCTCGTCTTCAACCTCTTGCACATCATTGAGCCTTTTGTGCGGTTCTGCCTTTTACTGCCTATTTCAACTGTTTATACAAGACAGTGAAGAACAGATGAAGGTGCGTGACTTTACTGTCAAGCACCTACTGAAATTTTAAAAAAGAGATACCCAAGTATGATAGAGCTGAATTCTTGAAGGAATTAACGGAAAAAAACAATGTTTTATTTCTTTAGAGATCATCATTCATTACACTGATTAAAATCCACAGGAATATGCCCTGAAAATGTTTAATATCTGTATTAATTTTAGGCAGACGGACAATAGTGGCTCTGAAATGTAAATATTTAAATGAGTTCTGCAGCAAAAAAAACGAAATGTTTGGCAACTGTGGTTAACATTGACTCTTGGAGCACTCTATGCTTTTAGCTTGTGCCAACTGATCCTACAAACATATTTTAACATTATAAAGTATTATTTCAAATAATGACCCATATTTGACCACAGACTATAACCCAGCACCACCAACACAAAATAAAAAATGTCATACACAGGTAGATTTTTTAAAAATTTATTGTTTTTTTTTAACGGAACATACAAGAGAACGCGACCTTCCCCCGACCCACATACACACACATGCAACAGCGTCAGAGAACTAATAAGGCTCATCAGAGGTACTAAGACATGACAGTGGTCACTCGCTCGGATAATGTCTCCACATGATCCACAAATATGTGCCAAATAATTCAAGTGCTTTCTGAGGTTGTGGCATCTCTTGAAAGGGGGGGGGGCACATATGTTCATTTAAAAAAAGCTGTGACTACAGGAGAGTGAGGCTTCGAGGTCATGGGTTTTTTTTTTTATTTATTTATTTGCAGTACATAGATTAAGACACCGTATTTGTGTGAACACAGGATTTCTTAAATATGCACAAACAGTTGTAAGGTTTGTATCCGGCGGGGAGGTAGTTCCCCCCCAAGCAGGTGTTAAATACATTCAAAAAAATCATTCAAGTTTGAGCTGATGTAATTTCTGTGGAGTGAGGTAGAGCTGGTCAGGTCAAGTGTAACGACTCAATGTATTTATTTGCATAATAGCCCCGTTTTGTTTGTTTGTTTTTTTTACGTAAACATCCTGATTTCAGAAATACATATAAAAGTCAAGATATCGGTATCGCAACCAGATTGAGTCAAAGAGGAATCAAAGAGCACCTTACACGGGCTTGTAATTGTCCTCAATCTATGCCGGTGCATCCTCAGCTTGAGTCACATTGTTGTGGTTGTGTGAAAGGGAACCCGAAGAGGCCAGAATCTGACTGAGCCAGAAACTGACGCCGGCTCATCCCTCATCAGCTGAGGTGACCGCAAGCGTCAAAGATTAGCCAAGAGAAAAAGGGCAGGCCTGAGCCGAACCGCACCATCTGATACCCTGGATAATGATGGTAAAAACAATAAAAAAAATACATGAATAACTGGTTACAGTATCAAAACCGGGGGGGAAGAAAACCCCATAATGGTGTACAAGTAATACTACTCAACGGCATTTCAAACTGTTTTTCTGCATCAGTTAATGCATTCGAGGGCCATTCTCTTTCAAGTTATGGTAATAATTCACAGAGACTCCCGTCTCGACATAAATCCATATGCACGAATGAAGAACCATCACATCAGTGAGCGCCGGTAAAGTAATTTTCGAGTTCCGGGAACGTCGCAAGAAAGGATGTCGGCTGCAGATAAGAAAAGGGGATGAGGTATCTGTTTTCTCTAGGAGGAGGTAGGTAGACACGTCTGCGCCTATGTCGCCAGATCCGAGTCACTGGGTGTGAGATCGGCTCGCGAGGACGGTTCGGATGATTGTTTTCGTAGTGCTCAGATTGTTTTCTGCCCAAGATTTCAGTGGGTCTTATACTTTTTTTTTGATTACATGTATAAAAGCACTGTAATTGGTGCAAGCAGATGCGATTTTGGGACAAGATTTGGAAATGAAATTTCCCGGCACCTTCTCCCACCAAGTCCGGTTTTACTCACTGTAACATGAGGCTTTTAAAGCTGCTAAGTCAAAGACCGGCTAAACAAAAGCCTTCACAGACTGGAAAGGGAGAACTGCAGCATCTGCCACTAAACATTGTTACTCCCATGAATGGCAACGGCAACCCCCCCCCCCCCACCGCCGCCCCTCCCCCCTTCCCACCAGAGGCACTAGACAAAAGCTGTTTCAAGACTCTCACTGAAATGAATCCAGGCTGTACTGTAACAAGCTGCTTGGATTGTAAGATGCTACCATATTAATTCTCTAGTGTTTTTAATAGGGTCTTTTAGCGGAGCTTTGAGGTATCTGATTGGGTAACGACGAGACGAGACACTTAAGCCTTGGGAATATATTCAATTTAACAGGTTAATTCAGCCTAACCTCCTTGTATGTACATCCTCTTCGAGTCAACTATCCACTAATCCAGCTTTTTAAGGTTATCTGTTCTATGTCGAATTATCCCAAGACATCGCAAACCACTTGGAGACCTTTTGAATTGGCTTGTTAAGCACTTAGTGTCACCGTGGCACAAAATACTGCAAGTATCCAGGTGAGCTCCTCGAGGAACTCAAAAGGCAGTCGACATTTGATCACCAGTGGCGATCAAAGGCACGTTTATGAAATCACTAGAAAAACGAGTTCACGCCGCCAATCGGAGGCGCTTCACACAGTCTATATAAAAGTAGTCGAGCACTTAGATACAGATACCGTTGCTCCTGTGCCATTCGCTGTAGCAGTTCCTTAAAGTCGTAAAACACAGCGTTTTTTGACAAGTGCTGCAATAGACCGGCGACTTCCTCTTGCAGACAACACACGCCCTTCTGCCGGCAGTGGCCCGGTTTCTGGGCGCCACGTTGCTCATTTGTTCTACGAAGTAGGAAGGCAGGTGACCTAAACCCGGGGCGTTGGACGCCGCGGAGGCGGAGCCGGGGGCCGCGCTGGGCGGAGGCGAGGCGGGCGGCACGTCGGATGGAGAGGCGGGTGCCCCCGCGGACAGGGAAGAAGTTGTCGGGGCCGCCGGTGGGACTTTGAACGGAGAACCGCGAGGCACTTTTAAAGGTGAGGCGGGCAACATGAAGTTTTGCGGCGCCGACCGGCGCGGAGTGGACCCGATCTCCGCCAGGGACAAAATCAGCTGCTCCCTGAAGGTTTTCTGTGTAACTGTGGGCCGATTCTGCAGCTTGCACATCTCTTTGTGAAGGATGAAGGCATTCACAGTGGCTATGTCCACAAAATGATAAAACAAGGTTTTGTACCATCTCTGGGTCTTGTGGAGGACGTTGTAGTATCCAATTAGTGCATCGGACAGGTCAACGCCCCCCATGTGCCGGTTGTAATCTTTGATGCAGTCCGGAATGGGCACGTGCCTCACCGTCCACTGCCCATCTGCGTTTTTCACTTTGCGCTTCGCCATGTCCTTGCTGTACGCTTTGTGCATGGTGGAGCACATCGTCACTTCGCGGGCGTCCAACCACTTGACAAACAGCAGCTGCCCCCTCCTGATCCACCGGATGGTTCCCCTCGCAGTTTTCTTGGTCATGTCGTTCCTCTTCGTCCGGGGGTAACCGGCCACGTTGGAACGGACGGTGCCGCATGCCCAGATCTTTCTCTGAAGGAGGTCGAGGAATAGAGTCGGGCTGGTGTAAAAGTTGTCCACATAGAGCTTGTATCCCTTGCCTAGAAAGGGGATGTTCAGCAGTCGCATGACGGCGTCGTAGCTCAGCCCCTTCCCCGTGGGTTTGCCTTCTCTTCCCCCGTACACAAAAAAGTTCAGGGTGTAGCCACACACCGAGTCCGCTAAAACAAAAAGCTTAAAGCCCCATTTAGTGGGCTTGTTTCTTATGTACTGCTTAAGGCTGATCCTCGCTTTAGTCGCCACCATCCGTTCGTCTATGGAGATATGCTGGTGGGGATGAAAGAAAGTGTGGCAGGCCTCCAAAATCTGCCCATACAGCGGCTTTATCTTGCTAAGCCGGTCGTACCCCGGCGTCCCTTTCTTCAGGTCGTTGGCTGCTTCCGCCGCAGGGTCGTTCATGTGCAGACTGCGGGAAATGGCCAGGAAGCGTCGGCAGGGCATGACGGAGGCGGGAAATGGGAGGTTGAACAGCTTGGATCCTCTCCAGAACTCCTTCAGAGTCTTTAGTGGTACGATGCCCATGTAGAGGACGAGGCAGATGAAGGAGTACATGTCGGCCGTCGTCACCGGCACCCAGCTTTCCCGCTGGCCTTGGTATTTCTTCCTCCCGTAGGCGTTGGTGTTTTTCACCAGCGTGCTGATGACTGTGGTGGAGAAGAACAGCTGGAACAGCTCGAGGGCCGTGTAATTCGCGGTCCTGTTCAGCTGGGGCCCCACGTCCCTCTCGGGCCTGAACCGTGGCTGAGGAGGCTCCGGGTCGTCCTCGGTGACGTCGTGCCAGCGGTCCCCGTCGCCCTCTTCATCCTCCCCCCCTGCCACGAGCCGTCCCCCTGCCCGCCTCTTTGCGCCTTGCTTCTTCCTGCTCGGGGTGGGTAAGGCCCTGCCAGCGCGGGGGGAGCCGGACCCTTTTTTTTTCGGCGTGGATGCACAGTGGATCTTCTTCTTTCCGCGAGGACTCTGCTGCCACTTCCTAGACGGGGATTTCAGGGGCGACGCCGCTGGGGAAGCAGAAGCAGAAGAGTGGCAACGCTTCCTGGAAGCTCTTCTCTTTGTGGGCGTATTATCCCACTCTTCACCCGAACTGTCCTCATCAGTGAAGTCTTGCCTGTAAATAAAGCAGATAGGTAATAATTAATGATATAGCAGGTAATGGCTTTTATCTGGATGCTGTTGCTTTGCCCAAATGCCTTTTGTACTTCTAAGACTGAGGGTGTAAGAAAAAACGAATTAGGCAATTCTAAGTTATCTCTATAAAAGGGGGTAAAACATGAATAACAACAGTGATAGAAATGGTCGTTATAGTATATAATACATTATACTGAATTGCTACCACTTTAATCATGTAAGAATGGTAATGATGTGATATCATGAACAAAGAAGCATCAGTAAGTCAGCGGGGATGAGGAGTCCTTGTAAATATATACTCTGAGACAACATTTTGTCCTATGGTCCCTGGGTGTGTTGGGCCACTGTGGGCAAGGTTGCAAATAACTGAGCAGGAGTGTTTTGTGGCAGTATTTGGTATTTTAAATTATTATTATTATTATTATTGTTTGCATCAATGTGATAAAGTACTTTGATTTTTCAGGTTTTTAAAACAAAGATAAATCAAACGCAGACACTCCCTTAATTCATTTTCCAAAGGAAAAAAGCAAAGACTAATTCAGCCCCTATACGACGGCTCTGCAAAAGTTTGGACTTCAAGGAGAAGGTTTAAAAATAAAAAAGGACAAAAAAGAAATGGTCAAAATCAAGGCAGCAGAGGCCGAGCTACCCTGACTTTTAATCCCCGGAATGGCTCGAGCTCGGAGAACACCGGATCCCTTAAAGCGACCGGGTGACATCTGTCGTCGGACCCTCCCCGTCCGGGAAACGGCCGAGTCTCTCGGACGCCACAGGTCCAGTTCGTAAAATGCAGGCTTCGGTCAAATCAACAAACAACAAACACTCGATGTCCTCGGTGATTTTTTTGTTCTTTTCCTCAGACTTGACGAAGTTTCCCCTCCGCAGCCTCTTCAGGCATCATGCAGCTTTTTCCACGTCTCCAGTTGTAGTGAGCGTGAGGTCTAAAATCAGCGGACTGCCCCTTTAAGCGTATATCATGATGCTGGCTGGCTATTGTTTCCGTCCAGAACCACCTGCTCATCTGTTCCATGATGATCCATGAGGTTCCCTCTTTTTTATTGTTTACCGGTGGGTTAACAGTCAGGTTACAACACAACTATGAGTTCATATCGGTGCAATAAATAAATGTAGCAAATCTGTTCACTGCCCCCCCCCCCCCCCGCGCATGGTTCCACCCCCTCTGAAAAAAGAAGCCTGGGGCCACCATTGTCCTGCATAGGCTCTTATACCGTAAGGTTGGAGTTACTGAGTCGATGCCAGATAGAACAAATAAATGAGATTATTGCCGCAGTAGCTGGGAAACTGGGTGCAAGTGCGACCGCGCGCACGATCCCGACGTCGGAGAACGCGCGGCGGTCGCGCGCGTAAAAGTAAAACGCGCTTTTGTCGCGGACTTTGTGGAAACGGCACCGGGGGCAGAATGGGGCAAGAAAAGAATGAACAGAAACGGGAACCGAGGTCCGGTCCGGTCCGCGGGGACCGTCGCTCCCCGGCGACAATTAGGCTGCAGCCGGTGCACACGCAGAGCGCACAGTGTGCGGGACGGAGCGGGGCCGCCGGGGGGGCCGGGGAGGCCGGCGCGTTTCTGCCCCCCCCCCCACCCCCCCCACCACCACCACCACGGATCCCCTTTGTGCCGCGGACCCGACACCCCCCCCCCGTCCGCGCCGCGTCGGCCGCTGGATGTTTTCCGTGTTCTACTCACTGGTCCGATCCCAGGGTCAAGTCCCCGCCGCCGCTGCTCTCGGAGTCCGACTCGGTGTGGACCTGCTCTAATTCATCCTCGGACTCAGAGAGCAACATGTCTGAGGTCCGGAGCGTTGCGGGACTTCTTTTCCTCCGCAGAAAGTTTGTCGTGTTAGTTTTTGCGGTGCGCCCCGCGGGTCCCGCCGCTCCGCTCCTCCGCTCTCTGGAGAAAAGGCTCCTTTACGCGGGTTTCTCTGCGCCGACAGGATGTCCCGTCTCCACTTAGTCTATAGGACTGAGAAAGGCAGGTTCTTTTTTTCTTCGATGCAGCCAATAAATGACAGGCATGTAAATACAGGGCCCAGGGATTGGCTCAGGAAATTAGAAAGACCACCGCTAGTGTGGCTTAGTCTGATTGGGGTTTTTGTTTGGGCTTCTGCTGATTTCAGAATTTTAATATTAATATTTAATATTATCTATTAATATCTTCCTGTCATTCATGACTGACTGATGAACATATATATATTTTATTATATTTTATTTTGAATGAATTACTTTATATCGATTTGTGTGTGTGTGCGATATATATATATATATATATATATATATATATATATATATATATATATATTTATATATATATATATATATATATATATATATATATGTATGTCTGTATATATATGTGTGTGTATATATGTGTTTATATATATATATATATCCGTGTATATATGCTCGAGTCCAAGCAAGGGCGGCTCGGCCCAACGGCCCCGCCTCCATAGAGGAGGTTGCACCTGATGAAATCCATGCTCCAGAAATGGACGATGAGTTTATGTGAGTTATTACCGCACAGCTTGTTTTTTAGCGCGCGACCGAAGTTTACACACTCGGTAAATATTTTCTCGACGTCGTCCCTTCATGGCGACAAGAAATTGTGCACGGACTTAAACACTTGTATAAAAGAGAGAAAAAAATTCTGCTCAGCCTTTCTGTTTGCAGCCAGAGTCATGAACGGGTTATGAATTATTCAGCCTGTCACACTCTGTCAAACTCTGTAAAGTTCAAAGGTCCCTTTTAACTCACATTTCAGCCTTTTGTGAATTTGCTTTCTGTCGCGCCACGTCCCAAGATATACTGTAAGTGTTCCCCATTACTTATTTATTTTTATGTTTTATTTTTCCCCCTCTCCAATCGGTGGATGCTCTGCCATGAGCGGGGTTTACCGGAGGTGCCGTTTCTTCGGCCCGATGCCGGAATCGCGAGGCGAAGCCGAACCAGCGGGTCCGTGAACGACAAAGAAAAAGGGCGAAAAGCGTCAAAAGCGTTCCCCGTTTCGACATCATTCCCCTTCACGTCCTGTCCGTGATCACATTTCCAGATACGCAACTGATAATTGTGACTGAGCACCACAAGCCCCCGTATGAATCCCAGAAAGTCAGAGAAAATTACCCCCCCCCCCCCGGGCAACGCGTTACGCAGCCAGAACAAAAACGTTCCCATCTCTATGAAGAAAAAAGAGGTTAATCACCCGAAAATGTCCGATGAGACCTAAGGGAAATAAGGATTTAGTGCTGCCATTGGGGGTTGAAACGAAATTGGCGGGTGTATCTTAAATCTCTATATTCCGCAGTACTGTTATTTCCATGCATGTGAATGTACAAAGTTTATAGCAGTGTTTGAGGCCTGCCGCCAGTCTCCGGCGGTGGGGACGGCAAAAACGATTCCCCCGTCCACGAGGGCGCCGACGATTCTCGTCACACGTCTTCTCGTGGGGAGCCGCCGCCGCTCTGTCGCTGAGGATGTAATCTCCGTTGACGTTGAACGTTCAATGCGCTGCCGCCGCCGTCCGGCTCCCGGACAGTGGAAAAAGAAAAAACCCTGCACGCTCTGTAAGTGACCGGCGTCCGAGACTCGGGCGGACGTGAACCTCCCCTGGTTCAACCGTCGGCGCAGAAGATGAACGGAATATACAGTTCTTTTGTTTAAAAAGCCAAAGGTACAAGTCTGTTTACGGGAAAACAAAGATTAGGAGAAACATTCTGTTACGATCCCGAGAAGCATTTTTAGGAAGAAAACATCCAGGCACAGGAATTTAAAATATTTTCCAGCATCGCCAATAGGAAAGCTAAAGGTTAAACTTTGAAGAAGCCCTGTGACATTTGAGTTCTGTTGTTGTGTGTGTTTTGTTTTTGTTTGCTTTTTTTCATTACGGTAAAACTTTTTGAAAGAATTCGCTACGGCTCCAAATTGCATCTCCTGGCCTCTTTTCTGTGTCGGTGGCAGCTGAGAGTTATGGTCGCTGCTGTACAGGAAAAAAAGAAAGAAAGAAAAGAAGAAAAAAGCGGAAGAAAATCAAAAACGTGTCGGATTTGAAGTTGAAATATTTATAGCCAGTGGCCATAACATAGACGTTTATCACTGCCGGTTTATCCCGGAGGCTCCGGGAGGGAAACATTAACTCAAATGGGGAAAATGACCTCGTCGTCCCCGGGGAGGAACGGTGGCACCGGTCTCGTGTCCGACTTCCTGCTGCAGCTCAGGTTTAGGTTCATCCGACCGGAGGCTCCTGTCGGTTCGGAAAATGATGAGTTTTATGGGTCGGGAGCGAAGGCAGGATAGAACGCGGCAGTGCCGCAGCCCTGCGGAGTGACCAGGCCGAGGCGGATGGCTGCGCTTGGACCACGACTTTGACGTGAGTTCACTCGACCGAAGTAGCTTTCGAGCCCGAACCCAACGAAAACCTGACGCAGGAGGTAAGAAAACAGTCGAATAAATCATTTTTCCTTTTAAAAAAAAGTTCTTTTTTTATGATGGATTTGAAAGAAAAAAACATCCGCGATGGACGGCCCCAGGCGAGAAAACGCTCATGTGGCGTCGGGGTTGTTTCCGGAGTCGGTGACCGATGTCCCCGTTTTTCTCTTTTCATCGAGCATCTTTCGCCGCCTCGCTGTCGGCGAGGACCTTGAAAAAATAGGTCTGAGGAGCGGTTGGAGATGAATGAACAGAGCGAACGGGGGGGTGGCGTCGTCACCACCTCCCTGAGGCTGCACGCGGGCCGAGGTCGGCTCGTTGCCATCTCCCCGGATTAAATATGGATGAGGCGTACTGCATATTGCATCGGGCGGATGCCCTACGCCGGCGTTCTCAACCGCCGCGTAAACGCCGGGCAGGAGGCGGTCAGCCCTGACGCGGCGCTTCCCGGGCCGCGGTGAGCGCTCCGCGCCGAGCCTCTGAAACTTTCATGGACCCCGGTTAGCAGGTGCGTTGCTCGCGTGTGTGTGTGTGAGAGGGACAGAGACGAGTTAAGGAACAGGAATAGAGTCGTATTCCTCCACATCCGTCTCGTCCATCCGGCAGCATTCGCATCCTGTCGGGGAGAAAAAAGGAAACGAAAGGGGGGATGAATGATTCAGACCACTGCGGCGGATCTTCCGGATCATGCGGCCTCGCCACCGCCGCCGCCACCGCTGCTGGCATCTTGCCCGCCGGCGCCGCCGCCCATCTGTGGCCCCATCTTTTTTTTGGCTCTGTGCCCGGCCGAGCAAATCCTCGCACCTCCTCCTCCCGATGCCCCCCCCCCCCCCCCCCGGCCTGCGTTTAATAAGTTAACTAATTTAACTTTCCAGCGTCGACCTGTGTGTGTGTGTGTGTTTTGCCCTGATCATTGGTTTCCATGCACTGTCGCCAGATGACCCCCCCCCCCCTTTTTGTCTCAGCGCTAATCTGATTTCAGACCTACAGCTGTTAACACAGAACTTTGTCTTTTCCAGGGATTAAAGTTGTGCCCCCACCCGTAGTTTTTCAGTCGGCTTATCGAAGTGCCCACAGACGTTTGTTTGGACGCTAACCGAGGGAGGGAGGGGTCCGACCGTTTACCCCGCGTGCGACTCCAGCCCCCAAGAGGTCACGTGCTCGCATCCACGCCGTCCGTAGCGGTGTGCGGGGGGCTGATAAGTGCGATGCCCCTTCCCCGGCAGAGGCGGGGGGGTGGTGAATCTTATTCCGGCCCCCGGACCCGACTCGCTGTCTTAGTCGGATGTTTCCCGTGACCGGACGTCGTTCGTCCGTGGCGGGAAACCTTTAGAAAAACCCGGGAGCCCGTCGGAGATTATCGGCAAAAACACTCAGGGTCTTTCGGTCCCTTTGGGGGAGATGATGCAGAAGAGCTTCATCTTCCCCTGAAGAATCTCAGACTGCTCAGGAACCTGGTGTTTTATTATAATATTTTACTCTTTGTTTCTTTTGGAATAGGATGAATGCATGTGACTCAATCTCAATCTGGAACCGGGGGGGACGTCGCCGGGGGACATGTCGTCCGTGACGTCTCCTCGGGCGTCTTTCTTCGCTGCTGGTGAACCTAGCGTTTGCCGCGCCGGGCCGTGCCAGACGTCGGCGGCCTGCTCCTGCCTGAGCCGATCCGTCGGTGCCGAGTCTCGAACTCACGAGCCGGAGCCACTTTTGACCGGTTTTGTGTGCAACAATCTCAGAAAAAGAACCAGCCTCCGGGACTGGTTTTGTTTTTTGTTTGTTTTCTACCCGTTCACACACTGAACCGCGAAACCAGCACATTTTCAGCCCTTAAACTCCCCGATTTGTTATTTTTAGTTAACTGAGACTCTGACATTTCGAGTTTATTTTAAACCGATACCAGACCTATTTTGTATTAGACGACACTGTGACAACTTCTTGTGCATTAATTCAGTGACATTTAGCCTGAAGGGGTTTATCCTTGGAATCATAGCAGAGCAACACTATGTAAAACACAACATCCAATTTCTTGCCCTAATCCGATTACCGACAGCGATCGTTGTTGTTTATTTGTATTTTTTTTTTTGTTTTTTAGCATGATTGCGTAGCATGTTTGTTTCTGCCTCAGTGGCCAAAAGTCAAACAGCTTTTGACTCATCGTGAGCAGGGAACTTTCGGGGGAACCCCCCCCAAAAAAACGTCATAATCGCGGCGAGAGGAGGCGAAGACGACGCCCCGCTCCTCCGGCCCCTCGCGGTGGCGGAGCCCGCCGAACGGCGAGTCCGACCGCTCCGCCGATCAGTCCGACTCCGGGCCATCTCTCTTTTTTTTTGTCTCACGCCGACCCTGAAACGCTTTTCCTGTCTCAATGTCTCGGCTGCGAGGAGACCGCCAGCGCTAATGACAGCGCACGTTATATTTGGCTGTTTCTTTATGTGTTTTCAATTGAATTAATGCAACAATCTGATGCATCTCTCCGGTCTTTAAAAGCTTAAGTAAAAAATAATCAAAAAAAAAAAAAATCAAAGCCAAAAACATATTAGTTCTCCTGCACGGTTCCTTCCTTGCGGTGAGGGGGAGATGAGGAAAAACGTCAACTTAGGGTTTTAAAAAGCCGTTAGCAGCAGGCAGCTGGCTCTCGTTAATCAGGCCTCGGACAAGATCGGAGAAGATGATCTGGTAACTGTGAGACCACAGCAGCAATAACAGCAAATTACGATAGAGATCAGGATGAACCGCGATCCTTTCGAACATGAACCCCGCCGCACAAAACGCCGAAACATTCAGTGAGTAGCGCGTGATGTAACCAGGGATTGGATGTTACGTCTGAACGTGCTGCGCTGATATATATATATGTACATATTTACCTTATGCATTAGCAATCATAAGACTTTGGGAATATAAAGGTTCATCTGCAGCCTCTGTAATGTAACCGCTGCGGTTATTTTTTCCCTGTGTGCTCGTTCAGTCCTATGAATTTCATTGATGGAAAGTGCAGTTTTATTTATTTTTTTTTATCTTTTTCCACTTTGCAGTCAGGTTTAGAACTGTATTATTTTGCATGTAAATATTCCCTATTGAAAATCTCAAAAGGCCCAGTTCTTTTTCTCTGCCGGATAAACTGAAGCCCCTTTGTTTTTCTTCTTCCTCCTTCTTCTTCCTCTTCCTCTTCTGCGGCATCTCATGTGGTCTGCACATATCAAGTTCTGTGGCAGGCACAGGAAGAGAGCGTCGGACGATGGGTTTTCAGTGAGAACAGTCCAACGGTTCCTTGAGCGAGAGTTAATTATCCCACCAAGAAAAACCGCCGAAGGAACAACCGCGGCTTCGGCTGCCTTTTTTCGCAGCGACCTAATGTTGTCTCCTGCGGTCGTCTGGACAACGTTGCCCCAGATGCGGTACAATGTTACTTTGCTGTGATGCGGCAGGATCTCTCCAATCCTACAGTGTGCATCAATGATACAACACTCAAAAAACACTACAATTAATACACATGCTTGTTTTTGCCGGATCACAAATGGTATTTTTCTACTCCGGTCCGGAAGGCTGTGATGGCGCACCGTTAAGACGGCTGCTGAAAAGGCAAGAATAAGAGTAGCTCATGCGCCTCGGCAGTTTTATAACAACAGTAGTAATAACGGTAGGAGGGTTATCTGGCTAGCTAGCGAAACGCGAACCAACGCATGTCTGAACTGAAAGCGGGACTTTTTCTCGTAGCCCTAATGAGAACGATGACTTTACAACGGTGCAACATTTTTTATTTTTTATTTTATTTCGTATCTGAGATTTATCCTTGACCACATTAGTTAATTTTTAGTTAAGGGGACACGTCCGGGAACTGAGAAGGACGAAAATGATCCTAGGAGTTGCCTCACCTATATAAAATAGCCTGTGTTGTAAAAAATCACGGACTGGTTCAGCACATCACTTGATCAGTAGCTGTATCCGATCGACCGATTGTTCGGTCAATCGATCAATCGCAGCTCATCCAGATGTGCAATAACAGCGAAACCACGAATCCCATGTGGGAGATGTCACGTCCCATCCAGAGATTCGCATTAGCCCAATCAGAGCACAGTGAAACGGCGCTTTTAGTTTCCCAAAAAAACGCTGCAGGTTCCTGAATGTTTCTGTTTATGTAACGCACATAGCAATTTGAATAATTTCCCTCAATTTGCGGGTTTTTTTTGTCTTTGTTTTAAAAATGAAAAACAGAACAGATGAAACCAGCGAGTCCTCGTTGTTTATGCATCAGATATTCCTGAGTTCGCCTGCGTTTGAGTGCTCTCCTGCCTTTTGTCTCAACCTCGCTCACGCCGCCGTTTCCATCGCCTGGTGGGTTTCGACGTGTCACGACAGACCCTGCGATGCGGAGACAGCGGAAGCATGAAATTATGGGGGTTCGCAGAAGAAAAGGAAGCCGTGATGGGGTGGTGCTCCGCGCCCGGGCGCCCGCGCCCGGGCGCCCGCGCCCGGGCGCCCGCGCTCCGGCGCTTCAGCGCTCCGGCTCCTCGGAGAGGCCCGGCACTGGTGCAGAGTCTGAACCGGGGGAAACAGTCGGTTCTCGGCCGAGGACGGATGAGCACCACTCTCCGGTAGTAACCTACTTAAAACCGTGATGTTAAAATTGGTGGATAATGGGCCCATTTTCCCCTTTTTTGCGATGCATACAATGGCTGCAATTTTTTATCCCACACTATCATTTGTTCGTGTCAAATCTTTAGCCCAAGCCTGTTCTTGCTTTCTTGGTTTTCGCTGCCTTTATTAAAAGGCTCATGGCACAGTTCGCCTCCATATCCTGAAGATTAATACCCATACTGGGCATTCGATTGCTGTTGACGCGAAGCTGCAGCAGTAAGAGGTGCAGTTTGCACCGGCGGCAACTCAATACACGCTTTTTTTTTTTTCCCCGTGAATATCACCACAGACACCGAGTTCGTAAACCTGCAGACATAAATCTTGCATTCTCTTCATCTGTGAGCCTCAATGAGTCGTTCGCCATTGCGCGACTTCCTTCGGTGATGGTGGGTGACATTTATTTCGGATGAAAACCTTCGAGATTCCCGCTTTAACCTTCGGTCTCCTCATGCGGATACGGCGGAGATTGACATTTTCAAACCTCCAGTTTTTACGAGAAGTGAGACGACTGTTCCGAATGTCGGTGCCTGAGCACCGTCTTTCAATGGCAGTTTTGTTTCAGTGCTGTCAAAATTGTTTATCCATGATAATAAGTTAGATGACAAGTCTTGTTGTTGTTTACCTTTGTTTTTTTTTTTTTCTTCCTTTTCCTGGATAAACTTACTCAGGCTTTTTGCCGCCACATCTTTTTTCACCCTGCTTTGGGTGTTGCAAACAGGAAGTGCAGCGTTGCCATGGAGTCAGCTCATCAGCCGTCAGCTACACTTTAGCCCCAATTATTAAGCAAAAAGTTGTTTTATATCCACGTACTTTATGTTGTTTGGACATACATTTTGGTTTATCTGCGCCATAGAAAATCCTGCCGAACGAGTTCATGGTCTAGTTCCTCTATAAACTGTCACCATGGTTCGACCATGTTACGGACACTGAAGGAAGGAACAAAATCTGATGCTTGTCAGGGAGAATGTGATGTCTTTGTTTTAAATGGATAGACGGGCGTTCCCCGTGCACCCACCCGATCGGTTTTTACCCGTCACTGATCACGCCTCGGTTTTTATCCGGTTCGACCGATTTACGGCCCTGAGAGGAGGCGGTTTTTCCGGCCACGGTGTTGTGCCGCCGCTTTTCCGCGGGATCGTTCCTAGTTTTCGCAGGAGAGGAAAACGTGTTTCACAAAAGGCTGCGACGAGGGAAGAAGAAAGGCTTCGTCTTTTCTCTTTTTTCTTGAAGAGCGGGGGATCGGGGGAGATTGATGAGAGCATGTACACAGATGAGAGGGCTGGAGTGAGAGTCGTGGGCTTTAAGGGTAGCGGCATGTGTTTAATCCCGCCAGTGGGAGGCTGTTGTCTGGTGTTTCATCCGAGGCAGGTCTAAATGAGCCGGGGGGGGGGCTCCTGTGATCAATAATGTTCCTGGTTGTTCTGGGCCTGGCGGGGGGGAGGGGTTTAAAGAGAGAGGAGCGCTTGCCACTCCGCCGGGAGGCGTCTAATCCTCCGAGATGTCGCATCAAAGTCCGCTCTGTTGAGGCACGAGACACATGAGCACACGACGTGGGGGCCCGATCCGGCTCCGGGGGGGATCCCGGGGACTTGGGGGACCTGGGGGACACCAGGACTACACCTGGGGAGGACACGCGGTGGTCTGATTGGACAGGATGTTCTCTATTCCTGCCCCTTTTTCATTTTCATCCTTTGCGGCTGACGTGACAAAGGCATTTAGCTCAGTGTCAATATATATATATATAAAAAAAGGTACCAAATAGTGGAGCTTTACACACTGTCCCTTGGTGACACATGTCAAATGTAGTTCAAAGCTAAGTGCAATGTGAATACAGTGATTTTTGAAACTGTTACGCCGCCCGTCCTCTTCTGCTCCTTATCAACCGTTTGCTTTCGCCGACTGTCGACAGGTGAAACTGCCAAAAAAAGAGGGAAATCATACTGATTACTTCATGTGATAGACACGGACGATCTCTGAGTTGACGGTCGTCTTAAGACCCTGATAATGTGATGTGGGAGCCAAGCTGGTGCGATTTTTACAGTTGCTAGAGCTGAGTACTTCCAGCACGGAGATTATTACAATAGGAATCTAGGACAATATATCAGGAGGATCTACAGAATATTTTCAACAGTATGTTTTTAACATTACCTTTTTGAAAAATGTCTGACAGGCCACTGAGCTGGATGGACCCAAAGTGGCCTTTCTCTTGGTTCTCAAGAAGCTAGTGATGAATTAGTTGCTATTCTTCATGTTTTGTTTCTGTTTTCACTGATACCTCTCATATTGTTTGCATAAATAAAAAAAACACGAAAGCAAACACAGCGTTATATAACATACCCCCTGGCGACACTGTAACCCAGAGATTTTTGGTTTCATTTGACATAATCTAACACGAGTTCCTGCAGCTAAAATGTTGCACTGGCCTGAATAAACTTGTTTTCTTTTACTATACACACTGAGATGAGGGGTGGTTGGGGGGGGTGCTAAGGTGTTTTACTCTTATCCTCAGATGCTTCAACCTTATTACCTCCTCTCTCACCTCCCATCACCAGAGGCTGGTACAACTTGTTTGCTCCAGATTTTTTTGTTGTACAACACTCGAGGCAAAGCAGGTTTATTTATATAGCACCATTCAGACGCAAGGCACTTGTGCTTTACAGAGGCATGGGGATGAAAAAGAATACACTTAAAAGCCATTAAAATTGCATTTCAAAGATAATAAAAAGAGGAACAAACAAATTCAAACACAAGCAAACAGAATAATGTAGGATTTAAATCTAACCTCTGTCTCCCATGAGGCCAGTGCAGTGATTTAAGGTCCAGTGTAACGTTTCCCACTTTCTTATTTTTTTCAGCCTGCTGGATGTGTTTTCCTGTGTTCGGCCGTGGAGAGTTCAGGCAAATCCGCTCTTTGATTTGTTCAGTGCACTAATTGGCAGATGTAAGAGGCTGTAGTCTTGCGGTCATTTGGTTGTGGTTATAGAGTTGTGTGTCATCTGAATAATTATGGTAACATGTTATAATATTCCATTACCTGAGCAAGGGTTAGCATGTGGGTGTTTAATAGAAGAGGCTCGAAAATGGATCCTTGAGGAACTCCACGTGATTTTTGTTTTCTTCGCTCAGATTCATAATCACAAATTGACACAAACTAATCTCTGTCTTGTGGATATAATTTGAGCCAGTTCAGCACAGTGATAGAAAGTCCCACCAACTTTTCCAGTCGGTCGAGCAGCATCTTACGGTCACGTCGAGTGTCACAGATGAGTCACAGCCGAGATTAATATTGTTTAAAAACTTCAAAAAGTGCTTACTCAGTGCTTCACTCTGGTCAAAATCCAGACTGTAAAGCATTAAAGAAATTGTTTTGCACTGAGAAAGTGTTTAGTTGCTGAGAACACAACCTTTTTAATGATCTTTCCTAATAAAGGTCGTTTTAATATGGGTTTATAGTTATTTATTACTGAGGCATCCAGATTAGAGTTTTTTAAAGGAGGTTTAATAAGCACAGTCTTCAGGGCCCTCGGAAAAAGGCCTGACTGAACAGAACTATTGACTATCTGTAGAACTTCTGATGCTTTGCAGTTAAAAACCTCTTTAAAGAAGCTTATAGGCAGAGTGTCAAGGCAGCAGGTAGGAGGTCTAAGGTGCTGAACAATTTCTGTCAAGGCGCTATAATCTAGGGGACGAAAATGTGCCAAATTAACTAGAGGAGTCTTGTTCGGCGACACAGGAAACAGACATTTTCTTCAGAGATTGAATTACAGACGGTTTGTCTTCTCCTCAGAATTTTAACTGTGAAAAATGTGCAAAGTCATTGCATGACTTGGTGGAAAACAGCTCAGGAGGGATGGATGCTGAGGGGTTTGTTAGTCCCTCTGCAGTGAATAAAGCCTGTGCATTAGTTATTTTTATTATTAATCACAGAGAAAAAGGACCACCTTGCCATTTTTAGTTCAAAGTCATTATGATAGATGTGAAGTTTGTCTTTATAGATGTCATAATGAACCTGGAGTCTGGTTTTTCCGCCAACTGCCTTCTGCCTGTCTACACTCTCTTTTATGAGCTTTTACCAGTGTGGCGTTCCTCCAGTAACATTCATAACTACGTCCCTTATTATGTGTTGAATCTTTTACATGCCGGAGAAAGTCCAAAGTAGATGCACAAAAGTTCTCCATCACTGCCGACTATAATATTCACAAGAATCACAAGTTATGGCAACACAGTTAAAATCGATAATAATGGCAGACAGCAGTTTAGCAAAGTCATCCAAAAAGTTTGCACTGTATTTTCGGGGGCCTGTCGATGGTCGCTAATATTTCTCCACAGGAGGGTCTCAGCAGAGGCGCAACATATTCATAACTCTCCATCCGACAACTGCTTGCACCGGTAGACGTTACTAATGGAGTGTGGATGGGGGAGGCAGGCTCGGTGCTCAGTGACCGCGGAGCACCAGCGCTAGCGGGGCCCCCTTTGGAGGTGCCCCCCCCCCGGAGATTCCCCAGGGGGTCCTTGGCCTGTCGGACGACCACGTCAGTCCGGAGTTGTAAAGATCCGAGCCGTCGGCTCCGGCGCCGGCCATGTCCAGCGCTTGGAGCTCCGGCCCCTGTCGAACCATATGAGGGTCTGAAGGGAAACGATTATAGTCTGGTTCTTCTGCGGCTGTCGGAGGCACCGCCCACCTCCGATTGGAACGTTTTTACATCCTTTATGTTTTTTATGATAAATTTCATGACCAGGACTAGTCCCGAACAGTTGACTCCATATCAGCATTTGCCTCGAAAGGTTTGAGATGATTTATAACAGTAGACGTCGTGTTGAGCCGCCTGAATTGCTGATTTTATTCATTTATTTATTTTTTACAGCTTTGGAAAAGAAATGTCAGCATCACCACCAGCATCGATGCGTTTCGCCACCACAGAGTTGTGTCATTTAGTTTGCAGCAACAACACCCCCCCCCCCAACGGCCATTGTGCTCTTTAGCAGTGACCAGCCAGCCGGTGACCTTGCACCTGGCGAGGCCGAGCGTGGGGGTACGAGGGGAACCGGGCCGACACAGTCTGCGGCTGGAGCACAGCTGGAGTCGGATTAGACGGAGTAGCCCTGTTTGCGCCGAGCACGCTCTGTTGGCCCCGCCGCGATGTGCTGGACCGCGCCACCGGCTGTTCGAGATCACCGGGAATGTTGAGGGAGGCGTCGTGGGGTCCGTCTGATCCCGGTGGACACCCGAGGGATGATGTCTGCAGTTATTGCTGTTTAATAGATACTCAATTTGACTGAGCTCAGGGGGACGGGAGAAGGAGGGGATGTGTTGGAGTGTTCACATCTGTGCCGTCCTGTGTACTCTGATAATATCTGCCCGGGGGCTTTCCTCATAGGAGAGCATGTTACAACTCGCTGGAAAAGAGTTGCAGCGATGTTATTTTCCTGTTCCATCAAGGTCCAGAAATTCAGCTCTTGAACTGAACCTTTTTTTTATTTTTTTATTTCTAATGTTCATTATTTTCTTCCTCTGCTTCTCCTTCTCCATTTTCTCGTATTTGGTCATACTCACTCACACACGCGCACACGTGCAAACAGACACACAACCACACACATGTTCGAACACATAAAACGGATGCCTCGACATGCCACAATCCCATTTTTCCCTCCCACACCTGCTTGAATCTGCCGCTACCGTCATCGCCCACTGTAACCATATGCCGTGCCACGTACACACACACACAAACACACACACACACACGCTTGAAATTGCACCATAAAAAAACCCCACACCAATAGACGCACACCATCATCATCATCATCCTCATCTTACATGCGAGTGCCGTGATATTTGCCTCTGCAGCAGGAGATGGAGATGGAGCACGTCTCCGAGCCTCTTCACCCCCCCCCCCCACTCCAACCCCCGCCTGCTCCACCACTCCTCAGTGGCTCTATAAGATATTTATAAGCATTTTGATAGCTTTCTTCCACTCTCTATCATCCGAGGTGAACGCTGTCATGTCGGATTACTCCGGAAGCCGCGCTGCTGCTCGCCCGCTATTCGCCGAGGGGTACCGGCACGCCGGCACGTTTCTGTTTAGACCCGCATAGGGTCCGCTCTGAATTATTAATCGCGGGCATGTCATTAACCAGCGCGCTCGCAGCCTACCCCGGCCAAGGACTCCCTAGCCTGACGCGGAATGGAAACAGCGAGGCGCTGATTAGATTCTCAGCAGACATAGCTCCAACCCCACCGCTGCACCGCGAAATAAATAAATAACGGCATAAAAACAGCCTGTTAAAAATGCAACTTGATAACATCAATATGTACGGTATAACACATATTATCATTATGTATGAGATGACAGCATTCATCACGCAGTTTTACATGTGGGTCTTAATTCATCATCTTGATGTTTATTTGATAATGATAATCATCAACTCATGCCGTCGATTAAGCCCGGATGAAGGCACGGATGGTCGCTGACCGTTCGATGGGTTAGGCGGAAGTAAAAACCACAGTTTGAGAGGGTCTGAAGGAGAGATGGGGGCATCGTGGAATGTAAACTCCGCTGGGAAACCTGGGGGAGATGGAGGATGGAGAGGAACAGAATTACAAAGCGTGACGTGAACTTCGGGTGAACCGTGGCTCCGATGCACTGTGTAAAAATGGTGGAATAATTCCGGCTCGTCGTTCCCTTTTCTCACCGTCCGCACACAGTTTCTCTCCGGCTCCAGCATGTTTAGAATAGTTATGGCCCCAATTTCAGGCATTAAAAACCAATGACACAGTGTTTAACGTTATTCTGATGAAGTCACCTCCACAAATAATCTGACTGGGACGGGCAGGAATGTGTTCATGTGCGAAAGCGACTGCATCTAGTGAACTCGTCGCTGTTCCCCCCGTTCGTTTCGCTGCTCTCACACACGCCCAGACATCCACACACACACACACACACACACACACACACACACACGCCATATGGGTTTTGCCGCGACTATAAAATGGGAATGGAGAAGAGTAAGAGAGAGATGAAGAGATGATTGATGAGAGAAATGAAGGAAAAGGAAGGAGAGGAGAGATTAGAAGATCACTCGAGAGAGACTCTCCTTTCTCTCTCTCTCTCTCTCTTCCCTCTCTCTTCTCTCTGTCTTGCCCATTTGGCACACACACACACACACACACACACAAACACATAGTGCATGAAAGCGGGTTGAAGTTCCGTGCTGAGATCTGCCCGATGATGCCCCCCCCCCCCGCCGGTGACCTTGAAGCGAAGAGTGTGATGTCACTCCGGAGTGTTGAGCGGCAACCTGGCGTGTGGGCCTGCATGGATAAGAGCCGCCTCCGAACTCCCGAGGATTGAAATAAGCCAGCGAGGAATTATTTAGTGGGCAAAGGCAGCGGCAAGGACAAAGCCAGGGGTACTCATGTAAATTTACCCGTAGGAACCTGTAGGAAAATCTTTTTGTTTTATTTGCCCTGCCAGGGGCAGGGGCAGGAGGAGCTCGGCGTCAGCGGGTCGATCTTCTCCCCGAGACCTCCCAATCTCGCCCACTGGCAAAAAATAACCATGGGATTTTTTTTTGTTGTTGTTGTTGTTGTAAATATTCATGAGGGGATTGAATTTCAAAGATTTTAGATTCTGTAACAAAGGTTAATACAGTACTGCAGAAGAAATTTGCAGCTGATAAATCCTAGTGTTTTGTGGAACTCGTGCACAAGTACGGGTAAAATTTACCAGTTTTGTTCACGGTCCCCAGAGGATGAACCTACGGACTCTGGTGTGACCTCTTGACCTTTAATCTGCCACCATTCCTAGGCCAAAAATTTCTAATATCTACAAAAAAAAAAATCATAAAATAGCTAAAGCCAGACTGCTCTAAAGTTGGATGTATTTATTATAGCAGTCACCTCATAGGGCAATTAATCTATCATTGGAAATTAAATGCAAGGATTTTGTTTTATTCTTAATAGACTAATCAAAATGCCAAATATTAACTGATTCTCAGCCTGTCAAATTTTTTTCTGTGATATATCGATGTAAATGAAATAGCTATTTTATTATTATTATCAGGACATCGCCTCAGGCTCTGGGCGCTCGTGGTGGGTCTTTTGAATTTTTTCATAATCGACTGCGATCTTCGGTAAAGCACGGTCTCCAGGGGATGACCCCTATTCATTTTGGTGAGGCCCCGGCCTTTCCGACGCACGGTTTGCACACAACCGAAACTGGGCTGGACGCTGTTCAAGCACGTTCAGGCTCTCCGGAGGAACTCGGTAGAATTTGGTGTTGCCATGAACTGTTGTGTAACGGCAAACGTCACAGATTTACCCCCCCCCTTTCTGGGCTTTAAACTCAATACCCCCGACCCCCCTCTATATGACCCCCTGGTCAGTTTCAGGAGTTTCTTACTATTGTTCTAATTCATGGTCCACCACGTCCTTTTTTGTGGGTAAATGGCAGCTATTTACCTCTGTTGCTAGGCAACCTGATTAGCAACCAGATTGATGTATGCAGTGGGAAAAGAAACAATGGAGGGCCACAGGCAGGCCCACGTGGTCACAGCCGACGGGAGCGTGACCACCCATATCGCCTGCAGATAACAGAAGTGCCCCCCCTCTTCTACCCCTTCGGTTTGTCATAACTTTTTGTAAGGATATCGCTAATGATTTGAGCTTATTTTTGTTTGTACAGATTACCATTCCCATTGGCTGGAAATGAGACATGCCACTTTCGAATGGAATAAACTCAGACCACCTCATTTAGGAGTCTATATAAGGTATATTGTCCCTTCATCTGTACCTCAATTCTGGAAAAGCCTGGCATTTTTATGTAGACTACTCCTTTATTCGGACTGCATTCCAGTGAAAGCAACTTCACTGTGATCCTTCTTCGCCGCTACGGCAATTTCATCAGCACCAGCAACCTGGGTGCACTTCATAAACTGTAAAGTTTGGAGTGCGGCGTATATTTGTCATTGGATGAAAGTTTAATCAGCAAATGTATCCTGGTGGCTGTCGTTCAAACTGAAGGATGTGTAAAGAAACGAGTCGCTTGAGGGGATACCGGAGACTTTAGTCATTTAAACTGAAAGCCTCTAATCTGACAAGCAACACTGGCTGTGATTAGGCGCGTTCGGCAGGTTTGTGGTGACGGATGTCGAAATTGCTGTCCCACTCTTTTCCTGATCAAACACAACTTGGGGAGGAGATACTCGCGTCACGTTGAAGTTTTATTCTAATTCCGCAGCTTGTGTTTTTTACCCATAGGTTATTTGCCCCAAAGGGTTCGTTTGGTATAATTTTTTTTATTATTTTGACTGCGGAAGGATGGGATTCCTCTCTCGCCAGCTGTGCATGTTGATGAACATCGCGTTTATCCCGCCGTCCCTGCCTCAGAGGCATTAGATCACACTCCCGAGGGACTTGAAATGACAACGTCTGGTTTGGGCTGCAGATGTAAGGAAACGTGAAATTTGTCGAGACGGAAAAATGCAAATCGTACAGGTGGTGGTGGTGTAGAGGGAGGACAGGTGGTTGGAAAGAGGAGCGAAGGAGGCGACCTGTGACAAAGCAGAGAAACCATCCCTCAACGGAGGAGGAGGTCTATAATCTCCGAGATTAAACAAACCATCACACTTAGTCTCAGGGGTTTTATTCTCAGGAAACCTTAATGACTTCAACGACTGTCGTTGCAACAGCCAGGAGCCCCGACGGACCCAGTGGTATCAACGGCCTTTATACTGACCCCCACCGACAGTAAATTCCTGAGTTTCTCCCACCTTAGTCAGAACCGAAGAAGCCTCTTGGATGAGAGGTGAAATGTCATCAAGATCCACAACCGAGTTCAGTTGAACTTGGCCCGGAGGACTGAGGATCTTCACAGACATCCTGTCAAACTCTACTTTTAAACCCCCAAAATTGCATTTAGAGTTTTTTCTGCAAAACTCCTAGATTATCCACGTGTAGCGTAACATTTTGGTAACAACTGAAAAAGCCTCTCCAATGAGAGCTGAGAGGTCTTGAAGATCTACCACCAAGCCCGGTTGCCTCTGGCAACTTCTTGGATCGTACATTGTAGTGTTGCTGTTTTGGGGCATGTATAAAGCTCATTTCCTGCGAGCGAGCAAAATGTCACCAGTATGAACGGTTGGGGGGGGGGGGGGGGGGCTTTGCGACCTTTGCGAATGCACCGCGAAGGACTGATGATGTAGATGTTGAGGACCAGTAGTAGGAATCTTGAACTCCCAGTAACTCGAAGTTAATCTGATGGGTAATGAGTTTGTAATTACAGTAGGATGGTGCTTTAATTAATCACTGCATCTTGGGAAGTAGAAACTACCGGAAAGGGTAAACTCTATGTAGGCAGAGCTCTCTCTCTCTCTCTCTCTCTCTCTCTTCCCCCAACTGTCCATACAATGACAGAACTTCCTTCCCTTAGTATTGAAAGAGTTGTCAGCCCCTATCATTAATCTCTGTCACCCCCCAACGCGAGCTCTGTGCCCTTGTAGAAAGGTTTCGCAAATGCAAACATGCACTCATGTTCACACACGAGTGCGAGGGTTCATAGACTCCCACCAAAGCTCCCTTCGTCCCAGGTAAAGCGCGAACCCCTCCCTGCTCTGAGGCGACCCCCCTCCCAGAGCAGGCGACTGAAGACCGAGGACGGTGGAAGGACCGGAGCAGCTAAAGCAACGACAGAGTCCGAAGCCAGTGAGTCGCGAACGAGAGCCACGGAACAAAATCAGGGACGACACTGAATACGACAGTTCACAGTATCCTGGAAAGTTATTTTATCATGTACAGTCTTGGCTGAGATTACTGGCACCCATGAATTTTAAGGGAAGAATGTAGAATATCCGTTGACATCATTTCAGCAGCTTTTAAATAGTCAAAATCTTTTAATAGAAAGTCCAGTGATACCAAATAGAATAAAACTAAACTTGCATAATGATAAAATGATACAAACACAAAATGTACGGAAACACAGTCACTGGCACCCTTCACTAGTATTTGTTTGCAGCAATGACAAACCTCTGAATGGTTCTTTCAGCTTCTAGAGGTTTCCTGCATCTGTCTGCTGGTAGTTTTCTGCCGCTTCTCAATGGCGACGTGCTCAAGCTCTTTTAAGTTTGCAGGAGTCCTTCTTCGCTACGGCAGACTTCAGCTTCTTCCAACGGTTTTCAACGGGGTCTAGGTCAGGACTCATTGGTGGCCCGTTGAAACTTGGTCCCTTTGATATGTTCAATGCCTCAAGTACCAGAGGCAGCAAAGCAGCCTGATAGAACCCCCACCGTGTTTTACTGTAGGTAGGGTGTCATTTTCCTTATGGGCTTCATTTTGTCGCCATTTTTTTTCCAAAAGAGTTACACTCTGGTCCCATCTGTCCGTAGAACATTGTCCCAGAAAGATTGACGCTTTCCATCCTCTTAGTTTTGACACTATTGCTTCGGCGCTACTGGAGATGGTTGGGCGATGCTGAGGCAGAGATCCCGGGACGGTCGATCGGTGACCCGTGACTAGAGGGACTGAGCCGATTACGGAGAGAAATTAGACTTAGAACAGCCCCGAATGTGTATAACGTGATCTACAAACGGGAAAAGTAAGATCTACAAACGTGGACAACGATTTGTGCGTACTTTTGGCTACTCACAAGTGGGCGCTCCAGCCCCCACCCTGATACCAAGCTATATGAACGCATGTAAAACAATTTCACAAATGCAGACACAACCTGAGTAAATGTTGAAATCTTTACGCGCAGGTTTTTAACTTCAACTTTTCAGATCTGATCGTTTTCGCTTCAGGAAAGCTTCCTGTGCATTGAAGCCCGAGGCGGCGGTTGTCAGGTTTCAATCCGGATCATTCGCAATCATCAACAAATGCATGCTGCGTTTAAGCGCAGATGGAAAACTGTGACGTCCGGGCTTTCGGTTAATTGGTGAGTAATTTCAAAGTGAGAAAGACGTTTTTCTAGAATCGACAGAACAGCTCACATCCCCTCGACAAGAACGCAGCTTTGTGAGTGTAATAGGATGCAGATTGTTGAGTGCGCCAAATTACACACAAATCATAGTAGACATTTGTAAATCCTGTTTTTTTCTTCCCTTTTTAGATCATGGGATGCTTGTAATGACCATTTTTGAGCCTAATTTCTCTCCATAGCCGTTGCAGAGAATCAGAGACCATTGAAATAATGGTCCCTTTCAAATGCTGAAAATGACTCCGTCATTACTATCAGGCCGTTGCATTTAACACAAAAGGTACTGACACCAGAAAGTTTGCGCAGATGCCTTCGACGCAGCCGTAGACAACCCAAGGTTAGTCGTTCTGACGGGCGTCGGAGTCAGCTCCCGTAACATTGTTCGTGTCAACGAAATGTCGTCTGCTTCTTAGTTGGTTTACATTTCAGCAAAAAAAAAATGGAGTGAGACTGTTTTTCTCTCCGGCTGTGGGGGGGTTTGGGGGGGGGGGGCAGACCCGCTGCCTCGCTCACACACAGTAAATGATAGCTAACTATATAAAGGACTGTCACGGCCAATCGGGAGCAAATTTGTTTCCAGACACACACACACACGTGGCTCATCTCCGTCCCGCCGTCAACTGGCATTTAATTGCTCTTGATATCTAAGTGCCGGAGCAGATCACGTTACGAGTGGCTCTTCCTCCTGTTTGCGCTGGCGGCGTATTCCATTATGTGCCGCTCATTTCCCTCGCCGTCCTTCAGGCCGCGCTGAATGTCAGCTGCTCGCGTGGGCGGGGGCTGTATCAATTACGAGAGCCGAGGCAGCGGCTACACCGGATCGGGGGGGGGGGTTAAGGCATCGATGTGGATGGGTTGTTGGTATGCGGGCGGGCGGGCGGGGGCTCGGCACCGGTAGATAGAGCCGTGGCCTGGTAGAAGGACACGGGTGGACGAGCTGCAAGTCACCGCAAGTCACCTCAGGATAGAGCATGAAAAGAGATGCTGAGAGATTTGGAGAGAAAATTTAATGAGAAATTTGATGCAGGAAGTACAAGCCTGCAAGCCTGTTAGTTGCTGAACACTTGCTGAAACTTGTTGTGTTTTTAGATTCCACCCAGGCAGATATTAGGTTAGGTTCATTTCATCGAAAGAGAAAAGAGGAATCTATCCAAGACTATCCAAGGGCCCGTCACAGGTCCGTCCCCGGCATCGGAACTAGCCGCCGTTCGGCGCCGTCGACGTCCTGGGAAAAACACCAGGTCGGGCGCAGAGACGAGCGATTAGAGCAGGACGCTACAGTATCACTTTTCTTGTCGGTATCGCTTTTCTCGCCCGGTTCTTTTTATCTTCCCCTCCCCTCCACCACTTAACCTCCGAGGGAGAAAACTGTAGCCGCCATTACTCCCTCCTCCCATCAACGCTGGAAATTACACTAGACAACCACATTACGGAGGTCAGCGTATTCGGGGCCAAGCTCAGTATAGCTGGACCGAAAAGCTGCCAGGATATCTCCGTGGCCTGCGCCTCCGTGGTTCCGACTGCCGCCCGAGAGAGCGCAACCCCTTTGTTCTCTGGAAATAACTCGCGCCGCATAATGTCAAACTCGCTCTTTCGGTGTCAGAGTCCTGTCTGCGAAAACGCTGCAAAGGTCGAGGGTTTTTTTGGGGGGGTATTCACACTTTGATGGATTAACTATCCCTGCAAGTCGACTTTAATGCAAAACCGGGTTAATGAGAATCAATGGCTTCCGGCAAAACGCCGCAATGAGCCGTGGAGAAACGGAAGCCACGCAAATTAAACGTGTGTACGGGCTGAAAGGGGGCCACGCCATGCAAAAAGCGGCCGGCGTCCTTTAGGCAAATATTGGACGGTGTCCCTGAACACATCACAACTCAAATACATTCAAAAATATTATTGTGAAGGTTCTTCCACATTAGAAGAAGAGTTGAGGGGAGAGTGACGTTAATCGGTGACAACGTCGGAACATGTATGAATCAGTAGAATCACTAAAATAAGTAAAATAGAAAAAGATAAATTGTGACAGTGAATGAAAGTTTAAATAAAGAAATGATTCATTAAACCGAGCCTAAGAAGTCAAATTATATTGCAAATTGACATTGTAGAAGAGCACATTAATGTCAAATTTCAACTCTAACATCTTCCGCAGTGAAAAAAATTAGTCAATTAATTAAAAAATCGTCACAAAAACTCGACAGCTGTCTTTTTTTTTCTGAGTTAGTGTGTGTGAAAAGCCTCAGGATGTCAGGCCGTAACTTTTAAGGTCTCCTCAGGGAACCGAGGACAAGAGAACGGCACCGTGGTCCATCACAAGGGGAAACTAAAAAAGTCCAATACAATGGACGTTAAAGTTAATGATGGTTTTATAAAAAGAAAAAAAAAAGAAAGGAAAGAGACAGATGATCGCTGAGGGAAAATTTAATTTTTTTAGAAGAAGAAATGTGTTTAATTTAATTTGAGAATTCAAAGACCAGTAAAAATTGACTGTGTTGTGGGGATGATGCAGAGGAATCTTACAGGCAATTAGAAGCAACAGATCCTCCTCATATATTTAACTGTATATATAACTGTTACCAAAGATTACTAAAAGATTCATGGAACTATGTTTACGGTCTGATCGGGTTCAAGACCAAAAACTACTTTCTTAAATTTAGAAAAACAAAGATTGTGGGCATAGTTACACCAGCGCTGAAAGGGATTTAAATAGTCAAATTTCACAATATATTTAGAAAGTAGGAATCGCTCATAAGCTGCAAGAAATATACCCAAGATGATGTTTCTCCTCCTTATCTGACTAAGGATTTGGCACAAATCTTGTATTGACACTGGGCAATCTTTATACCGAATGTTCTCCGTAATAAACTGGTGCCGAGTATCCTGACTTTTTTATATAAAGCTGTACACTCTAAGTGAAATCCCTGAGATAAACTCTACTAGAGTGATGTGGAATTTCAGGGTCAAAGGAAAACCATCTTTTTCGCGCGATTCATGCTCATATTTTCTCATTTCCATCCGTCTACCGAGCATCAGTGGCACAAAGCCAACATATCATTTGGGTCTGGTGCCTTTGCAGCCACGATTTATTGAAATTGCCTTCTTATACCCATAATCTGGCCTGGGGACGATCATCTTCAAAGTCAGAAATAACACAAAACACAGGGGAAGATTTCCTTTCTTTTTGTTGGTTAAACCTGAGCACTCGGCTCTTGGACCCACGTCTCCGGCGACCAGGTCCCGCACTTTGCAAACCCGCCACCCACAATCGGGACCCGTGTGTTTGTCCAAGAATGTAGCCTGGGAAAATTGTCCCCGGCGAAGATAATCCAGGCGCTTATTATGTCTCCTCCGAAACCGCATAAGGAAAAAAAAAACAAAACAATAAGAAAAACAATACTGTTTGTTGTGATTTTTAAGAGTCGGGATTGAGCCATGAAGCCTTTACTCACTTTTCACTTTGACAAAAAATCGATGCGGCGAGGAGACTTCAGAAAAAACAAAATGCATTTATTAAGGAAAAGTTGTTTTTATTACATAAAAAGGGCATTAAGGGACATCCCATATCAATTTGCACCTTGATACATTTCCTGTCTGATATAATGAAGTTTGTTTGTTTTATTTTTCTTGGTTTACGACCCCATCAAGTGTAATATCCTTACCGCTGAGGACGAGCGAAGATCTGTTCGAAGCGAAGAAACGACAGGAAAATCCACAGAGGGTAAAATAAGGCGCCGTCATTTACTGGCAGTGCCGTACAACCTGCAGCAGCCTGTGTGGCGAAGACGAATAAATGGGGACAAATCTGCGTCTAAAATATTGAGTCGTTGCGGTGGACCTAGCGCTTTGGCGCCGACCGTCCGTCGCCGCCGCTGAAAACGACACAGACGGGTCAGATTCCCGACGCGCCACCTCCCCGGGATCGATCGCGAGCCGTCCTCCGCTCTGTTGGGGTTTTTTAGGGGGGGGGTCGGAAACGGGCCGTCAAGCAGCTGGCAGCGCAAAATGACAGGCGCCGGCGTTGTCGGAAAACAGATGTTGTCGCCTTCCCGCAGCGGTTGATGTATCACCAAAGTTTGTTGTCGTGAAAGACCCGACTGAACATGTGCTGCTCGCGTTTTGTCGCCTCGTCCGGGTCGCCAGCTACAGCTGTCGCTTTTGATCCAGTCACGGACGACTCAGGTGCTGTCTGAAGGCGCTTCCTTTTCTTTTCTTGTTTTTTTAAGGTGGATTTAAGGGGGATTTTTTTTCCCTTTTTTTAGGGAACAGGCCTAAGGTTACTGGGAGTTTGTGCGTTAGATGCATCCGAGCATCGAATGAGGAAAAAAAATCCTCCCAAGTAGCTCAGTTTGGGTTTGTCATCACTTTTTCCCCCAGGGAACAGTTTTTAGGGATTAGGATTAAGATTAGATTCAGGATTAAGTTAGGATGAAAGTTGAAGGATGACTCTGGCTGTTTTGCACCCATTTCTTCTCCATTATCGACCACACACACACACACAAAAAAAAATCCAGATTATTCAGCCACTACATTAGTTCCCTGCTGGGTCCTTACGTGATAGATTTCTGTTTAATATAATGTCGTTTGTTTGCTAGTTTGTAGCTAACTTTACCATTATATATATATATATATATATATACATATACACACACATACATACATATATATGTATAAAATTTAGTATTTCATTAACTTTTGTTAATGCACTGCACTGATCTGGTCATTTGAAGGTATGGGTTCGTACATCCGTCATTTCAGAGGCATTGATATAACTCTACCATACTCAGGCCACTTTAACATCAAAATATCGTTCGACCTATGAACGGCCAAAACCGGCGCTTGCTCAGCATTGTCAGCCCAAACGCCACCTCTATACAGGGCAATGGAACCGGCGTGGCCAGTGAAAGCTTCCACGGGGCCAAAGCCCGCCGACCGGTACAGGACCGGCGGCGAGGCGTCGGCGAAGGGGCCGGCGAAGGGGCCGCCGTCCCGAGTGAAGCGGTGCATACCGATAATCCCAGCTTCAGCCGGTCAAGATTAACCGTGCATCGCGGAGCGTTGCCGTGTTACAGGTGAATCACTGAAGGACATTTAGAATATTTTTACGAGACACAAGCGACCCCGTGTTGCCGATGAGATTTTTTATTCGCTCTCTGCATTTGCATTTTTCCGTTTCTTTTCTTTTTTTTTCTTCACTGAACACGGCGACGACCCGACTCGTTGAGTCAGAGTTGAGGGTCAGGTGCTGATCATGCTCTAAGTTTTCCACAAGTGGAATGATGGAAACATGTGTTCTTGTGACCCTAGGACAAGTGTGTGTGTGTGTGTGTGTGTGTGTGTGTGTGTGTGTGTGTGTGTGTGTGTGTGCATGTGTGTTTGCTAAGTACATGCGGCAACACAAGAGCCGCTCAGCTGCTTCGCCCCGGAGGGTTTCGACCTTTCCTCCTTCCTCCTCCTCCTCCTCCTCCTCCTCTTCCTCTGACCCCCAGCTGCTCTCGTCTGCCAAGCGGAACCAGAAGGGGGCCGGCCTGAATTACGGGGAAGAGGTTGACTGCGACACTTTGACGCAGGACATGGCGGCGGCGTCCCCCAGGCCCGTGGCCGAGGTGGGGCGCCCCCCCCCGGCATCCTGAGACAATGAGAGCCATTTCAGACCATCTGCTGCTGCTGCTGCTGCTGTTGCCTTCCTGAAAATGTTTGTGTGTGTGTGTGTGTGTGTGTGTGTGTGTGTGTGTGTGTGTGTGTGTGTGTGTGTGTGTGAATGATGCGTCTCCCAGCCTTCTTCCTACTTTCAGCTACTCCTGCTGTCACTTTGCCCCCCCCCAACCCCCCACTGGGCCCCACGCTGACACATCTACCTTTTCAGGAAAATGGGACACGGCGGCAGCAGGGCATGTGAAAACATTTACAAACTCAATTAAAAATGTAGGAGTCTGTGAAAAAATCCTGAGGAGAAAAAAAAAAGAAAAAGGCCCTCGAGTCTCAATTAATACAAATGTATTTTTAGTTTTACTCAAAACCAAAACATACTGGGATTGTTGACCTGAAGTGAGTCGCTAATAAGACGGATAATACATTTTTTGTCGTTAAAATAATAATAGCGGCTCACGTAAGTATGAAAAACTGTCACTTAGAATTAAAAAAAAAAAAGGAAAATGACGTCCATAATTGCTCGGTAATATAAAACATGATTAATGTGTGTCATTACCTAATTATGAGCTGAAGACATGATTGTCGTCTATTTAATCCATCGGCGAGTAGATTCGATGCCAGTTTATTCTGCCGGTAACTGAGTAATTGATGGAAATAATAAAATACCTTTATGATGGAATCAGCAGCCTGGACGACACTCGATCGGGTTGGATTTTTGACGCAGCCGAAGAGGAAGCAGAATTCCCCAAACTTTTGGACTTTATGTGCCCCCCCCCCACCACCCACAAGAACCACCTTTTAGCGGCTTTGCTGGAGCCTCAGGGACGCAAAAGTGGCGAAAGTGGCAAAACCTCTGTCCCCGACCTCCGCGGGCTAAAACGTGAGAATGTGCGTCGAAGCC
>CM029118.1:4650000-4667500 GCA_016859345.1 Istiophorus platypterus
CGGCCGGCCGTCCGCCGCGGGCGCCAGAAGCCCCGCCCCCCGCCCTTAAAGCCCAATCAAAGGAGCAGCTCTGAAGGAAGCGGGTCCTGGCCGCGTCCCGCCGCCTCCGAGCGCTCCGGTTAGGTTCCCTGTCCTTTGATGAATCAGATCAGGGCTTTCTCTCCGCCTCCCTCTCCTTGACGCTGGGGGCCGGCGAGGCCTCGTTCGCCCCGACGCAGCATCCGTCCCCCTTTGATTGTGCAATTCAACAGTCTCACTGTAGGAAAAAATAAAACCTCGGGCGTTTTTCATGTGAGTCAATTACGTACTTCATACAAATTCCTTCTGTTGTAAGGGCTGAAAAAAAGGCCCTCGAAGCCAGAACGTGTTTATCCAAGGAGGAAACGTGGAGACGGTCTAAAGGCTCCGCCCCCTCCTGCCCCCCCCCCCCCGAGGTCGGCGAGCAGAGTCCACTGAGAGCCGGATGGGGCGGTTTAGCCTCGGGAAGCTGCTCCATCCCCGTAATGGCTCTGGGGCTCGGGGGGCTGGTGCCCCCCCCCCCCAGATGAGCAGAGGCAGCAATACTTCGTTATATTAGGCAACATGATTGATGTGTCTCCTCAGTTTGTATGTCCTCTCTAGGTTCCTCCTTTGCTTTTCTTTCCTTCCCTTTCCTTTTGATTCTTTTCCTTTCCCTTACCCCGATTTTTCTGATGTGATTAAAGACAACAGCCCTCGATCGGTTCAGTGAGATTTAGTCGTGTGTGTGTGTGTGTGTGTGTGTGTGTGTGTGTGTGTGTGTGTGCGTCTTTGGGGGGGTTGCTAACCTGCTGCATCCTGCTCTGTTTGCCCCCCAGACATCGACGAGTGCGCGACCCAGATGCATTACTGCCAGACCAACACGGCGTGCGTCAACCTGCCCGGCGGCCATCGCTGCGACTGTCTGCCGGGCTTCACCCGCGTGGACGAGTACTCCTGCACCGGTACGACCCCCCCCCCCCCCGACGGGTCAAACACTGTTTGTTATAACTTTACATTCATCTTTCCTTTTTTTAATCAGGAGGGAAGAAAGGAAAACTTGAGTTGGTTTACGTTGGGGAAAATCGTGCAGTCGTGCAATTCTAAACCTGAGATTGACCTGACGAATGTCCGATGTGTCTGATTAGCAAAATCAAGCGAGAATCACAGATTGTTTTAGGTGTTTTACATGTTTTGCCTCCTAAAACTTAGTGAGATCCCATCGTAGAAGAGTTAAATCAAGGGCAACTGTTTCCCTCGCCCTTGATTTTTCACCTCCCATCCAAGAGGCTTCCTCTCCCCAGGTATGCGACCCCTGTGGAGTGGTTGTCAGCCCCCCCCCCCCAACCCATGGCAACGACTGAGGACAGGAGGTGTCGTGGGCCTCCTCCTCCTCCTCCGTTGAGGGACGGTTTCTCTACCCCAACGTAGGCGACCTCCTTTGACCCTCGTTAGAATCCACCTGTCCTCCTCGTCTTAAGTCGTGTACATTGGACACGGGACTGCGACCCTTGTGTTTCGCTGTGGTCTTTTGGGTGGACCGGTTTCTGTCCTCTGGTGTTGACAGGGTTTCCAAGAACACGGGGATGTGATGCTTGCTGAAAATCCTCCGAGGTTTTTTGTGCTACCCCAGATACTGGGGGGGGGGGTGACAAGGTCGTTGCCCTTTTCCCCTTCGACACCCACAGTGTTGTTATTCCCTCTGGATTTGGTGGCTGTTTTCACAAACCTCCAGTTGGGGAACCCACAAGCTTCAAGTGCTTCCTTCAGGTGTTTGTGCCCCTTTTCTTGGGCCTGTGCACTTGAAGGTGTATCATCAACCCGGTGTTGTAGGATTCTGATGGATCCCAGCTTGTATTCCAGGTGTTTACAGGTGCTTATAGCCCCCCCCCCCAAGCATAAAGTCTGATGTTGTTCTGCAGGATTATGTAACAACACTAAGGGCTGGACTTTAGACACGGCGATGTTGGACCGTTCCATGTAAAACGTCTCAGCAACCAGTGGACGGATTTCGGCGGAACTCATCCCAAGGGGAACCTGGTAGTTACGTATTATCTCAATCATGGGATCAAAAGTTCAATTTGCGTCAATCCTCTCTGACGTGGGTCCAAATCCCCACAGGACCGGCGGACGCCCCACGGCCTTAGCCCTGCTTTATGTTGGGTTCCAACCAGGAGATGCTACCGTGCTAATATGCCAAAAGACGGCGGCCATGACCACTTCGCTTCGTCAACGCGAGGAGAGGGAATGTCCGGAACAGCGTCTCCGGTTATTTAATCTTGCACCTGTCGGGGGACGGGGTGTCGGTTGTCGGCCAAACGTCAGGACACAGCGTCAGTACGTTTTGACTTTTCCGGTTCCATCCCATTCATGCTCCTTTTCGTGGCGTGATGTGAAAGAAACTGAGTAAAAGTAGCGACGCCGCAATGTAGTCATCCTCCGCTACAAGCAGAAATCAGCAAAAGTGTGACTTAAGTGGAGTGTGCTTATTATACCATTGTCCATATATTATCGGACAGTTATTACTGATGCATGAGAGTGTATTTATTCAGAAGAGATTACCACCACTTTCGGTTCCGTCGGGCATTTTAATCCATTAAAATGCAGCAGCTTTCAAGAGAACATCGTATGTTATTGTTCCGTAAAACCTTGAATCTGCAATGCAAATACCGGCAGCCGAGGGAAGCAGAGGACCCTGGGAAGACGACGGCTTATCGGGTGGAGGGGCGGATCATATGTTACGATCTTTGCACGGAGCCTACGTTGGTGATTTCCTACGTGTTTGGGGGGGGGTGTCCACTCGGCTCCGCGGCTGCGAACTGATTTGTGAAAACCCCGGTTTCTGCGTGCGATAAAACAAGGGCGGTGATTGCGGCCGTTCGTTGTTTGTTTTTGTTTGTTTTTTTTTTTGGGGGGGGGGTTACGGCGCGTCCACCATCAACGCTCCCACCAGACGGGCCCCGTTTCCTCCCTCCGGCTCTGAAGCTGCTTCTACACCCCAGTGACGCCCGTCCTGGCTGAGATGGCCGACGGAGGTTTTTATTGGTTTTTGTTTGTTTGTTTTTTTAAGGTGTTTTCTCAAGAGCTGTGGTTGATGCTCAGTGATCTTTAATTAGCTCAGAGAGCTCAGAGACAATCCATCTCTTTTGCTGCTTGTAAACTGTCTTGGCTGCTGACTTCGTAGCCTGAGGAAGCCTGAGGAGCTGCGCCCCCCCCCGCACCATCTGCTGGGAGAGATAAATCCTCTCTCTCTCCCTCCACCCCCCCCCCTCTTCCTGCTTCTCCTTCAGCTCCTCCTCGTCGTTCTGGGGTCGTCGGGCATGAGGCGGAGCTATCGTCCGCGGGGCTAGCGTCCGCGGAGCAGCGGCTGACTGCTCGCATTTAACAACACTGCCCCCCCCCGGTAATTGCTGTTTGGCGTGGTCATGGAGGACTCTGTTGAAACAGAGGCGTGATGAATGTCTATCGTCGTTAAAATGCGGTCGGATATCGAGTTTCCTGACTCTGTATGAGCCCGGATGAATAACGGGAGCCTGAGACGGAGCCCGGAGGCCGATGCTGTGGTCGTCTGACCCTGTAATAAGCCTATAGCAACCAGTCCCTCGCGGGGCCTCAATTAAAGCTGGTTTTAATCACTTATACCCTGAAATCGATTCGGACATCATTTCTTTTAACGGATTTTTTTTTTTTTACAGCGTAGGACCGGCTGACTACTTCGGATGCACAGTGACATCATAGTTTTCAAGGTTTCAGGTGTGTCGCCTGCTTCGCGCCGCCGCTGGATGAACAGCGACGCTTATCCATCGCGTGTTTAGATTTAATGTCACGGATTTCAGCTTTATAGTTTTCTAAAAAAGCAAAAAAAAAAAAAAATTTCTCATTTCATTCAAAAATATGATGCTTCTGTGCTTCGAAAACATTTCGTATGTTGTGGAAGAAAAAGTTCAAGGTTTCTATCTGAAATAGCAGCAGCATAAGGTTCAATATAGTGCCAGGTTATATATATAATAGCAAGTAACAGTTGATTCATCAGTTCACAGCAGCTGTTGACAGCTGTTGACACATTTTGTCATTTTTTTTCTCATTAATACACAATACGGGTTCTAAAGGTTCCATGGCCGCCTCTCGGGGGGGGGGGGGGTCGGTACCTGTCCTCCATCAGATCACCTGACCCGTGGCGGCAGATGAGATGAAACACGGAGAGCGGGGAGGGAGAGGGACGCGGCTGCGATAATTACGGTTCTGTTTCGGTTCCTCGCCGGCGGGCGGCCCTCGGCGGAACCAAGGGGCCGGTGGGGTTCGAGCTCGAGCTCGGACCGTGTCGCGTCGGGTTCGCGTCTTTTTCCATCTATCAGAAGACGTTTCCTTTGTAGAGAAGGTGCAGAAGGTGTTTGTTCGAGGAAGAAACACACTGGATGAAAATAGATATTTCCAGCAGGTGAAAAAACGTTTGTTTCCTTTTTTGGTTTTTTTATGCGTTGAGCTTGGACTCCAGCTTAATAAAGCGTAGACGATATCAGCTTTTACCCGACGTCTCACGGTGGAAGCGGCGCTTGAGCGATCTCAGCCTCTGGAAGGTGATCGCCATCTCCGACTTCGTGTGCCTGGCGTGTAAAGGTCGCCGGCAGCAGGTAACGCCGGGAAAACAGTCACCGGCGCGGGCTCACGGCATCTCGCGAACCTCCCGGGTTTGTCTGTTTCTGTTTTGTTTTTTTCTATGGAGGAATTCTTTCCTGCATTAAGCGGAGCATCGCGCTGATAAGACCTCGCGGCCGCGGATTAATCCGCCGGGACGGGAGATTTAAGGCTCGACCTCCTGCTTTGAGATGGACGCCTCGGCCATTAGGGGGCTCCAGCTCTGCGCCGGGCGACGACGGAAAACCCTGCGGCGCGTTTAATGACAACATTTTACTCGCCAGCCTTTTTTTTTTTTTTCCAGAGTTTCGGGAAATGCAAAATCTGGCAAGAACGATAGTGATGGAGCCGAAGCGGGAAAACATCTCAGAAGGCTCCAACTCGGCAGAAATGTTCTCAGGCTCAGGAAAACCGCGCTGAATTATACGTTAATAACCGTCATCAGCGATAGTAAAGGTTAACGTTCAACTGTATAATATCCTGCGCAAATATATATTTTATTTGTCGCAGTCTTTACCTAGAGATCATACATTTTTAAATCCCCCTTTGGGTAAAAAATAGTTTTTTGTCACGTTTCTTGGACGTTGGGCCTTCGCTGTGCAACATGACGCATGTGCAGAGTTGTTTTATTTTATTTCTCATTTTATTATTCATTTTTTAATTTATCTTATTTTGTTTATCTCTTGTTTTAACCCGGAGTCTGAGTTTCAGGTGAAGCACCTGGTGCCACGCGGACACGCGAAGCCCACCCGCCGACCGCGTCGCCAAAGGGCCCCTCGGCGAATCGGGGGCAGTCTCGTGTCTGCGTTTCCCAAGTTTCTGAAATGAAAAATACTTAAATGGGGAGCGTTTTGTTTTGTTTTGTTTTTTAAGAATTTCAGGTAGTTGAACTTTTTTCTTTTTTTACCGAAAACCCCAATCAAACACTAATTATTGTTCAAAACCAAATATTTTTACAATTTTAAAAGAATTTCTGGAGGGAATCTTTAATCTTAAGCATTTAAATGTATTAAATAAAAGGAAAATAATAACTATAAAGAGTCTGGTCTGGACCTGCTCTATATGAAAAGTGCCCTGAGATAACGTCTGTTATGATACGGTTCTATATAAATAAAACTAAATTGAATTAAACTGAAAACCGACCGATAAGTAATCAGACCTTGGCTGACTTGGCCTCGCCCGCCTGCCTTTACCGCGGCGACTTGGCCGATCAGACCTCGATTCGTGCCCCTGATCCTCTCGTAGTGTTTTCTCTTCCGTCGGTTCAGTCGACAGACACTTGACGCCGTCACCCCCCCTGACTGGAGCGCCTCCGCCGCCGTCCACCCCCCGAAGACACATTATATGTTTAATGAAAATTTAATCCAATCTAATTCCAATTAAAAAAACGTAATGAATGCGGAGCTCAGGTGTGACGGGCCCCTGGAAGCCTTGAGCAACTCTCGGCGCGAACGTTGACTCTTTAAAATTAAAATAAATGAATGAATCTTTAGAAACCGCCGTCACGTCGTCGCCGGCTTGGACACGGTTTCGCAGAACTTTCCTCAGCCGGTCGGGATTGGCCCCGAGGCGACGGACGGTTCCACCCAGCGAACCCGTAAAAAGGTTTCGACGTGAGGGCTTGTGTGGCCCCGCCCCTCACGGGGGCCGCGTGTGGCCCCGCCCCTCGCCGCAGCGACCGTCTTCGCTCCTCACATTACCACCACCTCTTTTTCTTTGTCCTCTTCTGAACAGCTTCGTTCCTTTCTCCTTTCACGCACCGTCTCCCCGCTCCCCCGCCTGAGTACCCGCATGGCGGCGCGTGGAATAATGATGATGATGACGGCGGCGACGCTCCGTGGCTGTGGGGCTGGATGTTTACTGACTGGGCGCGTTAATGGAGCGGGCTCTCATTAATGCGAACTGCAGCCTAAGCATCCTCATTGCCCTGAGCTGTATATTTCATCGGGTAGTAAATGAATTGCATTATCTCGCCGGTTTCTGTGCCGCGGCGAAGAGGCGGATATGAACATGATGTGTGTGTGTGTGTGTGTGTGGAGGGGGGTTGGCAACGACTCTATAAAGCAAAACCGAACACGACTGCTGCAAAGGAAGCTGCTGTAATTTACGACACAAACATAAATATTTGCAGCATGATGAGAAGCGTTTTTCTTTCTTTCTTTTTTTTTTGTTCCAAGCCTTCGCTGCCTCGCCATTGTCTGCGACCTTTGACCCTAAGTACGAGGAGCGGTGAGGGTAAAGGAAATTCCCCACTTCGGCGCCGTATCTGCCCGTTAAGTTGTTCCAGCCAGAACCGCTAATCCTCATCTGATCTTTAAGTGAGGTTCCGCTTCCTGTGGGACGGGGTTTTGATTCCGTGGTGAATGGGAGTAATATTAAGAAGCTCCTCAGTATAAAAGTGCAATGAAAACATATTCTGTCGATCAGGATGTTAAATGTAAAAGCCAAAGAAAAACCCTGATACAAATGGAAACGATGACGTCGAATCTGATTCGGTTTATTTTTGCTTGATTTTGGATGATACAGTCACAAATAGCTGTACCTGCAATGTCTTTTTATAAACACCTTTTGGAGCATTGTCACGAGCCGGTGGGGACCAAAACAGAGCTAAAAGGGGCTGAGAGGCCACACTGCCGTGTTTATATGCAGCCAATTTGCAACACTAGATGTGTTTTGAAGTAAATTAAACTGTGATCAGATGACGTCTTCTTCTAGGAAATGCTGATTATAATATTTGTTTGTTACCCGATCTTGCATATGAATCTTTTTTATGTGGTAATGTTTAGACACTCGCAGCATTTGGTTAAAGTTAAGGGGGAGAGATCGAGGTCCGGTTTCATCCGGAAAAGCCCAGTGACTTCAGTCGCATTGTATTTAGCCGAAACCGCCGCCTTTCCCCCGAGCTTAACCGGAGGTGCTGGTACGGGACTTGCGTTCATCGCTACTGACGTTGCTTCACATCTTGTTTCGCTTGTTTCCTTGGCCCCAAAGTGGCCGGAAAAATCTGTGAGTGGAACCGATATTCTGGACAGGCTGGGAAACATAAGAGTCATGGAGAGATCTTGTTTATGGGAAATAGGAACCACAATGTCAAACTCTGACACTCTGCATAACTGGACCTGCCCCCTAAGGGGCAGGCAATGGGCCTACATATTAATAAGCGCTGCATTTTTGCGACTTTTGGAAATTTTCTTACAGATGACGTAATATTTAGATTGCAAGGTATCTTATGCATATGGGCCTCACCTCAGTGCCCTAGTTCAGTGATTACAATGGAAGCGCATCAGTGGCGAAAAGTCACCGGGACACCAGGAAAATTTCCCAATTCCGGACGGCGCTCGCCGACAAGTCCGTTGAGCTCTGCTTTGCCCCCGAGGTAAAATCTCCCCAATAAAGTTCTTTTTGTCACGACACTCCCATGGTTAGTATGAGAAGCAGGTGTGTGTGTGTGTGTGTGTGTGTGTGTGTTAGTGTGTGTGACAGACGGATTTAATTGACCCTTCAGATCAAAAAGAAACCTGACTCTCGAAAGTCCAGGTGGATCACTGCAGGAAAACCGGGAATTTTTTTTTTCCCTCCTACTAATTTTATGGAAATCCATGTCCTCCAGGCTAAATCCCAGGACAGCCACTGGATATGTATACACACATATATATACACATATATATATATATATATATATACACATATATATATGTATGTATATATATGTGTGCGTATCCCCCCTGGTAACATAATGTAGCACAGATCGCTGTTTGGTTTGCATCACATCAAGGTGAGCAGCCAGGCACAGGCAGGAAGTGAGCACAAAAAACACCCTTGAAGAACGCCGCCGCGCTCTGTTCTTTTTATGGGCTCGTCAGCCACCGTTCAGCCTCACATTCCTGAAGTGTTCTGCTTGACATTACTGAACGAGGCAACGAAAGGCGCCGAAGAGATGAGGACTTTGTTTTTTTTTTAGATATTTATTATGCAAAGTAAAAGTGAATCATGAGGTGTTGGTTTTACACAGACCCCCCCCCCCAAAAAAAATACACAGACACTGACCCTTTTAAGTGAGGTTTCAGAGAGTGTTTCAGAAAAGAAAAACAAAGAAGCTCCAGAGCTGAGAAATGATCGGACGAAATCCAGGGAAACCAAGAAATCGGCCGAAGCCGTTTCTGCGACTCCCCGCAACTCTGATTCCGGTTCGGCCTCAATATGACGCATCGACGGTCCGATCTGAGCAAAACGAACGTAATCGGGAAGGAACAAGGAACAGGAGAGACGTGATGCAATAATTCATGCAGAGTCCCGGTGACGGTGCGACGACGAAAGGCTTTAAAGGCCCTGGAGAGGCCTGGTCAGGTGATGCAGGCAAAGAATTCCAACAAAACAGACTGAATCGAAATCAGGGCCACATGCGTTAGCTGCTGCCCGGATAAGTGTTTGTTTACTCGTCCAACAAGACTGAAACGTCGCTCATACAGCATGTGGATAAAAAAGGGTCTCCCCTCAGAATCGGACCCCCCCCCCCAGAAAGATTAGGCCGCAGAACAAAAGACAGTGTAGGAGTTAGTCGGCCGGGATGTGATTAGTTTGCAAACTGCGCTGCACCAAGTTCAGCGTGAGAATGCTGTGATTTTGTGATTCGGATTATTTTCATTGTCGATTAATCTCCTCGGCTGTTCGACCAACAGTCTAAAAAAAAATGTCCCAAAACGGTGAAAAGTGTCCATTAATATTCCATAAATGCACCAAGCACGTTCAGTGTTTGTTTTTGTTTTTATATCTGATTAAGATTCCTAAACCCAACGTGAGTCGTTTCATTATCACAGGAGATTTAGAAATTATTCACGTTTGAGCAGCTGTAGAAAAATAAAAATAAAAGATGTAACATTGAGAGAAGCTCTATGGAAGATGGCGTTTGTCTAAAACGGGACTAAAGTATATATTTTTTTGTAATTTACTTTTTTTGTCTATTTTTTATTGTCAAACCGGCTCCTAGTCTCCAGCCTTTCCCGCCTGTGAAGTAGCCGTCAGCGGCTTCTACCGTGCTCGCCGGCGACAAATCATCCGGCCTTTCCCGGAAACATTTCCAAACGACCGCGGCTTTTCCTCGACAGTCCGAACAGAAAAGCCCCCTGCTGTGTCTAATAATGGGCATTAGCGTTAGCCTTAGTGAGATGTGAATGAAGGGAATTCAGTTGTGTTACGCTAATTACGATCCCCAGTCATATTACTCTTTTTCTTTTTTTTTTAATGTACTTATCTCTTATGCCACATGATCAAACATATTGGAATTCACCCCACAAAATGTCACCAATCATTGGATTTAACCTCCGCACTTCAGCACAGATTACACTGAATTCCACGCTCGGTCGGGAGGCGCTTGAGCTGCAGCGTCGGTATCTTTTAACAGTCAGACAAATGCGAGACACTGAGCTGCCGGTCTGATCCGGAACAGATTCCAATGAGGGCAACAGGAAGCGGGAATTATGGGAAAAGTCCGGTGAAGATAGGAGATATATTAAAAACTGGGAAACAAGTCATCATTGTGATTTGATCCGACCAAAACTGCAACAGAGAATTGTTCTTTGATACAACTTTGTGCTTCCTCAGCAACTCAGTTCCTACTGAAGCTGTGCGCAAACCGGTGCCCATGCGCCACCTAGTGCACGGTGCATGTACTTACCTCCCGAAAGCGATGGAAGGAAGCGCATTCATGTGTCAAAGGTCACGGTGTTCATTCTGCAGTACCTGCACTGAAGTACTGCATGGTTTAAAAAAAAATGCCCATAGCATTTGCTAAAAATCCCAAAATGCAATACTTCAACTACGGTAGATGTGTGAATCACTGTTACATGACGCCAAGCCCGTCAATCATGATGATTCATAGGTGTCCAGAATCTAAAAGCAGAGCTCACTGAAAGACCAACTCGTCAGTGAACGGTAGATAAAGGAAGCGGGAATGTGAGCTCGGCTCCGACCTGTGCTCATTAAGTGGGAGACTCACCGTTTGTGCCGGTAATTCCGCGAAAATGGCAGAATGACCTTGTGATCCCTCTGATCCCCCCTATTAGCCTACATTTTCCAGCGTGCTGACAGTGCAGGAGCCACGTTGGGTGTATCGGCCACGGTCCATGGTTTCTGTTGATCCGTCATTAACCCCCATTACCACCGGGGGGGGGGGGGTCACCTTGGCATGTCCGGCCGGCCATTAGCCAGTGGTCAGCGGCTGTAAAAAAAAACAATACAAACAAAAAAAAAACACATTACTGTAGAAATACCAACTCCGTGAAATATTATATTAAATCGCCATCAAGCACTATTTCCGAAAATAACCTTTAATCAAATGTGTCACCGTGTCACAACAACCCTTTTCTCTGGATGATAATCTGGATGATAAGAGATTCATCCCATACAGCAGACTATAGGGAATAAAGCAGCCGCAGCGGAAAATACATTCAACTGAAACAGTGCAGCCTGCAGAAACACATGAATGTCATCTACATATTGTTTGATTTCAGTTTTTCAGTTTTTGGGGGGTTTTTCCTTCCTATTTTCAAAGCTTCCTGTGAGCCAGGACGAATCGTCAAGTCGTCAGAGGGCGTAGTCGTAAAAAAAAATGAGTTTTCAGTTCAGAGCGGTCGACCACAAATAAAAATAGGGCCCCTAAGTGTTTCTTTAGGACAGATTAACCGCTTATTCAGCTTGGCAGCGTTTCACTTCGTCCGTCACATCGTCTGTTTCATCCCATCCGTTTATGCGAAGCATGCTCAAACGTTAAAACGGCTTCGCTCAAGCAGCCGCGGACGCCGGCGTCGCCATACTGAGTAATTAACCATGTAACTCTTCCACCGTTTTCTCTACCATTAATGAGGCCCGCTTTTAATAAGCCCCTACATAAACTCTTACACCTCCCACCAGCACTCATGACAAACCCCCCACCCCCCCCACCACCACCCTCCCCCCGCGCCCCCCAACCTTTATAGCTCAACATGGGGAGGAAATCCTTGGGAAGAGGGAAGCTAAATAATATCTCCTAGTTGCTTGGGGGCTTCACGGGCACCGCTCATTAATTAAGGCGAATGTATTAGTCATGACTCCTGCCAAGGCTTTCGCATATTGATGAGGAGTGTGTTTTAGCGAGTGTGTACTTTGTGGGGTAGAGGCAGCTCCGGGCCAGGTCCTGACTGGTACTTAAAGACGCCGGTCCTGCTACGACATTAAAAAACAAAAAAAATAAAAGATTCGTCAGCAAAGTGCAGCCCTGTCGCCGCATCATTAAGCGTTGGTGTTTATATATACGTATACATTTTCTTTTTTAATGTATTTGTTAATAATCATCCCAAATCATGTACGTCGCCAGAAAACCGTAAAAATAAACAAAAACCTGTGCAGGTATTTAGAAGCAACAAGACAGATCCGTAACTATTATTTCATGTCACTATAACGACGTTCTTTTTAAACCTGTATGAATCAAATTTCCTTCTTTTTCTTTCTCTTTTTTTTCTATCCCTGCTCTTAACAGCACATCACCACTTATGCAGGAATAAGCTGAGCTCAAGGCAGCTCCGGAGCAGCCTCGTTGGGACGCCGCGACCCCGCGACGCCCATTGGCGCGTCGTGTTTAACATGGATATCCCGGCGTGTCCCTAACGATCGTTCGGCGACGAGGATCCGAGATTCTGGCACGACACAGCGGGAAACGGTGTAAAAAAAAAAAAAAGGAAGATAAATGAATGAAATTAATGGTGGATGATCCATTTAGCTGCCTCGGTTTAGGGCCCTGGTATCGTGCACGCCGGCTCAGTGTCACACTGTCAAGTCTCGCCGGGACACCTGAGTAATACGGAGCCGTTGTTAATGGTTGTGATACCTGAGCCTCTCGAACAACGACAACTCCAAACGTCTGTGCGAAACAAGGGCCTGTTGTTGGATTTTTACAAAAAGCGCCAACGTCCATGCTACGGACATGTTGTCTCACTGTGGATATTTTTTTTTAGCAGAAAAATTCAGATAAATTGGACTGACCTAAATACATTCTGTGTGCCGTGTGGAAAATACCAAGCAGTTTTTTCCGGGTGGCCGGTTCAGCTCCGGGTCGGAAACCCGCCGTCCCCTTGGGGAGACGCCATGTTCGATGCCCGCCCCTGGTTTCGTGGTAACCTGGGCGACTGCGAAACTTGTTTGGGAATACGTGCATTTAAGCGGCACGAACACACCTCAGCCTTAAGTCCTGGGTTGAATTTCCTTTCTTAAATTCCTTTTTATCGTTTCAGCTGACACTGCTCTTACGCAGTGAAATCTTAATTGACACATAGCAAACCAGAAATTAATCCAGCGCCAGAGCAGCGGTCTGGTTCTGAAGGAAGTGATTCACACTGTGCATTGAGCAGTAGGAGCAGGGATTATGCTGAAGAAGTAGTTTGAGAGGTTTCTATAGGTGTTTGCTTTTATTTTAACCACTATGAAACAAGAGTCACTTGTAATTAATCGCAAATACATACTTTTCTGAGCCTCTTCTCCAGGCTGCAGATGAAGTTTCTTTTCCCGTTGGAATATTCCTCAAACTTTCTCTGAAGAGTCCCTCGGCCAAAAGTCCGGGTGAGGTGGAAGATGTTTAGGAAACTTCTCGGGATTGGAGGTCGAGGTTTTGCCCATGCAGCCGCGCGCCAACGTTCCCGACGGCCTTGCGCTGTTTCCTATGACTAAATAATCTCCCTCTTTCGCGGTCATAGAAGTTCCACAGCCTCCTTGAAGGACCGTGAAACTTTTTCGACCCGTGCTGAACCTGCCCCCGCCTGGTTCTCGGCTACCACCGCTCAGCCGTAGATCAATCGGCTGTAGAAATGATTTGTTTTGTTTTTTTCTTCTTTCTGCAGGTTGATCGGGCCGGTCTCTGTTTTCCGCGGCCGTCCGGCGCCGAGGCCTTTTGAACGGGGCGATGCAGGCACCGTTAACCGCACTGACATTCATAACATTACGTTTTAATGAGTTATAATAACTGGAGAGGGAGCATTAACCATCCTGGACTGACTTTACGTATCACAGGTCAGGTATTTATGAATGAAAAAAACCCACATTATATCTGATATTTAAATGGCATTTTCAGGCCATAGTCACATATTATACCAATTGAAATCTAATCTGAATTTTTTTTCCCCTCTCTGGTGTCCCCCAAGTAATAGTGATGGATAATGCTGGATTTAATAGGGGGGGGGGTTGGTTACCCTAGATACCTACAACGTATTGTTTGATTAATAGTTAAGCGTTAGCGCCACCGTAACACAGACAGATCTGTCATACGTGTTCCGCCCTGGCGCTTTAGTTCTGTTCCCCACATCGTCCGTGTGTGGGTACTTTTATTCACTTATGAAAACATTTGCTGTGTAATGTATTTAAAGCAGAACGCACAAGCCCATGTCGACCAATCGCTCTCCATGTGATCCCCGCATTGCGCGTCCATAGCCGCCTTAGGCCCCACGCCGTGGAGACCAGGTTTAACCGGTGACTGATTCGACACGGGGACTCTGAGAATTGCAGAGACGCTTCAGTCTATTATTTTCCTCTAGCTGATGTAAAACCCTCTGGAACCACTGGTCCGGAAGCTTCCTGCGATCAGGGTCAGCTTGTGTCGCGCAACCTCCAGATGTCAGGCGTCGACGAGTTTCCTGATTGCAGAGCCTCGGCGGTTGCCGGGAATTTAAGCCGACATCGTCTGGCTAATTGATGTTGATACCGAGCGATCGGTCGGCACAGCTGGCGCGTAACGGCTGCCCCTGCCAGCTGATGGTGGGTTTTAAGGGGGGGGGGTCATGCCTTTATCATCGTTTGGAGTGACCTTCGTGTTACGGAGTCACAGTGGACGGCTGATGACGGGGGACAAGCTCGGCTGTGGCCTCCCGTTCTCAGCCGGGCAGCTTGTCGACCGTCGCCCCGCCTGCTGGAGTTGATGGCGACTCACGGGGGAAACTTCCCCCAGCAACCTCGCCGCCGCCGCTGCTGGCGTGGACAGAAACGCAGCCACTCTGACCGTTGGGCCCCTCTCTCTCTCTCTCTCTCTCTCTCTCTCCCCCACTGTCTCTCCCTCCAGAGCATGACGAGTGCGCCGGCGGGCAGCATTCGTGCGACGAGAACGGCATCTGCACCAACACCATCAGAGGACACCTGTGCACCTGCAAGCCGGGCTACGTGGGCAACGGCACCATCTGCAGGGGTGAGTCTCCGTCCCGGAACGGCACTTCAGGCACAAGGAAAAAAAAAAAGGAAAAAACCAAAGAGAGAAAGAGAAAAAAGACGCAGACGCACCCGAATCAATCCCTCGTCTGCATCCTCTGATGGTGCCTGACTCTCCGCGACATCCCCGTTCGCTCCTGCCTTCGCATCACCTAACCAGCAGGCAGCAGCTGCCGCGGAGGTGATGAGAATCAATCCTGGACCAGTTTCAGGCCCTTTTTTGTTCCACCTGTGCCTCCTCTTCCCTCCGACGCTCCCAACCCCGTTTCCCGTCACTGACAGGGCAATATATATATATATATATATATATATATATATATATATATATATATATATATATATATATATATATATATATATATATATATATATATATATATGTATATAGAGAGAGAGTGGGAGAGAGGGAAATTTTTGTATATATATATATATACGTATATATATATGTACCCAAAAGATCGAATCTCTTTATAAAAGCCTGCATTTATCCTGCGGCGTAGACCTTTTCGAGTGTGCTCAGCACGCTCCAGGCTAATAGCACTTGTGGCCTGCATGGCTCGCCATCATCTTCAGAAAAAAACTGAAAAAATCCAGGGGACAGACGATGATTGAATAGGCGGCGGAGAAGTGCCTCAATAGAAGGGAATTAATACGTGTTTAACTCCGTACCTGACACGACGCGGCGGGCGCTCACCCCGACGCCCGGCTGGCGTTTCCTCCGCCTGAACAGCGTTTTGATGACTACGTGTCAGTGCGCGCAACACCTCCTGAATTATGGTGGTTTTAAGTGCTGCTCAAACAATAGCTATATGTCATCTGAGGTACATAAAACCTCTGCCAGTATTCTGTGCCTGCAGGGAGCCTCGGTACTGTATGTGGCTCGAACTATATCGTATTTGTCGTTATGGCTATTCTGGTCCCTTTTATTTTTCCGATCCTGATGAGTTATTTAATATGTCGGTACACGGCCATAGCAACACTAAGACCATTTTTCTTCATTTCCTATGCAATGCTGCAGAGGACATGCTCGCAAATAGAACTTCGCATTTATTGACTTCAAGTGGAATCGTGACTATCATTAGAAAAAAAAAGGAAGGAAGGAATTTGTGTGATGTGGAGCTGTAAACGCTTTATAACAATATTCGTTGCATTTTGCATAAATTTCACTGTTTTTTTTTTTTTTTTTTTATTACACTGGGGTTTTGTAGTCAGTGGCTTAAAAAATTATATTTTGGTGCTACCTGCATTAAAATAACAATAGGTTAGAGCTGTTTTAAATCGATCATTATATTTTGCACATTTTCCAACCATGCTTTGTATAGTTTCCTGTTTTTTTTGTTTAGTTTTTTTGTATAATAACCATCCCGCTGTTTTAAAACCAACAGCGAGACTTCAGGGGGCGTGTGGCATCCGTGAAATGCCACTAAAACGGATGCATTCGTGCCAAAGGCCGTGCTCAACCTGAGCCACGGCCTCTTCCAAACAAAACCCCAGTGATTAGAAACTAATTGGGTCGTGTTTGACCCCTGCTTGTGAATTTCAAGGTTTCAGCTGTGCCAGGTCTGCTGTCATGTAAAAAAAAAAAACCTGCCGTCTGAACCTCGTGCAACCTTGACACCTGTTGCTTCCAGTCGCAGCCAGTACGAACGTCCTGCCAATAAACGCTCTTGGCCAGAAAACCGCCCCTTTTTCGCCGACCTGCCGATTCAGAAGCTCAGACTGTATCTTTAATAAACTCAGAGAGCAGAGAAAGCCGTCAGCGCTCCTTATAATAGTGACTTATGGCTTTTTTTATTGTACCATAATGATTTCCTAGCCGGGCGAAGCGGCACCGTGTTTAACAAGTGTTTTATCGAACTGAGCAGTAAAATGGAAAAGGAACAAACAAACAAACAAACTGAAAAAAAACATTAAATTACATTTGTGGTTGTTTTCCAATTACATGAAAAGCAAAAATTTGGGAGCTCGCAATAGCAACACCCCCCCCCGCCAAATGTTAGCGGTAATGTGAGTGAGTATATGAGGGCAGCGTAGCTTTTTATATGCCCTCTGATATTCAGGTGTGTGTGTGTGTGTGTGTGTGTGTGTGTGTGTGTGTGTGTGTGTGTGTGTGTGTGTGTGTGCGCACGCACATTCCCCACAACTCACCACCCCCCCCACATCACGCTTCTCACTCACATTCGAGACGGATTTTATTTAACCCACGGTTTGCACTGGCGGGTGGTGGGCGGGCAGGGCGGGAGGAGTTCGGGGGAGGGTTGGGCCAGCCGAGGGGCCCGGCAGGGGCGGCAGGCAGGCCCCGAGGGCAGGAGGAGCTTGTGCTGGGGGAGGGAGGAGGGAGGAGAGGAGAGCTGGAGGAGGTCAAGCAGTTTCCCCGCTTGTCCCTCTTTCCCTCGATGAGATTGCCGTAGCGAAGATAATGCGTAGCATAAATAACATGCATAAAAAATAAGTTTTCTTGTTTTGTGTTCAGTTCGAAGCCACAGCAAGTCTTTTTTTTTTTTGGTAAACACACTTTTTTTTTTTTTTTTTTTTTTTTTTTTTTTTTTTTTTTTTTTTTTTTTTTTTTTTTTTTTTTTTTTAAAAAAATTAAATTAAATTAAAAATTTGAAAAAAAAAAATTTGCAATTATTATATTTATTATTTT
>CM029118.1:4670000-4705000 GCA_016859345.1 Istiophorus platypterus
TGTCTCAGACAACGATGTCTCAGACAACGATGTCTCAGACAAAGCTCTGACCGTGAATTATGATTCGTAAATACATGGAAATTACTCAGCGCGGTGCAAAGACTCCACTTGTGCTCATGCTGGAATACACCCCGTGATATAATGGGCTCCGGAACAAAACACGTGATCATCACGTTTTACCAATGAGTTGTTGTCAAATAAGCCAGTGCAAAAACCCTGGACGCCAACCTGCTGCCGCGACAGCCTCTAGTCCTCGTGGGAGGTTTATTTTCCTCGAGACGACGGCACCGATGCCGGTAAATGAGATTTCAGTTGATCCCAAAGTTGTCGGACTGGCTCTGTGCAGTTAGGTCAAGTTCTTCCACACCAAACCAGGACCATGTGCATGTGGTATATTCAATGCTGACATGTGAAAAGAGGGTGGGAAGTTCTATTCTTTTTTCTTTTTCCAGTAACGTCATTAAAACATCCCACAGCTTACCTTCGATATTCCAGCCAATTAATATTATGTGGGCAGGTAGTCGGAGGGATCGGCCTCCCTCTTCCCCCTCCCCCCGAGATCTCATTACCGTGTGATGGCGACAGTGCTGGACGATCGACCTGTGCCTCCCATCTCATTCCCCCTCATATATCACAGCAGCCCTCTCAGGGATAAGGGAAATTAGTCTTGAGTGTGACTACAGCCTCTCGGCCTGTCCCCGCTAATGTTAATAAGACAAAAAAGAAAAAAAGGCTCTTTTTTTTTGCAGGCGGACTTGAGCAATGAGTCCATAGCAGACGGGGCAAAAAATTCTGTCTTTCCGAGCCCAAAGAAAAGTGTGAGATAAGCCATTGGCGTGTTAAAAGCTGAACAGGTGATAAGCGCCCCTTGAGCACCAATGGCTTATTTCCCCTGGAAAATATTTTCGGATTCTGGGAACTGACTTCCCGAGGAGGGCGCTTTATTTGCAGGGATATAATTTGACCTTTTGTGTTTGTTTTTGACGGGGGGGCGGCAAGGACAGCTATAGATCTGGCTTTGCATGCTCAATGACTTTAAAACCTTTAAATCTCTCATTTTGTTTTATTTATTTAATCATATATTTATTTCTCTTTTGTTAATTAGACCTTAGAGGAAAAACCCTCTGTCAGATCCCCGTCCTCTGATAGATCTCATTAAGTGATGTTTCATGAATCACACGTTGTTCTGTGATGAAGCGTGGATGCATTACACAACCCCCCACCCACCTTGCCTGAAGACCTTCTTTTTCATTTAATGAATACCTCCCTTTCCCTGAATGCTCATAAACAACCCGTGTAGAATGAGGATGGACCTTTGGTATTTAGCTGCTATTTAAGTGGAGGAGCTGGCAGCACCAGAGCAAGAATTTTCTACTCACTGTTACTGAGGAAACCAGTATTTCTGCTTACAGTACATTGTGGTGCAAGAAAAGCAGCTCTACCTTTTCCTGATAAGGAGCCTTGGGTAGATGTGCTAATAATGGCCAACAATGGCCGCCCTCTCTTGGTAGCAAATGCAGATACGGTGTGACGTTGTTGTACCAGGAGAAGAGCTCTCGCTAAAGGGGACCGCCACCGATTTGACGCATCAGAGTCTCGTCACAGGACTTTGGCAGTTCCGCTGCAGAAGAAGTCGTAAAGAGCCGTTCGTGTCTTCGAGTCTTCAGTGAAATGACCTTGAACTTACCTTGGTGGCACTTGAGTCAGCTGCTTCTGTCTCAAGGGGCAGCGCAGCAACACCATAAATAGTTGTTTAGATGAATATTTTAGGGCCAAATTATATATCTAGCAGACAAGGGGCTACATTAGTATTCATTTGGAGTTGTGTTTCTGGCCGCCCAACTAATGTATCACCAATATTCGACGTTCTTTTAGCTTTGTTTCTCTCTTTTTCTTTCTCTCTTGGTCTCCACCAACTCCTGAGGGACATTTCTGATTGTTTACCAGGCAAAAGCTCAATCATTTTCAGCATTTGGTTACTGACCTAGTCTGACTGCTGCTTGGCCCTCGTACCTTAGGTCTGTCAGATCTTTTACCTGAAAGCAGCCGCCTGCCGCTGCAGACGCATTGATAGCTGCGGTACATGACATTGTCACGCGGATGTCGTGCTGAGCTGTCATTGCCCACCGCGATAAGAGCGACTCAAGCTACGGGGCGCGTTTGATCAGGGGGGCAGTCGCTACCGGCGCGGTTGATGGTAGGTCAAGACATCGCTGCTTATTGTCACCGTTTGACCGGTGGTGTCTGTAAACGATCGGGAACCCTCGAGGGTAGAGGTGGACAGACCGGACCCCCGGTCCACATGGGACATTATGGAAGGCACCGACCAACAACAGGACCCGTTTCTGTTGTCCACTTATGACGAGTTGTTGGAGGTTTGTCATCGAGGTTTTCGAGTTCTTGAAACTTGCTGTGCTTTTGACCTACGTTGCATGTGCCTGAATACCTGACCGTGGCAGCCTCTCTACATAACATCGTTATCCAGAGGTACATGGAAAATACGCCAAACAATAGAGTGGAACCCAAACTGCAACAGTATACTCGCATTAGTATTTTCTGTGGGACACTAACTTAGCAGCAAATGAGTCGTTCCAAGGCCATGATATGGATTCAGTAACCATATCTCTTCTACCTTTTCCTTCTTGTCCACAAATGTCCACCTATAAGGATTTGTTGGGCGCCGGAGGATTACTACCAGGGTGAACCTGTTAGATTTCCCCTGATAGGCTCCTGTAACCGATGTGTAATGCGGCTTCAGTGTGGCGACCCCCCACCATCCAGCCATATCCTTGCCTTGGTTTATCTCCCGGGGGGGGGGGGCTCAGCAAGGCCAGACACATTCGCCACAGTCAGTGATTACACCTCACATCCTGTCGCAGGAGAGTAATTATGGCCGATATTGTTGCCACGGCAATGCCGTGCCCCTTCGCTGACTGCTAACAAGACACCACATTCGCCCACCGCTGATATTATGCAAACAGGCAATAGATGGGGGAAAGCTGACGCCGTAGAGGCTCCCAGTGTTCAGCCCCATTGCAGCTTTGGTTTTGAAAACACGATTTAAGAACACGGTTTAAGAAATGACCGTATAATGACCGTGTTCATCTCCGCTTGAGAGATTTTCTAATCCAAAATTTCCAGCTGGAAAAGACCCAGCTGGTTGGTGCTCAAAACGCACGGCTTTCCAGATTTAACTCCATATCCGCCAAGTAACCAGCCCCTTGAGGGGCACATTAGGGAAAGATGCTCCATCTCAAGAGCCCATTTTACTGCTATTGATTGTCTGGGCTGAGTGGAAGTGAGAAGAAATGAGGGGTTAAGACTCCCCATGCCTTTACTTACTCCACTTTCCTCCCCTTCATCTCACTTTCCCTCCTCTCGAATTGCAATTCCTCTCGGGGGGTCGTGTCGTCTCCCCCTCGCAGCACAACAAAGGGGCCACAATGGTTCAATCGGAGCACGGCGTGCGATTACAGATAAGCATTGTTCCTGTTGCCGGCGTAATGATCAGCGGCCAATCGCGGAGCCTTTGTGGGCTGCGGAATGAGGGAGCTAATCTTGTTAATGGTCTGTTTCATTCCCTGAGTCTGGTTTGTATAGACAAAGGGTTTTTTTTTTCAAATGGGGGGGCGAATAGAAACTCTAAACAGCAGCGCAGAGGACAAAGGCGTCAACTTGTGCTTTTTCTCATCTCGCTATCAGAGCTAATCACTGAGGAACCATGTTGCAACCAGCCAGCAACTGGAAGTGAAACCGAGGCTGATGTATATTCTGAGAGATGAGTGTATGGGGGGGGGGGTATTTGCTGCAGGGGGAGGGAAAGAGAAATAAGAGGGGATTTGGGGGGGGGGGGGTGTTGGATTCAGCCTTCAGTTCTGCTACAAGTCTGAAGCATTTAATTTTCTGTTTACATAATTATTGCGCCCCTTCATCCCTTTTCGATAGGAGAAACACATTTGGCTGTTCCTCCGCTGTGCAGCTCAGTGCTAGAGGCCATAGTGTTTTACAACATTTAATTGGGTGAAAACCACAGTATCTGAAGCTATGATTAATTGCAAATGTGGGGGGAAAGAAAAGTAGTGAGAAAAAAAAAAAAAGAAACTCACACAAACACACTACTTGTTTTTAAAGCTTTGTAGCAATTATCATTTGAGGCAATTATTTTTAGTCTGCGCGCCGCTGTTAGATGTAGCCGCTGTGAAGCAAAGAGGGAGTAAGAAAAAAAAAGCCCGTCTCGTGTTCAGCTCAATCAGATCCACTTGTGTAATGTAATTCGATTCACCAGGCGCCGTCCTCATTCCATCCGCTCTGTGTTTTATTTTTGGTCTTCGATCAGCCTCTTCACGAAGGGTCACTCTTTGTTTAACGTGGAGATGACTGTCAGTGATGCGGCGTGGCGCCGGGTCTACGGTGATTCCAGCCTCTGCTGCAACGGCAGCGCTTCTCACTCATTAATGGTGCCCGTGGTGATATTTGATGTTGGGGCCGTGCAGAGCCGTAGACCTGAAAAATGGACTCAAGCGAGACTCAAGAAACAAGGGGGCGGGGACCGACCTGACCGGGGTCGGGCTCCCTGACGACTGAACTTGAGCTGAGACTCGAAAACGGAAACGTTCGATTCTCAACGTTTCACCTGATAAACGATGGAATATTAATATACCAGGCAGCGACAGATAGGCCTCGCATAGTAGAACAGTTCTATTTCTTTTTTATTTATTTAAACCTGCCTGATCATCTAACTGGGCACCTGTTTCTTGCCCAGTTGTGCTTCTCCTAAGTGATGACGCCGTGTCTTTTTGAATCTCAGCCACCGACTCGGTGAGTACGATGTTTTTACTAATGCCGTTGGAGATGCTGTGGCCAAAGCTACGAAAATAAGATCCAATTTGCTGAATAAAAACTCTTAATTCCGCTTTAACGAAGTCCCGGGCCTCGATTGGAGCCCGGACTCAGCGACCGTACAAAAACAGTACTGACAGGACTTCAGAGGGAAATTTCCGAACACCGTGAAATTTCGTTTGTCAACCTTTGCGGAGACCTGCGAAGGACTTCACGCGCGTCCCGACTGCCTCTCGGAGACTCACTCCGGCGGCCTTGACATTTGACTTGGATTTGGGGGGATTTACGCCTGCCTCGAAAGACCTATAAACAGCTCCCGTGCCACATGCTGCAGATATTACAGGCGGGCTTTTTCCCCGAGTCTTCTTGGGGGGGGGGGTGCACAGAAAACCGTGAGAGCCACGTGCACGCATTTGTTTCGCGGCTTGACAGCTACTCGGGGAAAAAGGGGTCGCGGGGGTCCTGCAGAGGAATGCGTTTAAAGACCACTCCGGCTTAAGTTTGAAATTAAGTCTTATCGTCCACACTGCGCCTTATCAGTGGTTTATAGTTTCACTGCCCTTTATCTCCTGCTCTCTGCCCCCCCCTCCCGGGGTTTTTGTTTTTTTTTATCCCCCTGCAGCATGAAGGTGAATGTGAGATGGGGGAGGTGTGTGGGCAGAGTGCAGTAAAGTAGAGGGTCCCCACTGTTTGCACAGCAGCGAACAATAGAACACACAGCCATACACACACACACACCTATATATATATATATATATATATATATATATATATATATATATATATATATATATCAGAAAAACAGAAACATAGAGGCTCAACATATGTGTGTTGGAGGTTTCCAGCCATTTCTGGCCCATGTCCCCTTGAATTAAAGCTAACTTGTAAAATCAATCATTTAAAACCATCCTTTGTAGATTGACAGATCACAGCATTTTAAGCAAAGAGTGATTTTTTTTTTTTTCCTCATTTGTAAGATTTCAAAAGGCCCCGAAGTGGAGAAACCATCTGGAAAAAAATATATAAAAATGTAAATGTAATTTATATATATATATTTTATTCATTCAGTTTGACGTGGCTGGAAGCCTGCTGCTGGTGACCGTCGGACAAACTACCAATTAAAGCACCTTGATGACGGTCATGACCACTAAGCCTTTTGCTAACTGTGTTGTCGAGAACACATTATCTGAAATGGCCCTTTTTTAACACGGCGGCAGAGGAGGACTTGAAAAATGAAAAGTCGTTGCTTCAGAAAATAAAAATTGCCGGAAACTAAGATTTTTGCGTCAGTCGCTCAAAAGATAAACTTACAAAAGGTGAAATATTCCAGGAAAAGCACATTTGAATCTCTTGTAAATATCCCACTATGATGTCGTGTATTTTAGCATTTGGAAAATGTTCTGCATCAGGGAAAAAACAAAAAACATTTCAGGCACATAACGCCAGATGTTTAGTGTATATTTGTGGGATTTGGAATAAATTCAAAATGAAAACCTCGCAGCCATAATAAACATTTTTAAAAACAAATTTGTGACACTACACCTACACCATGTTGTTATTCTCCACCTTTGGTTCTTATTTTTTTAGAATATTAAAAGTTTCATTCGCTCACATAAGTTTGCAGATAAGATAACAGTGGGTTATTTGTTTCTGTTTATCTGGCACCTTATTGCATTTCTGGGCGCCGCCATTAAGAAACCGAGGGACAAGGATCGCGTCGTAACACAATAAACGTGTTTGACAAACAGGAAAAGGAAACATCGGTTGACGCTGCAAACTTTCAAATTGGACGACAACAGTTTGTGCAAATGTACAAACTGTACCGAGTCGACTCTTCAGTTTAGGGATTTGTTTTTTGTTTTGGGTTTTTTTTTGCGGTTATCTGCTCCCCGTTTTTGGGTAATTTAATCACTTCAAGCTCGGCAAAGGGCTCATTTTCACCTGATGAATTTTTATTCGCCTTAATAAGAACAAGTGTGCAACAACGGTTCTGTGTGTGTAGATGATAATAATGCATTCGTTTATCTGCTGGAAAAAAAAACAACCTTTTGCTTATCATCACATTTTAATTTCTCTAGATGCCTTTTCCCTCGTCCAATCAACTGCCGGAGCAAACAAATTTCTAGCTCAGAGCCAGATGTTGCCGTTCTCCAACTTATAGCAGATGTAAATCGCGAACTGCATTGACGGCCTAGAGGAATTCCTTAAAAAAAAAAAAAAAAAAAGTGTTTTCCTTTTCTTTTTTCTTTTTTTTTAAAACACAGACGAGCTTTTGACTGAGACCGAAAAACACAAAGCTCACAAGCTCCGGGGCTCCAAAACACTTTAGTTCAGATCTGTGGCCCCTGACTAATTTATGGCAGGCTGCTTATACACAGATCTGCATGCTCACACACACACACACACACACGCACGCACGCACACACACACACACACACACACACACACACACACACAAACACACACACAAACATACACACACACGCACACACACAAATAAGTGGGTAGACAGGTAGAGGAAATACTTTACTGGGAAAACGCCTTGAAACTTAACCCGGTACAGTCGAGCAATGAGCCCTCAGAGCCAGTGCTGGGGATTTTACTTTGAAAATCCACTAGCAGCCATTTATCACTCCTGTAACTGTAATGGAGAATAAGACCCAGCATCTATTTTCTTTATAGGTGAAAACCTTCATGACTTGAGGCTTAAAACTTGGACTTGGCCCTAAGCAACAAAAATGAGAAGACAACTCAGACTTTACCGCTTTGAAAACGGACTTAGTTCAGACAAAATCATTCAAGTCTCGGGCCAATGAGACCCCCCCCCCCAAACCCCGGGGGGGTCTGGGGTCATAACTCAGGGTTCCTCTGCCACCGGCTCAATGCAACCGATCAATATTTAAGACCAGGTGCTTCCTCAGGTCTTTCGCATTCTGACAGCAGAAAAAACAAAACAAACAAACAAAACAACTCGATGAGCGAGGCGAAATAATTTTCCCTGATATATGAGAAAAGTTTGAGAAAGTTTGCATTACATCCACTGCAGGAGGAATTTGCTGAAATTCAAACACGTAATGAAGTAGCGCTACTTCCATCCAGGCCGGTAACCGTAGCGACTGCATCCCTGTGAAAAGTGGTGCGGTCGCCGTCGGCCGATCGGCGATCTCAGCCCTCGGCTGGCGAGCTGACGGACGCAGACACACACAGAGTTATGGATCACGTGTCATTTCATGGATTGGCCCATAAATAGTTATCGACCCGCTATTGTTGTTTTTATTGTCATGGTTTGCAAGCTGCTGTCACACTGGAGATATGAGCCACGAGTTTTTATTTATTATCTCTTCTCCCGTATCACTGAAGAACACTTGAGTAGATAGAGAGAGAGAGAGATAGAGAGAGAGAGAGGTTCACATGATGTGATCTGATGTATCTAGTCACATGATGTGTGTGTGTTTGTGTGTGTGTGTGTGTTTATGTTTGTGTGTGTGTTTTGTTTTGGGGTTTTTTTTTATTGCTTGTGATTGTGGTTTAATAGAATCTTATATCGAGGTTTATTCAGCTGATTAGTACAATATTTCTGCCAAGCAGGAAGTTTGGAAACACACACATACACACACAGAGCGAGAGAGATAGAGAGAGAAAGAGAGAGAGAGGTAATCTGAGGAAAAGCTGGAGACGTCAGGTTACCACCAAGAGAGCAGCTGGAAAACATGATCCAAAACAGGGGACAAAATCCAAACTGTTCTTATTTGAGATATTATGAATTTATGTGATAAATCAACTGGTAAATAACAACATCCACTTTATCGTTTCTAAGATGTCGCTCACGAGCTGCTTCCCACAGACGTAAAGAATCCTGATATACAAAATACAAAGAGTTTACGAGGCAACCGCAGAGTTCGAGTGGATCCGAGATGTCCTCGACTGCGAGTCCGAGTTTCTCCCTTATACCTCGACGAGCACCGCCCCGGCCTCATCCTCCGTCTGTCTCCCGCCTGCTCCCACGTGCTTCCTGTCACGGCCGCGGTGACGAACCTGCCGCTCAGAGCCGGACTTGTGCTGGTTTCCGTTCATTTACCCTTTGGGACTTACACCCGGTGGCGTGAGGAAGTTATTTTGAAATCCCAGATCTGGAACGGTATCGCTTTATCCCAGGATCTGTCGAAACCATCTTGAACGAGAGTTGATAGATGGCATTTTCGTTCATGTGCGTTCGGTGAAGTGACTTTTTTTCTGTTTGATTATATCAGTGCCATAGAAGAATGTAAATTTCCCCAAAGAAAAAAAAAAAAGGTGACTATTCCCTTTTATCTGAAAGTGGCGAAACCCGAATGTGATCGAAAACCAGAGGAGGAAATAAAAAACAAACCAAAAAGGACCTGGACCGAACAAGTGACATCTTTTCCGGCACAATCTGCCCTCAATCTGCCCCAACGCAGCCCCCAACAAAGAGGTTGGAGGGAAAGAAAAAAAGCAACACAACACAGCTACCTACCTGTTTTATTCTGTTTTTGTTTTGGTTTTTGTCTCCTAATGGATCGAGATGGTGGGAGTCACTCGTCCTGCGCCACCCTCTGTTATGAAAGCTCCTCACATCCGGCAGCCAAGGGCGCTCCCCCCAACCCCCGCCGCCCCCCCCAGCTGCTCTGATAGGGCCGTGCCCCCGCGACTCTTCCACAGATGAAAACAGATAAAATCATCCAGACGTGGCGTGAGCAGCCAGCTAATGTCCGCCGTGCGCTTGGTTCGCTCGCAAAAGGAAGCAATGAGATGAATTGTTTTTTTTTGTTGTTGTTGTTTTTTTTAATTCAGTTGTTATTCAGCATTTGAGATTTTTTTTTCTCAATACATAAAAAAATACCACAAATACAAAACTATCACAACAAAGAGGCCTGTTTTGGCTCGGGGACATTTTTATTTAGATTTATTCTCGGCATCTGTTTTTTTTGGTTTGTTTTTTTTCGCCATCTCTTTTCATACACACACTTGAAGTGTGCTTCAGCTGTGCAAGTTTTCAAAATGCATCTGTAAACACACACGCACACACACACGCAACATGAATTTTAGTGAGTGAGCAGCAAGTCTATTGACGCCAATATGATAATAAAAACCGTGTAAAATGACACTTTAAACCGTCATTAGTCAGTTTTTTGCCCCAGGGGAATTTTGGGGGATGTTGAAACTAATCATAAACACAACACGGACGTACTTTCACCTGTTATTATGGAAAAAAAAAACGATGACAAACAGCTGTCGCAGATACACAACAACACTCCGTGTCCACCCGATGGGTTAAAGTCCAAAGTTCGGCTCCGGCTCCGGCTCCGGCCCTCTGCTCCCTGACCAACTTCATGGGGGAAATAACTGGCTCCCGACCCCCCCAGCGCCCACAGACAGTGGCTAACTGTGTCCGTCGGGGCAGTAAACGACAGGTTTTTTAGGACCGCCGCCCCAAAAACAGATGTTTGCAGCGTCAGGACCGAAAGCCGTAAAAAGCAAAGAAAACAAAACCCAAAAACAATCACGACGCTGAAATGTTCTGCAGAGTCGGGTATTTATGCTCTGAGGGGACTTTCATGTCTCTGCATGATCTTAGCAAGACAAAGGTAATTCGATTAATGGTCAGATTTGACAACAGTCTCATCCTGTAAACCCCTAAAACCAAAACAACAGACTAGGTTGTTTCTTCCAGAACCTTCCAAAAATAAAACCCGAGTGTGTCCTTGATCCGGCGACTCAGTCCACTGGGGAGCGTTCGCTTGTCGACGGCTCCCGGAACTGTCCCGGACGACCACTTCGAAAGCTTTTCGTGTCTCAGTTCTGCGGTCGGCCGCCTCTTCGCTCAGGGTTTTTCGATTCAGCGCCTTCAGGGGTCGATACGACTGGAAAAGTGCAGTCCCTCGCCTCCCCCGTTTACCACCCGCCACCCGCCGCTGTCATTCCTGCGTCCCCGTGTTCCCAAAAAGCCGCCAGCCAGAGCTAAGTCGAATCCAATGCGTGACTGATGTTTGAGGTCACGTCACACAAAGCGAACTGACGACTGCTCCACCCCTGCCCCCCCTTTTTTGAACGTGGTAATTCTCGAAGGCCCGTAGTGTGCGTGAAGCCAAACGGGGCCGTGCGGCGGCGGCATCGTCGGGCCTTCTACGGCGGCGTCTCACGGACGTCCAGAAGAGCGTGACCGTGGATCTGGGATGACGCGACACGCTTTCAAGGGATCGGTCTGGCTCTCCGGACGACGATCTGCCGATTTTTAAAGTGGGCACGAGGCAGGGCGACGGTAATGTCAGTGTGAACACAAGAAAGATGGAGGACGCGTTTCGCTGCCTGGAATGTAATGGTAGGAGGGAACAATAATACATAGAATGAAGAACGCTTTTAAAGTGAAAGCGAGACTCTCAGAGGACCATTTAAACATCGACAGCTGCGGCACAGGGACAAAAAAAAAACCCAAAACAATTCGTTGACAGTTTGCTTACAGTTTTTCAGCCTCCCTGTCTGACGTGGGCTAATGGCGCCTTTTTGTTAGCTCAGTCTTCTGCTGCCATCTGGTTCCGGAGGCAACCTTACGAACTCCCCCTCCGCTGGCCCTACAGCCATGGGGGGGGGGCGACGGGTTGCGGTCGCGGCAGGTCACCGGCGAGCTCGGGGCGGGAGACCAGAGTCTGGTCCGGGGGCGAATGATACGTGTGGTCGCTCGGGTCGGACGGGACCGGCCAAAAAAACAGAATATATCATCAGCAGATATCACTAATTAAACATTTTTCCCACTTTTCTCCATAAACTGATAGCAGCGGTTTACGGAGCACGAGGTCTTAGCAGGTCGCTTTGCTTATTACTGCATTTTTTTTCCCTTTTTCGGTTTTACCTCCCCCCCGACCTTCTTCCTTGAGCGGTTTGAAATGCACGGAGCTGCGTTCTGGGGCGCCAGGTGGAATTAATTGTAACGTCGGCTCTATCGATACACTCCCCCTTTCGACCTTCCACGGATACGTTACGGCGGCAAAAAATCCACTGCGTCCGGCCCCGGCCGGGTCCTCGCAGGCCCTTGAGTGACGCCATTACCCACGATTGTTCGGCAGCGTGGGTGGGGCGGGGAGGGCATGGGGGTGGGGGGGGCTGCCTCCTCCGCCGTGACGCGTTGCAGAGCCAGGCCGGTTCGGACCAGAACACGAGTCGGCCTCCTTCTCTCCTGGCTGATTTTTTTCCTGGTTTTTGTAGGCTCCTCCGTGCGGGCCGGCGTCAGGCTGGCGTCGGGCCGGTGTCGCGCCGCCAGCTCCGCCCTTGAGCCAGCCTGTTGTGCCTTAATTATCAGGGAGTCTCCCGAGGTATTGTATGGATTCGCTGCAGACAGTGAAGAGAGAGGAGGCCTCTTTCTTCCTCTGACATCGGGAGGAGAAAGAAAGAGTTTAGCGACCTCAGTTCTTCTGTCAGAACCGATTCTGTCTTCACTCTGATGTGTTTAATAGACGCGCTCGCCCTCTTCCTGCCCTGCTGGACGACAGGCTCATATCTACGAGCTGCAGTCGTTGATTTCTTTTTAACATTTTTTTTCTGGCCACCAGGGGGAGGGAACCCTACAAAACAGCTGACACAAACGCAACCGCGACGCATTAGCACGATTCATCAGCACTGCCCTGTTCAACTTTTTAGCAAGCGGTTGCTTATTTGCACACCCAGTCGCATTAGCAGTCGAATATAAATGCAATATTCTTGTAACCCCCCCCCACACACACACACACACACACACATACACCCTCCTCTACCTGCTCGGTGTTGTGTTTTCTCCACCGGCTGTTCTCCGACCGTGGCAGGCAGAGCATAGGCTGCTTCCTCAGAGCTCGTTCCCGCCGCCGCCGGGCCCAGGATCGACTGGCGGCCGTCGGAAAAGTCTGGCGAAAGGAGCGTGGTCAGCAGTGCTTGAATTTTAATGAGACGGACCAGCTCTCATCTCAATTACAGCCCTCACTGTCTGCAGGATCAGCCGTTTGTCCGGGAAGCACCAACGGTGATCGGCCAAACCGTCCTCACAGGACCGAGGCGTAATGAGAAATACGTCCCAAACGCGTTATTATTCACTCGCTGCCTTCTTGATTTAACGCTGCAGATATGTCGCGCTTCACGATTCGGCAACATACGGAAATTAGGAGAATCGCGTGATATTTTTGGCTCCTCGTGGACATCGTGTTTAATCAGGCGTGCGAGGCAAAACAAAATAAGACTCCGGGGCTTAAGCAGATCACGGTCGTCTCGGTTTCCGAGTGGACTGGCAGAACCGCGGAAACAGGAACGTATCTTTTGTTTTATCGAGGAGAGTGAGACATCCGGGGGGGAAATAACAAAAAAAAAAAAAAAAGGAAAAAGCTCCAGAAAAAGAAACGTTTTCAAAGATCCTGCTGCCTTCGCTTCCTGTGACACTGACCCCTCGACGCAGGTACGACGGACGGTGGTTCCCTGCAGGTTGGGTCGCCGTGAGTGGCCCGGTCCCAGCCTCTCATCTATTAGCGTCACTGTTGACCCACAGTGGTAAGCATCTGTTTTCTTTAAAGATCAATATCTGCCCGTGTTTTGAATAACCCCCGTGGACCCCCCCCCCCCCCACACACACAGCCACCGCCATTTCTGAAGCTATTCCCGGAAATCACCGGAGACTCTCCACTGTCCCGGCGCTTGCCCCGCTGGGTGTTCGCCTTCTCCCAGAAGCAGGTGCCTGCCGCCGTGACCCCGCGAGCCCCCCCCACCACCCCATTTTTCAGACTACACGTCGTCCTTTGGGGTCAAGATTAGAAATACCATGAAACATGCGGCCCCATATCCCGGAGGTTTGGAACTTTCGGCAAAAGATGGGGTCATTATCAGGAGGCTAACTGTGTCATAATGCAGCACATTACTGGGCCGTGCTACACTCCACAGGAAGCTAATTACGCGCTCAGCTCTATTCTTCAGTAGAATTATAAAGCTCTTTTCTCCCTCCCTCCTTTCACACCTACTTGAAATTGTGGAATACCCATTGTCTTTTCCCTGCGATATCCCTGCCATTAATTCCGAGACGGATCCTTGGACGCCCAACGACCGTGAACGCGGCCGTTAACCACGGCACGGGGCGGAATGATTCCATTCCCGCCACCCGCCGGAAAGCAATCTGGGCTCGTAATGAAACTCAAATAGGAAAATCTACGGGTATAAGCGTGTCTCCAGAAGTCACGAGTCAGCAACAGGCGCAGTTGAGCAGCGAGGTGGTTTAGCTGGAGGTCACGGGGACAATGAGGGGCGGGCGGGTGGTCCTCCTCCTCCTCCTCCTCTTCCTCCTCCTCCTCCTCCTCCTCCTCCTTGTAGCCCGGGTGACTTTTTCAGCGTCGCGGTCGGTCCCAGTATACGAGGGGGAGGAGCGAGGAGATGGAGGGAGTTTGGAAGAGCCGCCGCCGCCACGGTAAATTCTGCGGCGAGATTACAATCGCAGGAGCGGAGTCTGTGGAGGCCTGGAGGACGATAGCGCTCCGTGGCGCCGGTAGAAAACATCGCGCTCCGCTGTCGGAATGGGGGAAAACACGGAAAAAAAAGGTATCTTACAAACACAGGAGAAGCCTGTGCAAACGAATGCAATGCAGCCATACAGCTCTGCTTTATTTTCCCGTGTCTCGTACTGTGTAGAATGTGAGGTACCGCTCCCCATCGGCGGGTCTTTCCTCCCGCGTCGATCTTACCTGGGAAAAGACTAAACCGACGCCTTGATGCTTTCTTGTCACAGCCTGACCTTCAGCTGTGAACCAGCATCCTCTGCGAAAAGGCATCCTGCTTTATTTTATTCTGTTTATTCTTTTTTAAACATCGGAAGCCCTCGGAGAGCTCGCGGTGTCCGGCGCTTCCACCGCCTCCGAACATCAGGCAGAGCGATTTTTTCGCCATAAAGTCGAGGGAAAGAATTTGAACACGATCACCATCATGATCGCAGTCACACATGGAATAACATCGACGCACCTGCACGCGCATGTGGCTGGAGAAAATCTCCGCAAAACCTCCGTAAAAGTGTTCGAACATCCGAGAGTCTTACGTAAACCATGCACCGATTTTTTCTACTTGATTTATTTCTTTTGCGGATTGAGCCGCAATCGGTTAGTTGAGTTATTGTACTGCAAAAAATAAAAATAAAAATAAAAAAGGTCACAAGCACCAAAACGAGCCGAAGTCACCGCAGCTTTTTGAGGCAAAATTTGCTCAGACAGCAAACGTCTTGTTTGTTTTATCATATCCTAGTTTTTCCAACAGGATCCGATTGTCGGTCGATAAAGCAACAAAACAAAACAAAACAAACGAGTTAAACACGTAGGGTTGAAAAAGTGAACGAGTTTTTTAATCCTCGCTAATTTTTAATCCAAACAATTCGACAATTAGAAGCTTCGCGGTTTTGCCGGCAGCTTTGACTGGAAAAAAAAAAAAATGGGGGAGGGTGAGTGGGTCGTTCTCAAAAAAGACGCCACACCCTCCACCCGGCGAAGCCGCCCCCCCCCCCCAATCTCTGGAAGTCATTAGTCCGACAGGCGGCCGCGTTATGCTGATGGTGGTGAAATGATAATTAGAGCGGGAGATGGATTGAGTCAATATAAGTGTAATTAATTTTTAAGTGTGAAGTTTATTAGTACAGAGGCAATCAGGCTCCTAATGAGGGGCCCGATAGAACTCCTTAAATACGGAAACCAGTCAAATTAATAGCTCTAATAGCTTCTGGCACGGGACTCCGCTTTTATTTATTGCGCTTATGCATTCGTTTGTATATTTAGCAATTTTTAAAAAAAAAATTTCTTTTTTTTCCCAAACAATAGGGTGATAATTAACCCGGATAAATTATGTTTCCTTGGATTCGTAACGCAAAGGGAGACGGGCTGCTGCACATGCGTTACACACACACACACAGAAACTGCCCTTCCACTCAGCCTATGTACACCACTATAGATTTTTCAGCCCATTAAGGCTCATCTTTCAAATCATGTCATTAATTAAGCCCAGAAATACTGAAGTAATTTCTCTTTAATGAACTTGCTCAATTAAGTCTGCCCTCTTTTCGGTCTAATCCTCCGCTTTACGCACTGGAAAACGAACCCCCCCAACTCGCTCTTCCTTTTATTTTCCTTGGAGAGTATATTTCTCTGCCCCCTTCTCCGTCTCCTTCGCCTTCTCGTTCGCCTTCTCCTTCTCCTGCCCCTTCCCCCTCTATTTCTCCTTCGTCTTTGTCTTCATCTTCCCTTCTCCTTCTCCTTCCCCTTCCCCTTCTCCTTCTCCTTCTCCTTCTCCTTCTCCTTCTCCTTTGTCTTCCCCCTCTATTTCTTCTCTTTCGTCTTTGTCTTCTCCTTCTCCTTCCCCTTCTCCTTCTCCTTTGTCTTCTCCTTCTCCTTCCCCTTCTCCTTCTCCTTTGTCTTCTCCTTCTCCTTCCCCTTCTCCTTCTCCTTTGTCTTCTCCTTCCCTTTCTCTTTCCCCTTCCCCTTCTCCTTCCCCTTCTCCTTCTCCTTCTCTTTCCCCTTCCCCTTCTCCTTCTCCTGCCCCTTCCCCCTCTATTTCTCCTTCTCTTTCGTCTTCTCCTTCTCCTTCGTCTTCGTCTTCCCCTTGTCCTTCTCCTTCCCGTGGTCTTCGGCACCACTCGGCCACTTCCAGTAAAAAGTGTGTTGAGGCAGCAGCACGGTGATATGATTTTTTTTATTTATGATTTTTTAAATTTATTTTTATTTTTTTACCTGAGCGACGTGGGTCCTTGTTCAGTAACAAAATGCATCCTCTCAATTTAATCCAAACCTAAATGCTGGTGGAGCAATGTCAAATTTCAAAGTTTTGTCCCTAGAATAAATTATTATCTCACGCTCGACCTTCATTTACAGACCTTATGCTTTTAGTCCCGTTTCTGGGACTCGTCAGACTAGAATCCCAAACAGGTGAACACAGGCGGCGGGTAAAACAGTAAATGTCCTCTGTCGGTAGCTACGGCAAAAGATAACGTAGCCCCGGGACGCGATGTCAGCTCACCGAGCACTTTATCGGGAACACTGGCGCCCCCGCTTATTCGCACAGTTCCCCCGTCGGCCAGTGGCGCGACAGCAGTTCAGGTTTTGGGAAACCTTCCTACATGTTGTGGAATCAACGGCGCGAAGAACTGAGGCTGTGTTTTAGAGCGAAGGGAGGAGCTACCCCCGTGTTGACATGGCGTTCCTAATAAAGTTCCCGGTGGGATGCCGTTCAGAGACCAACGGACGCCTCCCGGAACGACCGGGACGCCCCGCTGTCGGCAGGAGGCCGGTGCCGACGCTCGGGTGAACGGGTCTGCCGTTTGTGTGCCACGTGAGCCGGTGCATGAGCCGCCGCCGGCGCAACGCTGACCTTTCCAGGATTTAGAATAAGCACTTGACCAGACTTTGAGTAAAGGGCTGGCAGGTCAGGAAATGCTAATGAGTCATTTTACAAGGGCGCTGGCTAATGATCAGTGTTTATTTATTTATTTATTTATTAATTCACGTATAAGGACTTGGTGTGTTTGTTTCTGTGAGTGGTGCCATGACCCACTTACAAGCATCAGGCCCATTATTTAAATAAATTCTCAAAAGTTTAAGGGAGGACATACTGGCATTTTATCACATCTTTTTCAGGCGCTGCACGACGGTGGCGGCGTCAAGGGCGACCCCCCCCCCCCCCCCCCCGCCACAACCTGGCCAGAGTGTGTGAGTCAATGTGAGTCAGAGTGTGTGTGTGTGTGTGTGGGCTCCCTTCCCAGGATAAATGCTCCATATAAAACCAGTTTCTCCGGGTTTCCACCAGTAAACTAACCACATCCCTCCTTCTGCTTCCAACCAGCGCGGCCGAGCTTTTCGCTTCAACCACCTGAAAAGAAAAAGAAAAAACATGAAAAGATAAAATAATATTCGGTTTTGTAGCGGAAGCATCAAGCGGCAGGAGGCTCTCGGTGGTGAATCGCAGCCGGTGCGTCCAACAGACGAAGTAAAGCCTCGTCCCACTTTCCAAACAGCCGGTTCCGCTTGTGTCTTAGGATGAAAGCGTGAAGTCATAACAGGAGGAAATATTTGCCCTGTTGGGCTCAGTCCCGCCGCCGGTGCCAGGTCCAGAGTCTGAACCATTAACGGGCCTTTTCCTCCACTGGACGTCGCGTTGGAAACCTTCATGCCGTCGGCCTCCTTCTTTTCTTCAAACCTTTTTCTTTTTTCTGTTCTCTAATCCTGCCGTGACAGATTTTCTTTTGGTTCGATGGCAGCAGAGGTTAAAGCTTCATACATCCGGACTTGTTTTATTTTTTCCCCTGTTGTGCGATTGGCTTAGGTCCGATATTCTGTCTCCTGCGAGTTCCCGATTCGGTCTCGGGCGAATTTCCGGCCCGTCATGCCGGTCGGTTCTCCCGTCTCTTCCCCAGCCGCTCGGCGGGTTTTTGTTTGCCTGCCGTCCGACGTCGGACGAAGGAGTCGGGTGGGTTCCTCCAACTCATTCGCCGATAAAACCGCCGCCTGGCTGACGAGCGGCTGCGGAGTCGGAACCATGGAGTCGGGAGTTGTGATAAACCCACGGCGGTGACTTGTTTGTCTTTGTGATTGATGCCCGTCACATCACACGTTTGATCATTCCAGCGCAACCTTACGAAGGACGGCGCCATTGCCAGCGTCCCTCCGAGACATCGTTCTCAACCTATTTTGACTTTTTTTATTTCTTTTTGTTTGTTTGTTTGTTTGTTTGTTTTCATCATCATCACTCAACTGATCCGTTTACAGCCACGTGGACTAGCTGCATGTCCTCCAGATGATAACGGGAAAAAAAAATCCGGACGAGGACGTGTCGGGTTATAAAAGCTGTAAAAACGTAGGGAAAAAAAAAAGTTCCCCCCTCAGACGTGCAACGGTGGCGTTACGGATGCAGTGATAACATTTTGTCAGGTCGCTGAACACACACACACACACACACACACACACACACACACTTCCAAACATAAAAACACCATTTATAAACCCATGTGAATGAAAAGAAAAGTACCTTTTTTTGAGGGGGGGGTGTTTTGTTTTTTGTGCCTCCCTGAACTGCTCCACTGCTTTTTAAAAATAGTCAGGGGAACCACTTTGCACCTCGTAATGTCTTCATGGAACCTCAAAGTGCAGGGATCCAGAGCCATCTGGTGATATTTGGTGCATGAAAAAAATCGAAGTGAGCTGACGAAGCCCTCTTCCTCTTCTTCCTCCTCCTCTTCCTCTTCCTCCTCCTCCTCCTCTTCCTCAGCCTTCTGTGAGGAGGGGTGTCGGAGCGGAGGGACCTGCGTGTCTCCAAACACCTGCGTCTGCCCCTCAGGATTCACGGGACGCCGCTGCGAGACAGGTAAGTCCACGAAGGACCCGCCCCCCCGACCTCTGACATACCCGCCTGTTGCCCCCCCCCGACCCCCCACTCACCCTCGTTAAAGCTCGGCTGCAGCATCGTATTGTTGTCATCAGGTTTCAGAGGTAACATCAGGGGTGGGGGGGGTCGTCAGGTTGGTCTGAGTGCTCAGCAGTTGCCCTTTGTTTCTCTCTCTCTCACACACACACTCACACACACACACTCACACACACACACACTCACACACACACACACTCACACACACACTCACACTCACACTTCCTTGCTCCTTCTCTGAAGCCCAGTGTTTAAATTGGACACTGCAGAGATTAAGGATCTCGGGGGGGCTGTGGAGGAGGACAGCTAATTCTTCTCCACCGGCCTCCTCCCCCTCTGCCTCCCTCGCTCCTCCACTCTCCTCCTTTCTTCTCCTGCCCTCTCATCTTATCTCACCCCCCCGGCGTCGTCTCTTCTCCCGTCCTTTTCCTCCTCTCCTCCCCTTCTCGTCCCTTCTTCCCCGCCTCTCGTCCTCCTCCTCCCCTCTCTGCCCTGGTCCGCCTCCTCTTTCCCTCCCTTCCCCTGCGCCTCCCTTTTTCCTCCCCCTCATTGTTCCGCTCTCCTCTGTCCCTCCCCTCCCTGTCATCCTGTCTCATTCTCCTCTCCTCCTTCATTCATCTCTCCTCCTCACCTCCTCCCACTGCTTTCCCTCACCGCCTCTGCTCCTACCTTTCCTTCCACTCCTCTTCCTCCTCATCTTTTTCTGCTCATTCATCAACCCCCCCCCGGTTCCTCTCCTCCGTTATTAAACCCTGCGTCTCCGCGGCCCCATTTTAGAGAAGCGATTAAGCCGGCTCTCGCGGAGCGGCCCGTTCACAGCCCGGCTATTCGCGGCGCGTTGCCATGGTTTCTGCTTTAGGTACCAGATTACAGGTACCCTGCACATTACTGGTGACACTAGCTCCACACGTTGCTACGACCACATACATTCAGCCCTGATGGAATCCGGTAACAGAGGGAGACGGTACTCGTCTGAATCCTGTCGCCCCCCCCCCCTTCCCAACCCCCCCGGGGGTAAATTTCCTTTCTCCGCCACAGGTCTGTGTTGTCTGCAGAAAGCACCAGTCGCTAGGGAGCAGATGGTATCGAGCATGAAAAATTACATAAATTCCTCTTTTTTTTTCTTCCTTTTGTGTGTTTGTGTAATTAAATTTTTGAGTTTTTTTTTTTTTTCTTTTTCAAAGGGATCAAAAACAACCCAATAATAATCATGATAATAAAACGTTCTTTTCCTATGAGATTACTCATTGTGTGTGTGACAGAGTAAAACCGAGGCCCCACATTATGTAGCACAATTTAAATAAGAAGGAACAGACAGGTATATATGTACAAGAGTAGAAAAACACTGACGCCAAAAGTATGAAGTGTCACTTTACTATAGTTTTCATCAAACTGGTCCCGGCTGGTCATGATGCATTTTTCTTGTATGTGCGGCTGCATTGACTCTCTCATGCGTTCGGGTCTAAGTCCTGAGTTCTGCTGTGGTTCCTTCGGGTCAGTGAAGTGGAGATAACCTGAGAAATGTGTGTGGTTGTGTGGTTGTGTGTGTGTTTGTGTGAGTGCGTCCGGGGGAAACACATAAATTCCAGTTACTTTGAATCAGTGACCGGTGATGGTGAGCTGGAAGTTTTGGGTCAATTACTTGGGAGTTGTGCATCGTCGTCCCTGAATTTTAGGAAACGCTTGTTTGTTTTTCTCTGTACATCCCATTCGCAGTAGCTGCAGAAGAACAGCGTTCGATCTCCGTTCCCCGTGAGCCGCCAGCGACTCTTCGCCCTACTTCGACGATATCTTTAGATTGTAACGTTTTCCAGAGGGAGGATGAAGGTAGACGTGAACAAGATCCCGAACATTCGGAGTAATCACGTCATTATTAGCAGCGGAAACACTGAAAGCAATGAAAGTGTCTCAGTATGTAAAATTCAGATGGTTTAGTTGCTTCTGATTTGTTGTTATTTTAATGAGAACTTTTAAGGGGAGTGATACTGAACTGAAGCTGTTGCTGAAATTGAATCATCGAAAGGAATTGAAGTGTCACAGTGGATTAGGGGATGTGAATCATATTTAAGCCTTTTAGCCTTTGCTAAACAGCTTCATTGAATTCTTCTTCAAAGTTTTAGTCTCCAACTTGTTATTTATTGACGTTGTCGCCGTTCATATCAATTTCGTTGCTTTTCAAAATATGTCTATGCGTAACGCTTCACCGCTACTAGCGATCAGATCTTACCTCCCTGCTGTTTATAGAGACGAACGCATAAATCAGTTCTGTTTCCGTGTCCAGGGATGAAATGCATCTTTTATCGGGGTTTTGTTTTTTCATAACCGGCAGGAGGCAGCAGTGACACCGACTGGGCCTGTTCCTCCGCCAGGTCCAGACGAAACCAAAATCGTCCAAAGCACCTGATATAAAAACTACAAAACAGATATAAACACACTTCTGTACACGATACTAAATACGTGCAGAACAAGTTAAAGTAGAAACCTGTTTTTCTTTTGCAGCATTCGCCTTGAGGCTTTTGTTCATAGCAGCGTCCTGGTTGAAAAGTGCTTTTTTTTCTTAAATTATTTTTAGACATTCAGGATACAAATCAATTTTAGAGATTATACTTGAATATTTGTTTCAGGGTCTTTTTAACACATAAATTCATTTAAACACCGTTGAAACAATAGAAACATTTATATTTAACCTAGATGTCAAAAAAAAGGGAGAAGACGCGTATACATTAAACCCTTAAATACATGATGCCGGTATCAGGTGAGTGTAGCAGGCAGGTGTTTTGTGACGCACAAGCACAAGAGGGCAAGTGAAAATAAGAGTTGATATCAGTGGTTGTTCAGAGCGGCGGCCTGTGGTCAGTGTAGCTGCTTCGACAAACGGTGACAACCACCATGTTACCAGAAACACGGATTATTCCCCCATTCCCTCGCAGAGCTGAAACTCACAGTCTCGTCGCAGTTGTCCCCCACGTATCCCTGCCGGGGGGGGGGGGGGGGGGTATTCACAGACGGAGCAGAAAGTGCTAAGTGCCCCCGTTTACATTGTAATGGAAGGAAACAGAAATGCGAAAAACGCCGTCTGGCCGCTTTCCTTCCTGTGGCCGGAACCGAGATGGATGGGAGTGTGTGTGCATGTGTGTGAGCGTGTGTGTGTGTGTGTGTGTGTTTACACTCTAGCATATTGACCCTCCTACCACAGGAAGGTCACCTGTCCACTTCACTGCCGCAGACAAAGAGAATGAACGGCTGCTTTCGCACACACAGACACACACACACGCTAACCCACACGCTAACACACACGCTAACACACAGCTTTTATAAGACCATTGAGCAACAGGAATTATTGACTGTGTGCAAAGGAAACGGGCTTTTATTGCATCTAAATGAAAAGGCCTCACCGGGGAGGTCGACAGGCGGCGTTTGAAATAACGCGCTCCCCGATAAAAACGAATAAATAAATAAATAAAGAAGAAGAGAAGGATGTGGATGTAGGTATTCCGTTGCTTCCTCGCTTCCTCTTGCAGCCGTGGATTTGCCACAGGTGTCAGGTCAGACGGGCGGAGGCGGCGGCGGCGACAGCGGCGGCGTGCCTGTTGTCGGCCGGAACTGAAGGCAACGGCGCCGGATCAGACTCGCCGATTCATTCAAGCGGGACTTTCTTGCTTCAGAAAGGGGGAGGTGGGCGTGTGGGGGGGGGCTTGATCGATGCAGTGGCCCCTAATGCCACCATCAGTATCGTGAAGTAAGCGATTAGAGTGTAATGGCTTCCTTAAACTTTTTAGAGCACGTTTGGGCATGAACCCTTTCCTCGCCGCTCCTGCGCCAGTGTCTCGACGGGGCGACGACTCAGTAATCCGCCCGCCACCCGCGAACACCGGGACTCTGGGAATCGTAGCTGATAAGATAAACTTAAAGTGTCGTGGTTAAAACTGTGCTGCAGCTCGTTTACAATCAGTGACTGTTCGGGGCCTTTTTTTTTTTTTTTTATTCCTTGAACATTTTGGCTGCGAATCTTTGTCGCACAAACTTTGATCGGTTCATTTTTCACGTACAACTCAGTTCAGTGTGAGCGGAGTCGACGCTTTGACCCCGAGGAGCCCACAGCTCCGACCGCCGACCCGCCGGAAACGAAGTGTTCGAAGTGCCCCGGCGTTGATTTACACACCGTGACCCACCGTGGAGGCCGAACGCAGGAGGGTTTCATTTCATCGCCGCCCCCCCCAGCGATGCCGCCGACCCCCCCCGCCCCCTTCCCCCGTTAGGTGTAATTGAAGCAGTAAAACGCGGAGACGGTTGACACGGGGGGAAGAGGCGGAGAAGTGAGCGGTCCCTCTGGTTTTCAGAGATAAGGAAATGAAAAGGGGGGAGAAAATCAGCGACACCAAGTTTTCCTCATGATCAGAGCGGTAGTGTGTGTTTTTTTCGTGGCGGCGGCGGCAAACGTCCGGAGAGAGTCGCTCCCCGTAAATTATGGACGACGCCGAGATGAGGGCCGGGTTATTGTTATCAGGGGAGGAGGGCGGGGCCCCCCGTTGTCGTACAGTGGCGAGTCGATAAAGGGCGTCCTGACCGAGTCTCAGCGCCGGGATCCAACTCTTCACAGAAATATTTTTTAGAATAAAGTTTTCGAGCTCTTTTCATGTTCGTACTGAATTTGACAGAACTCGTTTGCTCAATAGAACGTTTAAAAAAAAACGAACTGCTGGTCGAGTCGCACACGTCTGCTCTTCCTCTCTCCTCCTCCTCCTCCTCCTCCTCCTCTTCCTCCTCCTCCTCCTCCTCCTCTTCCTCCTCCTCTTCCTCCTCCTCCTCCTCCTCCTCCTCCGGCGACGGCGACATAAGCTACAAACACGGCCACGGCAGTTACACACACACACACACACACACACACAGACACATAGACACATACACACACACACACACACACACATAGACAGACAGACAGACACACACACAAACACACACACACAAACACTCATAGACACAAACACAGACACACACAGACACACACACACCCGATGGTTTCAAGCGTGACCTTCAGTCACACCTTCGATCGCCCACTGTAACTGCGAGTAACGGCAACAGGGACAGGTAGTGGGGGGAGTGTGTGCGTGTGTGTGTGTGTGTGCGTGTGCGCAAATGTGTGTGTGTGTGTGTGTGTGTGTGTGAGTGTGTGTGTGTGTGTGTGCGTGCAGGCCAGGTCTTAACAGCCAGAAGTGAGAGAGCACCGCAGATGAAGAGAGATGCAGGGCTCACACCATACATAATGGATGAGAGAGAGAGAGAGAGAGAGAGAGAGCAAAGACCTAACGTCTGGACTTGACCATACATGTGTCTGTGTGTGTGCGTGTGCGTGCGCGTGCGCGCTCGCCAGACACAAAGCGAGCTTTGTAGAAAGGCGAAAAGAGAGGAGAGGAGGAAAGAGGAGGAAAGAAAAAAGAAAAAGTGCACCAAAGGACTTTTTCGCGCGAGGCGGCTTTTTCTTTTTTTTCTTTTGGCTGGTGGGCGGTGTCTGGCGTCCGGCTGCCTGCCGCGCGCGCCGCGCGCCGTTGCCGTTCGACGCCGCCGCCGGCCGCGCGCGCCACAGAAGAAGAAAAAAAAAAAAAAAGGGAAATCAAATGACGCCACTGAGCCGCTGAGCCGGAGTCTCAGGTTCATGTTCAATACCGGGAAAAAAAAAGATGATTGAGAATGATACCGATGTTGCTGTGTGTGTGTGTGTGTGTGTGTGTGTGTGTGTGTGTGTCTCTCCCTCTCTGCCTGTGTGTGTTCGGCGTCCTCAGATATCGACGAGTGTGCCGAGGGCCTGATCGAGTGCCACAACCACTCCCGCTGCGTCAACCTGCCCGGATGGTACCACTGCGAGTGCCGGAGCGGTTTCCATGACAATGGCTCTTACCTGCTCGACGGGAGTTCCTGCATCGGTGAGCGCCCGGCGGACCGACCCTCCCCGCCGCCGGCCGCGGAGGACGCCGGCTCCGCCTCTGCATGCCCGCCGCCTGGCTAATGCCCCCCCCATCCCCCCGGTCTTTCTCTGTCCAATTACCCGGGAAAAGACCCTGTGCGCGGACGCGGCGCCCATTTCGCTCCGGGCGCGGCACCCGGCGGGTTTACAAGGGGGGGAAATCGGAGGTCGTCTCGACCTTGCGGCTCGAGATCGCAAAGAAAAAAGAAAAAGAAAAAAAGAAACCCGGCGTCTAAAGACATAAACACCATGGACATGAAACGCCAAGGTGCGTTTGTTTCTCGTGTCGAGACGCGGCGCCAGTGGCCTCGGTAAGAGGCGTTCTGTAGAGAGGGAGAGGCCGACACGTTTTTTTTCCACCGCTCCTATCTCCTGATGGCTCGACGCTCGGCGGCTAACGGGCGAGCTCCGATTTTTTAGGTACAAAATCTAAAAAAGACAAAAAGGAGTGAGAAACCGGTTCCGTTTCAGCAGCGTTGGCTCTGCCGCCGCCGCCACAGTCGCTCCACCTCCGTCGGATACAACATCTTCAAGGGGCCGTGAAGAGCTGAAATCAGCCTCAAGCGCCGCTCACGCCTGCTGGGACGACTTCTTCTTTCTAAATTGCCCGATCTGATTTAGTGGCTGCTGATTTCTGATTGTATGAAGTGTCCTTTAAAAAGGAGAAGTCATTGCACTGATGATTATTTCTCACCGAAATCAGACCCATGCTCCCGTTTTTTTAAATTTAAATTCAGCCCGAATGGGGGAGGCGCCTGCTACAGGCTGAGGACGTTCAAATGTTTTGCCTTTCTTTGACTTTTAAATTCTTATTTTTTTTATCGGTCATAGTGTGACGGAGAGTTTAGGGAACAGAAAGAAAGAAACATACCTTTGTAACAACCATTTTTTCGTATGATCCTACGGTCGTAAATCTCTTAATGAGGCTCAATTTGCACATCACAAGATGTTTCAACGGCATTTAAATGGCTAAATTTAACGTTACGAGCTGTTAAAAACACAGTTGCGAGACATTTAAAAGCGTGAGTAAGAGTCTGCAGCCATGCTAGTGGCTCTCCGAGGCCATGCTAACGTGCGGCGGTGCTCTGTGCCTCATGCCGGCTTTGACCTGCTAACACGCTCGCAAAGTCGACACTAGCATCCTAATGTTTAGCAGGCGTAACATTTAACACGGTTGCAGTCTTGTTTTAGCATGTTAGCGTGCTAATATTAGTTTATACCAGAGCAGTGCAGCTTCTTGACGCCAATTCATGCATCTGCGTCGAACCTGCGCCATAGCCACCGGCAAGTGTCCCACGGCGTCGTGAGCATTTACGCTTCTGCGCCGGTGTCGCTCTGCGATTACGCCGCCGAACCGAAGAAGGACGGGCCGCGGAAGCGGCGCTGCCAGGCCGACCGATCCCGGTTCCTGCGGCCCGTGTCGCCGTGACGTGTGGCTACATTTCTTTTAGGAAGTTCGGCTGAGGCTACGGCGCGGAAGCATGATTTGGCCTTTACCGACTCTTGTCGGTGACGCTGCAGGAATAACACGGGTTATTTGGGTAACACGGGTGATGCGGCATGTTTCACACGACATTCCGCCTGCATGAGAGCAGGAGCTCGGAATAGCTCCATATCCCCTCGAACCAATCCAAAGCACTGCTGTAATTTTTGCCGGCGCTCGCATGAAGTTGTAAACGGAGCGAAATGCTTTTGCTTCCACTTAACACTTTAAATCAAGCTCCAACCTCGGCGGTCGGGTTTGATTTACTCACCTCGAGTGGCGAGGTGCGACTCCAGCGCATTCCCACCGGAGCGTGGTCGCGCTCGGGCCCCGGCTCGTAGGGGAGGTGACAGACAGAAGTACAGCATGTGCCCGACTTCACTTTACAGCTGATTTATATTTCGTGCCGCTACGCAGGCTGAGAAGGATCCAGAACATCTGAGAAGGCTGAGTCGAAACTAAACACATAAATACTTCTGCTCTCGTGATTTCCTCTCTTCTCTCTCAAAGTGCTTTGTGCTCAGCCAATTAGACATTTAAATCTTTTAATTTAAAGTCAACCCATAGGCCATCACACTGCAAAAATATAATTAATGGAGTTTTTTTTCTTTCTATTAATAAACCTCTAACGCGCGACTTCCTGGAGATGAGCTATATAACGTTTCAAAGTCAAATCTTTAGCACAAATCCGTCAACGGGAAAGAAAAAAAAAAGAGGAGGAGGAGGAGGAGGAGGAGGAGGAGGAGGAGGAAACCACAGACGGCAATTATCACATCCTCAGCGGCCCGAAAATAAACCAGATACAAAATTACTGAGGGATATAAACACCGGTAGCCTTGACATCCGATTTTAAAACCAGGCATCAAAGTTTCGCTGCTTTTCCAGGCGCTGTCAGGTCTGTTGGGGGAGAGGAAGCAGGCTCAGCGCAAACAGCAGCAGAGATACAGAACCGCACAGCAGCTTTTGTTTCTTTTAGAGTGGGTTTCCCTTAATGGAGATATTAGAGGGCCGAAAACGCCATCCGCCGCCGCCACTGCCACGGCCGCCACCGCCGCCGGCTGCTTCGCGAGCGCGTAATGGAAAGGGCTTTCGTGGCTCTCGATCCCGCGAGGACGCCGGGAGCCGGAGTCAGCCCGGATTCACGGGAGTCAAAAACGGCCCCCGGCGGCCTCCGGAGTCACGCCGAGGAATACGGAGTCAGAATCTCCGTAGACCGTCGCCGCTAAGCCACCTCTCCGCTGTGGTCCGCGTGTTCAAGGATCTTTTTTTTTTGTTACGTTCGTAGTTTTTTTGTTTGTTTGTTTTGTTTGTTTTTTTTTAGTACACTACTTCTGTGTCATATTCAGGCTCCTGGTTTGGGAAGCGACTAACTCTTGTAACGTACGTAACATTAAAAATCGATGGCAGACGGGTGGATTATGCGTCAGCAGTGGGATGAGAAGAGTCTACGGACTAGCTTTGACATTTATTTTATTTTTTTATTCTATTTTTTTTATGGGGGTCAGCGCATCCAAACGAATCCTAATTTTCTCTGACCGAACTTTGAGATCTGAAAATCCGAAGCGCTCGATGCCCCAGAAGATGCGTTTTTGTTCTGTCTGGAAAAAACGTTGGTGCTTTTTCTCCGGCTCCATTTAACCAGTGCAGGAAAGAGAAAGGCCAATAATGGCAGCAGCCAGCAGGTCAGATGACGCAGTTAAAGGATCGTCAGCCGAGCCTCAAACAAATTAAAAAATGGTGGAAATGAGGTATTTCTATTTGCTTCATGGATTCATTTGCGGAGGGTTGAGGGTTCGGCCTTTTCAGTCAGGAGCGATGTTTGAGTCATGCTCTTCCCACGCGTCAGGATTTACTAGCTAAATCTGGTCCCATTACACTTGAAATGTTTTTGTCGATGCGCCGACTTTCATTACCTCAGTCGAGTGTAAAAAAAAAAAATAAAAAGTTTTTACAATATTTAACCTTTTTTTTTTATAACTCTTTAATTGTCCATTTCCACGTGATAATTGAAAAAAAACACTGCACAAAAACGCGGATGAAAATGCAGTGGCGGAGATAAAGCATCGGTTTTCACTTGGGCTGCATTTATCTGCCCACGAATATGTACGTTAAAATAATGATGCCATAAGAATGATGCTATAATAATAATGATTAAAAAAAATATAAGACATAGCTCACCTCTCCGGCAAATGACAGGAGCATTAGTGTCATCAGTCAAGTCTAATTGGACGTTAACGCGCTTCTTTGTGCTCTCAACGCACATATTGCGAGCGGAGATACGTATACGACTAATGGCGTGAGTGAAAGCGCTCGTTTGCGTGTCACCCGGAGACGCCGTTAATGGCGTCGCTTTCTGCCGACCCCACGGCACGGACGCGTGTGCGCGAGTCATAACGGGAGTGTGCGGCGCGTCGTGTCGTACTCGTAGCGGCCAGCGGCATGTCCGGCACCTCCGGTCATGAACGACAGTCTAACGGGACTCAGATGCAAAGCAACAGCCCCCATACATACAACAACATACTATTTTATTTTCCTTCGTTTTGTTTTCAGAAAAACCAAAGACTCGATTGAAATGTCCAAAGGGTTTCGATGAAGAGGCTGATTAATCAGCTAGCTCAGCGTTGGGGGGTGCGTGGCCCTGTGAAATGGGCCTTGCGGTAAAAGGACGTGTTGTGTGTTTTGCGTGACGCGCTGTTTTGTTGACTCGGTGCTTCGTTCGCAGCGTCACGCCGTCTCTCTGCCTATCTGTCTATCTGTCTATCTATCTTTCTACCTGTCTATCTGCCTGTCTGCCCGTCCGTCTGTCTATCTGTCTCTCTGTCGGTCTATCTGTCTGTTTCTCTGCTTGTCCGTCTGTCTGTGTGTGTGTGTGTGTGCGTTGCACCGACCTCTGACCAGCTGTTTTTTCCCGTGTTACGATTCAGTGTTGCGACGCGTCAGCTTTCGTCCTCGCTGGAGCAACATCTCACGTTAGCGCGACGCCTAAAGGCTGGTGTCACGTTTCAGTCCGGTAATAAAGGGGCATTAGAGCCTTACGCCAGGTTGTGCTCGCTTGTCACAACTTTCCTCCCGTTCTCCCGTGATGGAGCCGGTTGTCGCGTCATCGCCGTCGTCGTGTCAACGTCGTCGTAGCGTCGCTGTCATCGTCGCGCCACCGTCGCGCCACCGTCCACCACGTATCGTTATGCATCCGTCCGGCCCCTTCACTGCTTTTTGACCGGGGGCTGCATGGACACGCGTCTCAACACCGGTTTATTGTGCCGACGCTTTGGGTAGAGACAGGTTAGATTCGATAAACAGACTGTGCATAAAGATGAGGATAATACGCCATAAAACTCCGGCTGTCCCCCCACATGACAGTGTGTGTGTGTGTGTGTGTGTGAATGTGTGTGTGTGTGTGTGTGTGTGTGTGTGTGTGTGTGTGTGTGTGTGTGTGTATGTGTGTCTGTGTGTGTGTGTTTTTTTCCTTCCGTCTCCATGATGTACGTGACCTCTCCATATGTGCAGCCTGGAGACAAACCAATGAAATACAATTTAAATACTCGAATACTGAGCTTTCTGATGCCTCCTAATTGCAGGCATCTGTCACAGGGATTTTTGTGTGTGTGTGTGTGTGTGTGTGTGTGTGTTTGTGTGTGTGTGTGCACAGCGCCGGGATTAGCGCCTCCTCCAGCGGCGCACGCAGGCGCCAGACGTTAAACTTAAACGGGTAAACCTGCTACCGCTCCCGGTCAGGGTGCGTATCCGGCGCCGTCAGAGCGAATCACCGGTACGGTGTTCACAGCGTAAAGACGCTTGGGCCGGAGAGGCGCCATTTTTTGGAGCTCTCTCCACAGGATGGAGCCCCCGAGCGCTCACGTTTAGTGAGGACAGAGAGAAATAGAATGTCACGAAAAATAAAAAAAGAGGAAGGACGGACTTTTTCCTTTTTGGGCCGATAAAAAAAAAAGAAAAGAAAGCGGTCCGCCTCGCCGCGTCGGCCCCTCGCCGTCCACCGTCGGGGGGGGAACCCGCCTTCCGACCATTAACGCCCCTTTTTTTTCTTTTTGTTTTTTTTTTTTTTTTGATGTTGATGATGATGATGAGCTGGAGCTATGGTGCCAGTAAGTATACAAGGTGTCGTCCTTGTATATGGACGGAGCGGCTGTGATATATGACCTAATTTCTTCCCTCAAATTACAATTCAAGTAACTTGTATGAGTTAATAGTTAATAATCAGAGACCAAAGGAAAAAAACATTTACCTTAAAATATGTTTAAGGGATGAAAAAGTCGACAGAACATTTTGATTAACAGAAACATACTCTACATCCACAGATCTCCTCAGTGTTTACTTGGCACTTCATTACACAGCAGCATGTGTTTAATACCGCGCAGAGGCAGGGAAACACACACTATTAATTCGATTAAGTAAATTGAGGAGACGTCCATACTGAAACAGCTGCGAGCCCGGCTGCTTTTACACTCTCGACCGAGGGGGTGTTATTTATTCACGCACGACGCAAATTATTACAGATATTACACCCGATACCTGCCGGGCTCCGCCGTGAAGTGATGACACGGACGATTCAATTAAAGGCCGACGTGCAGCGCATCCGCGCATCTCGTGGCGTAACGCGCACGCTCTGTCCGGCGCTGCAGCCGGAGGTGAAGAACGTCACGATAACTCGCAGCGGCCAGGTATCATACTGTGTTACATTAATTATGGTTCATCCAGAGTGTTTACACAAAGCAAATGAGCTGTATATTATCTGAATGTCTATACGAGGCAAGGTTGTGTATCAAAGTCAAAAATAACTGTTCCTTAATGTACAAAGGAATATGTATATTTTTTTAATACATTCTTTAGAAATTTTAGATTATAATTATAATTTAGATCAGGCAATAGAAAAAAAACTGCTGGTCTTCAATACTCAGCCCGACGTCGTGTTGTTTCATGTCACAGCTTTGACTAAACGATTTGAGAGTCAGACACGTTTTTTATTACCGATCCGATGGAGCTGCTGAAAAGATAAGATAGCATATGATAGAATACGACAAGTAAACATCATAACTCACATAATGACTTGTACAAATGTAAACGCTTTCAAGATTCATTTTCCGTTGAATCTCTCCTCATCGATCTAAGTTTTCTGCAGAAAATACTGTTCGGCCCCGTCTTGTACATTGTGTCCACAACAAGGCTGATGGGAAGTCGATGTTAAAAGTGTGACACACACACCTACACATGCACGAAAATTCACATTCCCGCATTTTCACGACAACTCTCTGTCTTCCAGACATCGACGAGTGCGGCCTGCAGACGCACACCTGCTGGAACGACAGCGCGTGCGTGAACCTGCCGGGAGGCTACGACTGCGTCTGCGCGTCGGGTCCCGGCTGCAGCGGCGACTGCCCGCAGGAGGGGGAGGAGGAGGGCGGAGTCAGGCGCAACGGGGAGGACTGGAAACCCGGCTTCGACCGCTGCGCTGTCTGCTCCTGCAAGGTACGGAGGAGCGACGACCGGCTACAAATCTACCATGCGCTCAGCAGTAAATTAGCTGTTGATATCTATATGTCTACAGTAGCTACTAGCATAGCCACCTGTGGAGTACGTATTCCACAATGCTTAATTTTTCTTTAACGTGAGAACCTCCCCCTTTTTCTGCAAAATACAGCGTTAAGCGAAAAACAGCGAACGAGAAATTTTAGGCGGAATATTATTTTATAGTCATGCAAGGAGCAGCCGGTCAGGCAGAAGAGAAAAGACGGAAAGGACGGACCAAACCAAGGGCAAGCACCAATACGCAAGATATAAAATATTTATTAAAGTCCTTGACAGTTGATTTTCCAGAAAACCAATTAGCAGCGAGGAGCCAAGTGACTTTGCGGCCTCCAATCCGGTCACTGTTTGAACACTATATGCACATGTAATGGACTTTCCTGGGTCGAATTAGCAAAGATCCGTATGAATATTTATGAAACGAACACAAAGATGTCGGACTTTTTGATTGACCTGACATCGGGAGCACAAAAAAAAGAAAAGCACAAGCTTGGTGGACTCAAGGACGAGAAAACGCCTCGGCGCTCCCACACTGTTTATCGGACGACTGGTTCCTGTCCTCAGGAGCCAGAATGAAATAGACAGACACTGGCCAGATTTGACTCCGCGAAGGCGAAGCTCAGTGAGTGAGACTAATGCGAAATAGATGCAGAGGCTCACTTGGAATGAACTGGCAGCGTCAACCACCACGTTTCACATGAACCACCCTGGTAAAAACGCAGGGTAAACTCAGGCGGATTCTAGTATAGTTGTGTATCGATGGCGTTTTCATTCCTACACTTGCGAGTAGATACGGCAGAGCCGCTTGCACATCTCAGTCATAATAGGTGTAAGCTGTGTAAATGGTGTTGCCAACCCGCTGGTTCAGTGCCTTCCACTGCTCACGTCCCGCCGTGGCTTACTCTGTTCAGGGAACCCGAACTTCGGTCCAGGCCTTGTGGCATTTTCAGAGCCAGGTAACAGGTAAACATTTGCCGTGTCTTGGCTCCGTCACGGATCAGCAGTGCCTTCAGAGGCAGGGAGTTCTCGGAGAATCCGCCAGGCTTTGGCAGCCACATTCCCAGTGTAGTGTAGAGTTGCTGACATTTTCATGTACACGAGCAGCCGTGACGTTAACACCACCGGCTTGATGTTGTGTGGGTCCCCCCTTCTGCTGCTAAAGCAGCTCTCACCTTTCAAGGTGGACTGTAAAAGACCTCTGAAGGCATCCTGTGGTATCAGGCTGGTTGAGAGGTTGGGTGTCCATGGATCGGACTTGTTATTCCAGCGCTACCCAAAAGGTGATTGTTCGGATTGAGATCTGGGGAATTTGGATCCCAGAGGTTCCTCAAACCCTGGACAGTGTTTGCAGTGTGGTCGTAAGCATTATCCCACCGGAAGAGCCCACTGCCATCAGGGAATACCGTTGGCCATGAAGGGGTGGACTCGGTCTGCAACACTGTCTATGTAGAAGGTACATGTCCAAGTGAGATCCACATGAATTCAAGGACCCAAGGTTTGCCCAGCAGAACTTTACCCAGAGCGTCACACACTCTCTGCCTGCTTACCTTCTAACCATAATGCATCCTGGTGTCGTTCCTTCCCCGGGTAAATGATGCAGATGCACCGCAGCCGTCGAAATGAAGTGAAAGAGAACGTGATTCTTCGGACAGGGCGACGTTCTTCCAGGTCCAGTTCTGATGCTCTCGTGCCCCCGGTAGAGGCGTCGTGGAAGGGGGGGCTCGACGTGGCCACTCCTGCCAGTCGGCAGCGATGCAGCCCCGTGCTGGGATGGCTGTGATGCGCTATGCATTCTTTTCACCGGGTGTCCCTCATTGGACCACTTTTGCTTAGAAACTGACCAGCGCTCACTGGGAACACCCCTTAAAGACCTGCTGTTTTGGAGGTGCTCTGACTGGGTTGTCTAGCCAACGCAATCTTGCCCTCGTCAAAGTCGCTCAGATACCTGTGTTGGTCCGTTTTTCCTGCTTCAAACACATCAACTTCAAGACCTGGTGCCTAATGTATCGCACCCCTTGACAAATGCCATAGAAACGAGATAATCCATGTTAATTCACTTCACCTGTCAGTGGTTTTAACGTTTTAAGATGTGTTTACAGACACTGTGGTTGAACTCATGCTACTCAGTGTACCTCATCTCCTTTTTGCATCTATAGCATTTCCTCCAATGTGTCATAGACTTTGCAGGAGAAGTGCCGTAAACAAAAAAGGAAAAACTGCCTTTGCTACGGGTTAATAAATGGAACGCAGCATTAAATATTTGTTTCATGTAAAGTGCAGATAAACAGGCATTTTGCATAAATTCACAAGGGAATTTCACGATTCAGAGACAAGAGCTGTTCCGGCAGAAAGACGACCCGGCACGTAGAGATGGCTGAGATTTTAGAAAACGAGACATAATTGCGAAGCGAGCGAGAAGCTCCGCTCACAGTGGGGATCGGCGCTCAGGATACGTTGAGGATCCACAGCCCCGCTGCTTTTCATTGTAGCCGTGGAATCATGGGTCGAGTGAGGAGGGGACGCTCGCTGAATGCAAACGGGCTGTGATCTGGGTTCTCGGGACCGGCATGTTAAATAGCACCACCGGCCCGGTGGTGGTGGTGGTGAGGCGGCCGGGAAACTATTAAAAATCATTAGAAACTATTAGAAATTAAAGGTACCCGGGTCAGAAGTGACGAGGACTAAAGAAACTCAAAAAAAAAAAAATATATATATATAAATATATTTCATGCCCAAACTATTCAAAATTACAATTTTGTTTGAAGA
>CM029118.1:4710000-4902500 GCA_016859345.1 Istiophorus platypterus
CTGCTTCTCCTCCTCCTCCTCTTCCTCCTCCTGCTCCTCCTCCTCCTCCTCCTCCTCTTCCTCCTCCTCCTGCTCCTCCCACCTACCCCCCCCCCACACACACACACACAAACACTGATGCCCCCCCCCTTGGGTTCGTAGGAACAGACTCACGCACACGTGCATGCCAGTGTGTGCACGGAAAAAAAAAACAAACCACGCACTGGACAGACTGTTTTTTGTTTCGTTTATTTTCTGAGGCTGTGCTTCTACGCCGTAACTGTCAACAAACAGTGAGCGTGTGTGTGTGTGTGTGTGTGTGTGTGTTTGTGTGTGTTTGAGTGTTTGCGTGTGTGTGTGTGTGTGTGGCCCGGGAGGAGATTGAGGCCATAGTCTTTGTGTTGTTTCCATCTCACGACGAGTCCCGAGGAAAACCCTTTTAGCGCCGCGGGTCGGAAACCAACCACGAGCAGCCGAGTGTTGTGAGCTCTCATCGGGGGAAGGATTCGCAGCTGGACAGATGTTGCGTGTGCTCCGGCTGCCTCGGCTGACTACCGCTCGCCCGCCGCAGGAAATGGACACAAAACGTGCATCGTTGTGGTTAATCCGGATGAGGTCATCCCCTTCTGCCGTGCTGTTCTGTTTCCGAAACAGGAGGAGAAGTGAAGAAATTTACCCGAAACACCGAGGACGTTGGTCCAGTTTCCAGCTCGGCCCCAAATTCGGCAGCATGTTCATCTCTTTTCACAGAATATTCTTCATATTTTACCCTGGAAAGAAAAACCGTAGCCACAAGCTTTGCGATGTCCTGATGGACCCAGGTCACCTCCAATCCTGACTGTGCAATACATCCTTTTCGGACTGATACGGAAATCAAGCCTCTGGCAAACGGCTGAAAAATCGAAATCTTAGTTCAAAATTATTTCGGGGCATCTATAGATTTATGGTTCTCTGGCCAAACGTGAAAAATGTATAAGACAAATCAGCACATCACGATTTCTCTTTACTTTTTGTTTAAAAACTTCAGGACAACGTTGTCTCTCTTTGCTGCCCCAGTTCAGAAGCTGCATCCTGCGATATCCATGTTTCTAATTACGTCTAATATATCTGTCTAACATATATAGATGTCTTAATAAAAAGGCTTCACCTGTTTTAAAGGATCTGACAACATGGCTACGAAATGACCAAAAAAAAAGCTAATTACTTCATTGCAGCACAAAATATCCCACAATGCATTGTGAGCTGGTCAGATGTTCAAGTGTTACGAAAATTTTTGAACTTGCATAAAGTTTGCGATTCTCCCGTCCTGGTTCGAAAGTCACCATCACACCATAAACTGTAAACTCGGTTAGCATCAGACTCGTCCTAGTTCACTAGTTCTTTGACCTTTTTCTTTTTCAGGGCATCTCGGTGTTGAGCTTGGAAATTATTGATATGAAAATACGGTTACTGACTGATGTATTTTGGCCCACGGGAGCTACCAAGGTCAAGGCCATTGGCTGAAATGTGTTAGTTTCATGATGAATTTCTCCACGACGCTACAAGTCTTTTTTAAAAAAAAGAAAGTACCACCTGAACGCACCGTTGGTTTCTGGTGTCTGACTGGAGCCATGTCATTTGTGAAGAGGCGGTGTGGTCTCGAGGTGCTGTTGAACAAAGTGCTTGTTGGAAACAAACGGGGCAACTTCCCGAAACGGACGAGGTTTCTTTAGAAACAGGTATAAACGCCGGCCTCAGGCAAGTGACACTTTTTGTGAGGCGGTTTATTCCAAACATGGCGCCGTCTTACGTCTTCACGCCCTTTCATGAGCCCCATCCATCGGAGGAGGCCCCGGATCGGGATGCGGCTGCCGTCTGCCCCCGCTGGGCCACCGACACCTCCGTCTCCAACGCCTTCCCCCAGCGCCGGCGCCTCCCCCCGCGCAGGTCTCTGGCAAAGGGAGACCGCCGGAGACCTGCGTGCCTCAACGGCAACGAATTCGAGAGGTGCGAGAGCAGCGCGTCCGGTGCACGGCGGGCGTCCTGAGGGCCGGAGTGGCCGCCGATCGTAGCTGTCGGTTAAACGGGCCGGGCCAGGCCGGGCTCCTCCGGCGTCTCCCAGGGAACCGTACGGCGTAAACGGAATGCGGCAGCAACAACTGGAAAAAAACCCGAGACCGCGGATAACTGAAGCCACAAAGGCCTCGGTCCGGTCGGAGGGGTCGCGGCGCGTCGACCGGGCTCGTTAAGGCAGGAGAGTCCGGCGCTTGTCCTGCTGCAGTTCACGGCCGTGACGCTGATCCGCCCCCCCTTGCCCCGACCTGCTTCTTTCGAAGAGCTGGTTCAACAGTTGAGGTCCTCTCCTCGCTCCTTTCTCCTCGCTCTCCTCGCTCCTCCTCCTCGCTCCTCGCTCCTCGCTCTTCTCCTCGTCCTCTCCGGTTTTCTTTTTATTCACCGTCGGCGCCGTCGCAGATATCAGGACTCATCTCCCTTCAGAGGATGGATCCACCTGCTGCCTCGGAATGAAAACGGCTCCCGGAGACGGAGATAATCCTTCCCAGTGAAAATAAAACCTTCATTTGGTTTTGTCAGATTTCTCTTTTTTTTTTTTTTTTTCACTCGAAGAGATCGAAATCATCCGGAGTCGCTTCTCATGCGTTGAGACCCTGTCGAGGGTCTCGCGTTGAGACCGCTGCGGCAGCCACGGGATCTTGAGAGCGTGGTCGTCCGCAAAAGTTATGTTGGAAAAACAACAACAACAAAAACCCTCTTCCTGCGCCTTATTCCGAGCTGGTTCAGGGTTTGACCTTTTCGTCCTCGGAGCTGATCTGAAAATATCTCTGCGGTTCCCCCACAGCTGAACTTCTGCTGTTCTACGTCGGCGTAGCTCTTGTCTCTAGTCTCGTCTCTGATCCCTCACACAAACGGGCCCGGAAAGACGTTTTTGATCTCTTTCATCCGCGGAGCGCGGCGTCTGGATTCCGAAGCACAGTGCTCTTTTGTTTGCATGAAGTTTTGGGGGGAAGGCGATGCCGGCTGTTCAGCCTCTGGAGGGGTCGGCTGGGGGTCGGCCGGGGGTCGGCTGGGGGTCGGCTGGGGGTCGGCGTGCCGCCGCACCGGCCTCCTAACCACGACGTCCTTACGTCGACTCCAGTCGCCAACGCATCGTCCGGACGTTTTCTTCGGGCTCCATTGTCACAATTCCCCTTTGTGAAACTAAGGCTGTCAACTGTGCACAAACACACGTGCACGCACACACACATGCACACACAAACACACACACACACACACACACACACACACACACACACACGCACACAGCAGCGTTGTGATGGTCTCCAGACCCGTCGAAGTCAACACAGCAATCAGAAGCAGACATTTGTACAGCGGATAATTGTTTTCCGATCGTTCCGTCGGTTGATTTGATATGAGAGGCGACGACTGTCCTGTAGACACTGTTTGCGAGTCTGTGTGTTAACGTTTCTACACACCGACGATATGATGAAGCGTCTACAGTTTTGTTTTTTTTTTTAAATTAGGCGTCGATTTCAGCGGACTGCCCCCCCCCTCCCCACCCACCGTGCCGATGTGAGCGACCCTCGCCACCGCGGCGCCGTGAGTCGGGGGCGGGAGCGCCACGACATCAAGGCTGTTACGACCATTTCCGTTATTTTTCTCTCTTTCCCATTCTTGCCTTAACCCTTTCGGTATCCGCCGTGGTCACGGTCTGTTCGCTGGTGCCGGACAGCGTCATCCGCTTCGACCGGCTCTGATCGGTGTCTCGTCACTACAAAGTCTCACCACTTTAAGTTGGATCCAGGTTTTTTTGGCCAAGCTCGGTCCGACGGACGTACCTGGGACCGACTATCCATCACATCCACAGGCCGGGTTTGTCCCCCTCTTTTGTTTGTCTTTAGTTTTGTTGTTTCCTTCTCTTCCTCCGACGCACGTCCGTATGAACTGAAGAGTCTCCCCACGAGAGCCAGACAAAACAGAACTGTGTACACATGTAAGAAAAAGAAAAGAAAAAAAATCTAATGTTGAAAATGACGATGTTGTTCTTGATTCAGTTCCCACTTAAAAATAACAGGCCATTGTGTTTTCTTCTCCTTTCAATGTCTGACTTTTTAAAAATGCAGCAATTTTGGACCTTCTAGATCCTGATGTGCTTGTTCATGTTTTTGATAGAGGACTGTGGCGGCGGGGGGGGACACCCCCCCCCCCCCAGGTCTGTTCACTGTTACGTCTTCAGATCAGACTGGCTCACTTAATTGTGCTCAAAGGGTTCAGTGTCATTTGACTTGAAGACTGTGTCGTGATAAGAGTTTGCTGTAAAAAGAAAAAAAAAAGAGAAAAAAAGAAGTTCTTCAGTTAATAAATATTTTAGTTGTTTACTTTATTTCTCTGTGAGTATTTGGCTTTGAAATGTCGATGAGCTGAGCTTTTGCGTCCGCCGGCGGACGAGCCACGCGACCGCGGAGGCCGCCCGGATTTCACGGCACGGCGGTCTCCACCGGAGCAGGCCGTCGACCTCACGGCGGAACCGGAGGGGCCGTCGAAGGGATTCGCCCGCCGGGGACCCGGGCGCGGGAAGCTTCGCTTAAAAAAAGCAGTTCGGTCGCTCAAAACCCGGAAACATTCGACCCGCTGGCGGCGCTGGATCAAAAAGCCGCAAGATGATCAGAGTCAGTCAGCATCACCCTCTGAAGTTTGGCTTAAACGGCTGCAGCGGGAACAACCTGCACCAGGTACAGCTTCTTCCCACGTTCCCTTAATGTCTCCACAATGTGTTTACACCGTAGACACGAGTAATTTAGTTCAATACTGTAAAACAGAACTTTAAATATCCGCGGGTTTCGATAATACTCGACAATATTGTAAACAAGATAAGCAATTACAATAAAGTCTAAAGGTCCGACATCTACTACAGGTCTGTTGTTGGTGAGATAAACAAGTGATAATCCGCTATCGATCTCGGGACAAGCAACAAACATATAATTGCACACCGCTAATATGATGGCGGAGCTATTATTTAATCAGTCCCCAGTGGGTTTCCATAAACATCCGCATGCCACAGATCAACATGAACGTCTCTATCTCAGTGAGATAGCTCTGGGTGGGGGGGTGGAGGTGGTGGGGGGGGCTCTCCCGTGAGCTGTACCAGGGAGGGTTCAGTCAATTAACCTGCTGTCAGTTAGCTGTTCCCTCCTCTCCGCTCCGTCGCGGTCGTGGCAGGTGGCGGCCCTGCGCTCCCTGTCCGATCGCGCCTCCGCCTGGGGGGCGGGGGGGCAGCTCCGCCCGAAGGTGCTTACCATTCATAGGCTGGAACCTTGGGGGTCAACGCAGAAGTGATAGAGTGGCTCCCTCAGCAGCAGCTCTCATCTGCGCTATAGATGTGGGGGGGGTCATACATCTATGCATGAACGGTCTGACTTAACAGCTCACAACTGAAAATTGCTTTTTCAATCAGCTCTAATTGAACTTCAAAAGACGCCTTAGTCTTCCCAACAGATTGGTTAGTTTAGTACAACAGAGGAGAGATAACGATTCGAGGCTCAGTTCTGCAAAACAGAAAGTTACCCCCCCCCCCCCGCCCCCGCCTCTGGCCATCGGCGGTGAAATCGATCGGCCTTTCCTCTCTCCCTCTCTCTCTCTGTTGACATCTGATGTAAACCCAGGGGCCTCGTCGAAGTGCGAGAGGGATTCGTCGAACACGAGCGCGAGGTTTGAGGACGTTAACGCGGCGGAGGATCGAGCTGTTTAAAATGCCTTGTCGACAGCCCGGCCAATCAATGGGCGCCGGACTAAAGGGTGCAGCCGGGCCGGCGGTGACGCCAGACCGCGGTGCCGCCATCGACCAGTGGTCGGGACGGAGCGGCTAAGCGCTTATTTAACCCAGACAGAGCGGGTTCAGATCCGAGGAGGTAGCGACCAGACGCTCCACATCCTTTTCAAAACACGAGCAGGCGGCTCGGTATGAATTTTTCATAGAGCCCTTGAAAAAGAATGTACGCGATCGGAGAAAGATGAGACGGAGCTGGGAGATCTAATTAAGATACACAGGGAAATGTAAAGCAGCGCGTGCATTAGCGCGCGGGCGAGAGCGTTTCGAGCCTGTTATCCTTATCGTTGGCCATGTTTTTTTTTGTTTTGTTTTGTTTCGTTTTGTTTTGTTTTTTAATTTCTCCAGAGGCTGTATTGACAAATGAAGTGACGAACCGCGTCATCCAGTCAGGTCACTCCGTGGCGAGATATTTCCTGGTTGGGAGTTGATTGCAATAAGAAGTGTGCTGCAGTTAGTGCTTCTCTGAAACTGATGACAAAGGCTTTGAATGCCAATGAAACAAAAGGAGCATTAATTAAAGCACATAAAACCCTTCATTTTTACTCTGACCGGAATAAGGGCTTAATTAGTGAACTTTAAAGGAGCTGGTGGGTGGATTTCGTTGTGTTTGGACAGATCCAGGTGAGCTGCCCCCCCCCCCCCCCCCCATTCCTTGAGCTAAGCTCAGAGAACCGTCTCCTGGCTCTGCCTTCATGTTTAGATTTTTTAGATTTGACCGTGGTATCAATCTTTTCATCTAGTGAGGAAGCAAGAAAGCGTGTGTTCGCCAAAAAATGATTGGACAGTTGCCCGTTTACACTTTCGGCACACGCAGAGAAACGCTGGCATGAATCTGTGGTTATGTCTCAGCTGTTCGGCTGACAAGCGTGTTTCTCCCTCCGTCTCCTGGCTCCGGCCTGGCGCACCGGCTTCAGAGTTTCATCGGATCGGGGGGACGAACAGCAGCAGTTTTTTTTTTTTTTTTTTTTTTACTGCGGCGCGAAAAGAGCGGCGCGGGGCAGAGGAGGCGGCCGGGCGGAGGAGGAGAAGAGAAAAGCGCGCGCGCTCAGCGACCGGTCACAGCTCTGGTGTGCTGGCACCACCACCCACCGCTTTTTTTTTTGGGGGGTGGCACATCAGACATATACATATAGTGCATAAAATAAAAAATAAAAAAAACACACAAACACACACACAAGTTCAGGGCCTGATCCGTGGTTCACCGAAAGGCATTCTGGGTAATGTGGGAGTTCGATAGAACGGAGCACAACAGCATCACGAAGGAGCCCTTGGAATCCTGGAACGTCAGATGACTGACAGCTCCTATAACACCACATCGCATCCATGGAGGAGCTTTTTACTTTTAATACAGTAAATCTAAAGGCAGCAGGGCTGTCGTCGGTAATTTCGACAGACTGGGTTGACGCGGCGGTGAGCGCGGCGGTGAGCGCGCCGGCATCGGCCACCGGGTCGGTTTCACGCCGCTGTGCCGAGTTAGGAAAAAAAAAAAAAATCCAATTAAACCATCAGCCGTCCGCCACGACCTTCAACACACGCACTCTGACCGGCGCTATTAATTTCCTGTCACAACTTATTAAGTGATAACATTTATCAATTAGGAAAACAGATTTTAATTGGAGGGGGCAAGCAGCCCGGAGGCGCCGCAGTCCACAAGCGCCAGGCCCATTTAGGATAAGAAAGAAAAGAAAAAGCCCAGACAATAACGAATTCTTCAAAAAGACCTTGTATATCAGGAGGTGTCAGCAGATGCGACGGCCTCTAATGCGCTTGTTTATCACCAGGTATAGAGGCCGTGGATAATAAGTCAAGCGGGCAGCTGGCCTTTATCAAAGAAACATGCTTTCGCCGTCGGCCGTTCGACAGCTTGAGGTGCCATTATCCCCTCGGAGGCCGAGTTATGAGAAAAGACAGGTTTCTGACAGAAAAAAAAAAAAACGCCTCCGAATCTGTCCTTTTATTTCCCTTTTTATTTATCGCAGGCGAAACGCACAGGTCTGGTGTTCGAAAGCGACACAATCGTAAACATCTTCCAACGCAAACGTAAAAGCCGAAGCCTCTAATCCGGTCGCTGAGCTGAAGTTGAGGTCTCGGAGCGGAGCGCCAGAGCCGGAATGATCCAGTGTCATGTAAATGTGGGCCCGTGTGGATGCCGCTTCCCGTTTAAACGTTAAGCCGATGTTACAACCGCGTGACATGCAGACATGCAGCTCCTTGAAATAACTGGAAAAAAATAAGAAACGGGAAAAAAAAAGGTTGCATAACGCTGAATAATTACATCTAATTATACACTCCCCCAACTCCCTGTCCCACTATGTCTCTGGGTTTTTCTTCTTTGCTTGTTTTGTTTCATTTTCCATCAACGGTGCCGTGAAATCCTCGATCTGGGCCAAGGAGAGAAACTGGGCCAGATGCGGATCATCAGCGGCCTCTCTGCGATAACCTGATTTCTTTTGTTTAATTCGACCTGACGGGCCGCAGCCTCCAGCCCCGCCGTCGATTTCCTCCGCGCCCACGCCGACTGACGTCCGGGTGCGGGGCAGAGCGGGGCGCGACTCCAGCATCCGGCACAGGATCGCCCGGACCGGACCGCCCGGACTGCCCGGACCGAACCGCCCGGACCGCCCAGACCTCCCGAACCGCCCGGACCGCCCAGCTGCCGGACGTCCCCGTTTCCTGGTGGGCTAGAGTTTCTGCCGTGCGTCGGCATTGGGAAAGAGGGGATGCAGAGCAGCTGCCGCTAAATGCGAAGAGGCGTCGGACCTACGGGTAAGAAGAAGAGCAGATGTCGACAGCTAAGGACAACTCTGCAAGCAAAAGACTTAAAGGACCAGTCCGCCCAAGTCGGCCTCCTTCCCAATCCAATGTTTAGCATCGCTTAGCATAAAGACTGGATGGGTGAAGCAGTTAGCATCTCAGAATCCTCAGTAAGTAAAGTTCCTCTCTTGCTGTTGTTTAAACCCTGAAAAACTCATCTCTGGACCTTGAAATTACCTGTGTATAATTTTTTTTTTGTGAGAAGAATCTCTGCATGGCCCAAATATGGCTTGTACGTACGTATGAAACTAGCCCCGCCTCTATCCCCGCCCACCCACCTCTCATTCGCTCGCCCGAAGCTTCGGCTCCGCCCATCGATCTCACGAACCTCTGCTTGTTTTCTGTTTTTTTGTTTTTTTGTTTTTTTTCCAGCAGCTACATTAAGCTACGACTGGGTCACCTGTGAGTGTATGTATCGGATTGGTCATGTATTTTATATATCGCTTCCCGCAGCGTTATAAACGTAATAGCAATAGATTACTCCACCAGACTACGTTATCAACAGCTAATGGTCCCGATTGCTGGCTCTGACTTGCCTTACTTAGCTAACTTAGCTTGCAAAATTCCACCGGCGAGCTACACCTGGCCTCGCCCCGTCCGAGGTGTGCTCTGGCGAAGGGACACGGAGAGCCCCCCCTGCTAGCTGGGGGGGATTGGCCCTCGGGCATGAGATGTGTCGAACCCCAGCCGCCCCGAAACCCGTCCTCTTCAGACTATCAGGGGTGCTCGGCCGTTCCGCGGCGGAAGCACTCGGCCGTGGCCCCGAGGCTTATTTATAATGAGGCTAGAAACTTGATTTTCATCAGAGATTGTCCTTAACACTTCATCTCGTTTGCTTAATCTAAACTGACATCCGTCCAGGAAAATGGTCAACCCCCCCCCCCCCCCCAACCCTCAACGCTCCATTCAAATGGATGAGTCCGTCCCAGCCGACTCGGTTGCTTGCAGCCTTTGTCATCATCTCCCATGAAATCCACATGAAACGCTCCGACCCGACTTTCCCACCAGCTTGTTTCCCCACGGGCCTCCACACTTCATTTTTCCATAGAGGCTTTTCTTCCATTTTTCTTCCTGGAAAGCAGAAATATGCTGTTGGATGTTTTCCCCTTTTTTTTCGCCTCCTCCGATTCTTTTTTGAAATTTGCATAATCTAAACTTAGCACTTTTAGGAAGCCAAAAATATAAATAATGATAAATAATGATATAATGATAAAACTTAATTTAATTCGTAAGATTTATGTATATGTGCTGTTGTTGGTTTTCACATTATGTATATTCATATAAAGTGTTTTGAGACACTGTGTGATTATGCACTTTGAATGAATTTTGAATTAGCCACAAATAACATAATTGTGGTTTTTTTTTATATTATAGATATGAGAAAAGATGTGAGTCACTGAACCAAAGTCTTTAAAATAAAATCGGTGGATGTTACTGTATTTACATGTAGAATGAGTGTCAGCGCAGTCTCATGTTTGGAGAAACACACACACACACACACAAGGATTAAACACGGTGAGTGATTATTCATTACAAGCAGTGATATCAGGTTTGTGCCGCTAAATACCAAACACAACAGCTTTGCGTGTGTGTCTGTGTGCGCGCGTATGTGTGTGTGTTTGTGTGCATGTCTGTGTGCGTGTGTGTGTGTCTACTCTGTAAATATGACTAGAACAGATAACACCACTCTCACTGGGTAATGAGACAGGAAGAAATGTTAAGGGAGCCCTGGGAGACACATGTAATGAAGCATTGTTTGCGGGATGAGAAAACACACACACACACACACACACACACACACACACAGGTAATGAAGCATTGTAGGAGGTTGAGCCTGGCTGAGGCTGATAACATCCCGTTGTGCCTGATAGAGGACAATGGGCCGTAGAAATGGGACCAGACCGTCTGTGCACCCAACTCCAGCATCATTATCACACACACACATACATGCACACGGAGATGGATGGATGTCCCTCAAAGTGGGGGCCCAAAGATAACAGGGAGGCCTGAGGAGGCAGAAAAGGTCTTAAAACCAGGCGCCGTGCTCATCGCGCCAGCTTCCACGGATCATCGGCGGCGTCGACCCCCCCGAGTCCCATGCATCTCCCAACAACTAGTTTAATTAAAAGACATTTTCATAAGAGGAGGGCCTGGGGGGGGGGCATCGGTGGAAACTGTCACCTATGGACGCCCTCCAGAAAAAAAAAATTGTCATGGCAGCTTAGAAAAATTTCCCATGGCGGCGCCGCTTCGATGGAGGAACGATTTTTCCCTTGCTTATTTCGTCAGCCCCTCTCAGTTTCTGTTTGCCAAAAGATTAGAGCACTGTCTCCACAATATTTACCGCGGCGCCTGTGCCTCACCGGCGTTCCGGAGGTGTGTTTGATGCCGGTAGTCAATTATTTGGTGAGAGGGCTAGCCAAGGCAGACTGGGTGAAAACTCCCCCTGGGCTTTTGTTTCCGTTTTTAAAAATTTTTTTAAATTCTTTTTTATTTTCGTCCCCTGCCTCTCGCCGCTCTCGCACGGGCAGGACGCGAGCGCGGCTCCACTTGCAAACACAAATGAAATTGAATGTTTTATCTGGGTGAGCAGATGGAGAATGACCCCCCCCCCCCCCCCCAAAAGTGATGGCACCCGAGCGCACACTGTAGTCTACACAGTTCTCACCGGCAGCGAAGGTTCAGAAATTAATATGTGGTTTGTTATGTTTGGAACGGCTGTTTTGTTTGCCGGAATAATGAAGTGATATTGATACGGCTCAGGCAACAGAGAAATACGAGCACTGGAAATGGATTCTAAGAGTCAATTAACCTCGGATAGATGGAGGTTGCGACGTACTTGCTTCCAGACGCCGGCCTCGGATTTTGGATCTCGCGCAAAGGAAGCACAGGGGAAGAGAGTCGGCTTCCCGTCGTCAGCTTATGACAAGGCCGGCGCACGTCTCCCCGCGATAATTTCAATTGTATGAAATAAGCGAGGAATTTTGCATTTAAAAGAAAAAGAAAGAAAAGCGTTTTGAATATGGTGGAGTCGAGAATAGAACTTGCGGTGGAAGGGTAGAAAGTTGATGGCGTAGATGATGCATCTGGGTTTATTCGCGCCTGCTCTATCCCTGCACGCTCGGCGCCGTAACCCGCCAACCCTCGCTCCGGCCCGGTGCCGGATGCTGAGCCGTCTGGTTAACGGACAGTCCGCCACCCGGCAGGCGTTGGAACGGGAGGTGGTGGGGGGAGCTGACCCGATGGGATCGAACCGCAGCTTTCAGGCTCAGTTCCAGTCCGCCTCACCCATCTAGACGGTCGTCATAGTTACAGAAGAGAGGGGCTGAGACATCCTAATTTTCTAAGCTATTCTGCGTATCAAAGAAAAAGGAGGAGCTCGTGTCACTTAAACAAGTAGATTGTCAGCTACATAAAAAACAACTGTTATTTAATCAGGTGGTCTGTGTGACCAGCACTGATACGGATGGATCTTCTTTGTTCCGATAATAACTGCAGAATAACAGCATTTGACATTTACTGGCTTTCGGCTGTATTATCAGACACTCAGCAGGAGAGACCGCTGAAGACGGAACATGCTGGAAATCCTTATGCTCAGACGGATTTCAAAAGAGTATTTCTCAACGCTGGGTCGAAGCTCGACATGTGGCAGACGGAGATCGTGTCTGCATTGTATTTCTCCACCGTTAAGAATTATACGATCAAGTGGAAGCGAAAATTGTATTTTCCCCCGTTTTGTCTCCTTGAGGTTAGATAATCATTAACTGATTGAACGATTGGATCAAATTCAGTGCTGGACTCTCTGTAGCAGTCGCTGGTTTTCTTTGTATAATGCTCTGCTATTACTTAAATAGATCGGTGATATACGGAGGGGGGGGGGGTCCAAAAGTCTGAGACCACTCCCCCATTCACTTGATAGGAAAGTGGTACAATTGTGGTACAACACTTGCATCAAGACCCCTTAAATAGCTGCAATGTCATAAAACCACCGCCGCTTTAGAAAGTTTGGCGCCGATTGTAAAGTATGGTTCCATGTGCCAATGGTGCTTGACCATATCCAGCCTGCTTCTTGCTCTCCGGTTCTACTGGCTGGACCGGCATGCCGGAGCCATTTCCATCTCCACCCTCGGCACCCGCCCGGCAAATACTGTGGCCCCTTCTGTGGCCTGAATCCCTCTTAATACCCTGCAATCCTTAACGGCGCCGGACAGAGGAGAGCGCGAGCGGAAGATCGGCCCTCTATTCTGAAGGGATGATGCTTCACAGGGTCCCCTGGAGGCCAAAGATTGAGTTGGTCATCATTTCTGACGATTTGTGGACAGAATGAGGTCCGGCCACTAACAGACGACTGTCGCGTCCTTGTCTTTTTAAGTAAAGAGAGGGGAAAACGGAGTCAGTGTTTTCTTTGCTTTAACATTTTCTCCGTAGAAATAAGCCAAACAACACAAGTGGGTTGAATTGAGGGCAACTGGACTAGGTTGTAGATGCTTTGAAATGTTTCCCCTCTCATTCAGGAGGTGTCCTCGGCTGCGATTGACCGGCGGGGAGTCCCGGGTAGTTGTCAGGGCCGCTGATGGCCACTCGGTCGTTAGCCCGCCGGGCCGTTGCAGAGACAGTTGTAGGGTCTACGGAGTCACGGGAGGCCAAGCGTGAACGGTTGTCAAATCGCCCGGGAAGGGACGAAAGGAAATATTGTAGGTGGGGGATAAATGGTGTCCGGAACCTTCTCCTCTTTTGTGCGACGGTTTCTCAACGGTTGTCCCTGTTAAAAGGGAGTTTTTCATTGCTGCTGTCGCCAGGTTCTTGCTCATGGGGGAAATGTTGGGTTTTCTAAATAATAACTATAAAGAGTCCGGTCCAGACCTGCTGTATATGAAAAGTGCCCTGAGATAAGCTCTATTATGATATGTTGCTATATTATTAAAATTGAGTCGAATTGAATTCCCATATATAACATTGACGGCCTCCTTCACTCGCCTTCGGAACCACCTCCCCTCCCCGTCCGAGACGTTGTTGTCTTCGTAGCAGCGTCCCTTATCCCTCGCCGACCGTCTGAGGAAGCCCTTCGGATGAGCTGTCGCACGTCTCCGAGCATCCACGGCCACGTCTTCATCCTCCCCTCGGCCCTTCCTGGATGGCCGGGAATCTTCCCAGGCGATGGCGAAAGCTGCGCCGGATAGATCGCAGAAATCAAATTGGCACAGGTCACCAGGGCGACGTGTTTAAACGGTGGGATCCGACGTTTATTACCGGTTTTGCCCCCGAACCAAAAAATTTGCATATTCGACAGGTGATAAAACTGGCTGCCTGCCAGGCCCCTACGACGCCACTCAAGCCCTCTGCTTCTGTGTAGTTTCTGAGTAAAAACAAACCAGGAGCCATCTCCTCAACAAAAAGCCCGCGTGCTTCCGGTCTGCAGCTTCATCTTAAAGGGAGTGGAACAGGATAATAATCTCAAAACAGCCTGGTATAACAAAAATACTAATGGTGAAGTATATTTGCTGTCTGTTTGTTTTGTAAATATGCAGAAGTTATGTCTGTTTTATTCAAGCACCGCATTTATCCTGAGCAACACTACTGCTACAACATAAGTGACCTTTTCTCCAAGAAATGCCAGCCCCCGCTGCTCCCGAGAGCCTCGGTTCACAGTCCAACAGAAAGGTCTCCGCTGATATAAAAGGGTTAAATGTGGCATGTAGCTGCATCCCGCCGTGTCCGCCGCCTCAGGACTCACTCGGCTGAGCGGTAACGAGAACTGAAAAATAACAAAAATTTTAAAAAGGTGACAGACATTTGCCTCTAACATGGCTCAGGAATTTACAATAAAGAAAAACAAACCAAAAAAAAGGACGAGAGCAGCAGAAAAAGCACATTAATTGAAAAAATTATGCAACATTACGTCTCTGACAGGAGAATTCGGAAAAACCAACGGTCAGAACAAAAACCACTAAGCCCACAGAAAGACGGACGAAATAAAATAATCCACTACTTTCCTACCGTGGCCGCGTGACACGGCTGCTCGCGGTCGCGTCGCGGTCCGCGGCCGTCCCACTTTCCCTCTCCCCCTCGCAGTTCAACTTACACGCTCGATATTTCCGACGTTTGCGGTGAGAAGTCCTTATCTCGGACGGCCAGGCCTCGACACGAACGCCTCTCCGCGCTTGTCAGCGAACGCGTCGTCAATCACCGCATCCAACCGTCACATCTTCTAAACCGAATAAATGACGTGAGGAGGGAGTCGCGACAGAGGTGAAGGTGGGAGGCTGCAGGATGAAACGTTACAAGAAAACAGGCAACAATTACGACTCATTTTCTCACACTGACTCAAGATAAAAGACAAACAGGAACAACAAAAAATGGAGTTTCACTGAAGCTACTCGGGGATTAATACAAAAATCTACATATCCTGAGTCAGCATTAACCAACCAAACTGGCTCGGATGAAAAACAACAACAACAACAAAGGGTTCCAAATAAATAAAACAGTGAAGTACTTAAAGCGCCGTCTAGCCGCTGGGCGGCGTAGTTGCTGAGGCTAGTTGCAGCTCGACTGAGAAGCATGAATCCGGCTTTACTGAACAGGAATCCACTGCTGAGTGTAGAGATCTTACTCTGCTCATTAGTCGCTGAGGTTGATTATTCTTCAGATTAATCATCATTTCATTTATTTTCCCCCCTATTTTCAGAAAATGATGAACACCCATCGTAATTCTCCAGAATGTTTTGTCCGACTAATTGTCGAAAACACTACGGAATTAAAGCTGCAAGTCTCGATTAATGGCTTGAAAAATGACTGATTGGCCGATTCAGTGAATTTCATAATAGTTCTTGACTCATTTCCTTTTTAATTTCCTGGTAGATGAACAATTTCAGCAGTAAATTTCTGATAATTACAACTAAACTTTTCTTAGACTCCTGCATTTCTGAGAAAAGTAATACGATTGCAGCGAACGTAATCAACGAGATGAGTAGTTTTTATACTGTAACTTCTACTTATAATATTTGCTGTAAAGTTTCCATTTATAAAGTCTACCGAGAAATATACGAATAAAGAATTCTACAGCCTGTATTCTATTGTTCATGCAGTTAGAAATTGGAAACCTTATGCGTAATCACTTCGGTTGTACTGCGATTGTACTTTGGGGATTTATTCCATCTAACTTGTTTGTTTTTAGCCAAACATTGGACCAAATACCCAACACTTTGTTATAAACAATAGATAAATATCGTGCAATGGTGGAATTTTGAATCGTTTAACATTTCGGAGATATTGCTCAAGGTTGTGGTCATTTTTGATGTTTTTACCATCATTTTTTAATCTTTGATTTCTTCACTGATATTTAGAAATTTAGACCATATCTAATGCTGCGTTCACAAAAAACAGTGATGCAGACGAAGCTCCAGAACATCAGAATATATTAAGGTTTTTTCCTGGATTTAAGAACCTGTGAATTATGGCGATTTTGCTTATGCTTCAATATCGGCTCAGGCCTTTTCAAGGGTAACTAGTTTTTACAATCTTCTTATGAACCGTCTTTAAAATCAAAGCCAGTTCTACACAGTATCCAGCAGCTTTCGGGTTTATTCACAAAGAAATTACATTAAAGTCACTTGTATCCACGGGAAAGAATTTCCCTGAACATTTTTGCCCCGTTTTTTCAAAAATCAGTCCTCTGCTGTATGTTTTCTTCTCTTGTAAGTTCAGTAGAATATCTGTCTCCATAGGACCACGACCCAGAGCAAGGAATCTGATGCTATTGTAAGTCGCACAAAGCGCGAGGCTTCCTGACGCCAGGCTGAAACCCAATTAAAAATGTGTCACACAGATTTCTCAAGTCGCTGCCTGCTTGTCTACGGAAAAGGCCCCGGCCACTGTAACAAATGCACAAACACGGATACGAAGAAATCTCCTTTAAAAGAAAAGGCTCAGAAGACTCAATTCCCCGAACCTCGTCAAATCCACAGCACAAGTCTAGTTTAGCCGTTGGACCCTTTTCTAATGTGCAAGTAGAGAAAAATAACTCAAAAACAAAAAAAAATCAAATCATGGCGGCGTCCCGAATTCGTAAAGCCAGAACAGAGGAAAGAAAAGTGAAAGTAAATAATGACACAACTCAGAAATGATGCAGTGGAGATAGGATGGAGGATGGAGTTAAAGAGAGAGGCTGCGCCGCGACGACCGGTGACCGCGTCGCGACCGCGTCATGGCCGCGGACGGTGAGAAACAGTCAGCGGGAAACGAGGCAAGAATCTCAGGAGAGAACCGGGCGCCGACGAACCCGCCCGAGGGCGAGAGCGGAAAACGAAATCCACCCCCGTTCGGGGGGAGATCCGCAAAACATCCATATTCATGATGTTGGTGGGGGAGGAAAGAAAATAATAAACAAGTCTAAAAAAAAATAAATAGGACGCCGTGTGTGCATGGGACATGTAACGTGGCTCCTCGTCCCGATACGACGGCGACGTTTAATCACGGCTTTTCGCTCTAGCGCGGCACTGCTCTCGACCCGAGGCAGAGGGGGGTCTTGGCACGCTACCTGGCGTTTGCCGGCTGATTAAACGCGACCTGCTGCCGGGGAGGGAGAGTCTGACCGGCCGTTTTTTGGGCGGCAGGCCGACCGGCCGAGCAGCGAGCTGCGGCCCGTCGCACCGCCGGTGTTGTCGCGCGGGCGGAAGCTCATTTGTGGCCGCAGGTCTTTCTGCCCGTCGCTCTGTCCTGTACATGTTCTGCATATTCAAGCGGTCGTATTTCTTTTCAGTACTTTAATTTGAACAATATAACACAAGTATGTTTTCCCAAAAGAACGTTTTTGGTTTTTTTTCTTAATTAAAACTGAGTCCTGGTCCGTCGCCCGCCGGAGGCAGCAAACAGCTTCGGACCAGTGATGTGATGTGATGTGATGATGATGTGACATTCACTTCCGAAGGATTTAAGTGAATATGCCGAACACCTGAACACATCACTGCCGAACACCGTCCAAACACGAGCAGATGCACAGGAACTTTTGTTCTGCGCCAGAACGTCTGTCGGCAAAGCCCCTTCTTGTAAAAAACACCTGATCAAAGAACAAGAGCAGAGACATAACTAAACATTTGATCCCATCATTGACGCCCACACACACACACACACACACACTGAATTTTACACACCGCTGGAGTGTTGAAGCCCATTGAAATACTAAAACCTTCTTCCAGAAACTGATTTAGGTTCAGTAGCTAAATGTTTAGCTGTTAAAGGAAAATGCTGAAATAAATCCCTTAGTTACAATATGCACACATGAGTATTCCAGGACTTTGTTGCAGCTCAGGTACATTTGTGGTGGTTAACTAAGAAATCTTGGCCTGTTCACCTTTAAAATGTAGACCAATCTGAGCCACGTGTTAATCTGTGCAGGTAAAAACGACAGGCTTCTGGCAGAAAATGACGCAAATGACTGACGCGCACACGCTGCGGTTGCGGTTCGTCGGGGTTGGACAAACCGCAATCGCCGCTCCTGCACGCCGGCGCCGTCGGGCCCCTTCCTCTCCGAAGACAAGGACACGTATTCCGCATGCACAGCGGGCGGAAACAAATGACAGATAACTGGACCGGAATAACAAACTGCTCCGCTGTGCTGCCGAGAGAAAGAGAGGAAGAAAGGGAGAAAGAAAGAGAAGCAGCCAGACGTATAATAGATCTAATTCCTGACATCGATCTGAAGGGGAGGAAGTACAAAAGCAGGAGAGAGGGTGATTAGTCTGCCGGGTTTCTAATGGCAAATTGAAGGTGAAATGTCCAGGCCCCTTTGGCGGCACAAGAGTAATAGAGACAGCCAGCGCCGACGTCTCCATGTGAGATCAATGCTTTCTAATCCAGGACACAAGCGCGCATTAATGATCTCTTAACCTCTCGCACCTTTTCTCTTCAGCCCCGTCCTCTTAATCTCTGGCCTCGCCGCCGCCCAACACCCGACTTCTTCCCCCCGCAAATCCCGATACTTCTGCACGAGTGGACGTAGTAAAATACCCCCCCCCCCGTAAAGTTCTCTCCTCTCCACAGAGGCGCTCGCACTCTTGATAAATATCTCGCGCCGTTTAATAATGCAATTTCCCGAGAGCGGTGCCAACCGGAATGTGAGAGGTGCATACGTTAGCGACCTCTAGAAAACGGCGGGGCTGCCAGTTCGCCGATGAAAAATACGGCGGAGCCTGGTTCACGGGTCGTTGTGTGTTTATGGGAGCCCATTTGCACGCAGCCATTATTTGTGACCAGGGACGGGCTGCACGGCGAGTTGCTTCCGAAATGAAATATGAAACCCGTAAGAAAAAAAAAAGGGAAAAAGAAAAACTGTGGTTGTTTGGAGAAAGTCATCCAGGAACATTCCGGGGAGGAAATTGGGTGGAAGCTTGATGCCGCCTCGTCCTCTTGGAGAAGATTAAAACTTTTCGTTCCGCATCAACCCCTCACCGCGGCGGAGCTCCGCGATAAGAGCAAATATGTGTTGTGCGTCCTCAAAAATGAAAATGTGCCCAACTACAATGTGGCACCGGAGCGTCGGGAACCCTCCGACTGAAGCCCACTGCTCCCGTCTCCGCGGTTTTCCCATTTCCCACCTCACAGTTCGCTAACAGAACGTCAGTTAGCGCCAGGGTGGAGCGGCATGTCATTCGTCCGCATTAACAAAGAATCAGACGACAACGTATGACGCCACGCGGGGAAATGGGCAACATTGCTGCTACTATTGTGTTTACAGCCTGTTGCGGCCAGAAATAATCATCTATTGCCCGTTGTGGCCCGTTGTGGCCCTCTTAACCCCACAGGAGCCACCGGGGCCATCACAGTCAAACCGCCTCATGTGGCTGGACTGTTGGAAGGTCGGGCTCTTCGAGTACAACTGACCGAAGAGGCACTCGGTTTGAGCCTTTCAGCGCTGTGGGATCCACAAAGCCCGGAATCGATGAATATTGATTCAGTTCAGTCCAGTTCTCTCCTTCGTATTCGGTTATTATACCGATGTAAAGAGCTTTTCAGAATTCATCCTTGGAACTTCAGGTTTTTCTACATTCAAATAACACTGTTCCTTGAATATCAAGCTTTCTGAGGTGGACATTAGAGGGTGAATTGTAAAATGTATTTCCTGGTTATAAAATTCTAGATCAAGGATTTGTTTTATTTTGGCAAATGAACAACAACCAAAACAACTACACATCTGTATATTCAGTATTGTATGTGCAATTTGGTTCAGCAAGGATAATGATAAAAAACAAAAACAACTTATAAGGGTGTCGTGATTTTGCATAATTTGAAAAACGATGCTATTCTGGACTCGAGCAGATGTTTCTGTCGGGACAGAAACTGAGAGTCTTCTCTATAATTCATCCGCTCTGTTTGTGTTGACGACACATCGGCGCGACAACTGCCGGCGGCTTCTGGCGAGGGACGGACCGAACGGCGTGGGGCCCACGCACGGCTAACTCCGCCTCCACAGCCTCGCATCAAAGGCGGTGTGTATTGTTATAACGTAGAGTAGACATTTTGCACATCGTGCAGCCCTAACTCATCCACCTACAAGCACCTTCTGCTCGTACGCTCTCTCCACGTCTGATAGTAGCTTGAAAGCTTCCTTTTTGGTGAAGCTTGTAGTTAGAAGTGGCTCAGGCTTGATCCGCCCCCTCGTTATGCTGCTATGGGCCTAGACCGCCGCGGGACTTCGCATGACGCACCGGGCTCCTCTGTCCTGTTCTTCCTCTCCACTTGTGCGCATTAATATCCCAACATTGCCCGTCACTAACTCTACCTCTTCCTCCTCCCGTAGTTTGCTTCCTCGTCTCTCTCCTCTTCCTCCTGTCGCTTTCTGCAGGTTTTTTATACCTAATCAGAAAATTGCTGTTTGTTTTGTTTTTTCAACCGTTGTCAATATAATTAAAACCTCTCTTATTCTAAATTGGGTTCAGTGTTGGGCATGTTATAGTGAAGGCTTCTGCAAACAAACAATCATCATTGTTGACCTTAAACACGTCAGGTCGATGGACAAAGAAAAACAAAACAAAACAAAAGGAAACAAGAAGTCCATTTCAAAATAATAGCACAAAAAAATAGAACACAGCCCTTTGGCGTTTCCTCCCGTCCTCATGTGACATTTTGCCGGTCTACAAATCACTGCCCAGAATTCATCGGAAAATATATAAGAAACGATTACGAACAGCTCTCGTGAAATAATGAAATGGTGAAACTAGATACGTAACAACTGCAGTGGTCGAATAAAGCTTGAAATTGAGCTGTTTTTCAGAGATGAATCTAATTCTGTGGCTACTTATCTATTTCTATCTGGCCACACTCTAGCTTTAGCTTTAGCTTTAGCTTTAGCTTTCCCACTTATCCTCTGCCATTGACACGCTCACCTTCACACCCTCGGGCGGTTTTCGAGTCGCCTGTTAACCAGGTCTTTGGAACTTAGGAGGGACCATTGTAGATTATTTATATATTTTCATTTTACATGTTTATCTCATATTTTATGTTTTTCTGTTTCATTCCTCGTCGTCAAATTGAATCATTTATTTCATTTCCCCATTTCCCGGCACTGTTTTTCCATGAAATCCACCCTGTGCATTATCATCGTTACAGCCATGCGGCGGTGTCGTGTTGCGGTTCTATGTGAGCGCCGAGGCGCCGCGTGCAAACAAACACACGCGCAAAGCCTCGGAGCTCGAACAACAAACAGCAGGGACTCGACCGGAATAAAAACTCGCAGCCAATATGTCAGAGTCTGGTTGTGTGCAGTGACGAAGCTGCTGCTGCTGACGCTGAATCGCATTAATTTCTGAAATGCTAAGTTTTTCACCCAGGAAATCGCAGCCAACAGGCGCAGCTCGGCCGCGTTCTCCTCCCCCGACGCTCCGCACAGCTTTTAACCAGGGACGGAGGGGTCTCCGGTCAGCAGCCCCCGGCTCTGGAGCATACAGCGCTGAGACGGACGGGACGCGTCGCGTCGTGCTGTGCCCCTTCCTGTCCCTTCACGTCCCGTCCTGGCGGGTCGGGTCCAGTCGGGTCTGGTCCTGTCCTGTCTCGTCCCATCGCTTCCCATCCCGTCTTGTCCCATCCGTCCCATCCTGTCCTGTACCATCCGGTCCGGTCCGGTCCGGTCCGGTCCACTCCGGTCCAGTCCTGTCCTGTCTCATCCCATCGCTTCCCATCCTGTCTTGTCCCGTCCATCCTGTCCTGTCTCGTCCCATCGCTTCCCATCCCGTCTTGTCCGGTCCGTCCCATCCTGTCCTGTACCATCCGGTCTGGTCCTGTACTGTCCCGCCCCGTCCCATCCTGTACCATCCGGTCCGGTCCGGTCCGGTCCGGTCCACTCCGGTCCGGTCCTGTCCTGTCTCGTCCCATCACTTCCCATCCCGTCTTGTTCAGTCCGTCCCATCCCATCCTGTACCATCCGGTCTGGTCCTGTACCGTCCCGTCCCGTCCTGTCCTGTACTGTCCGCTCTGGTCCTGTCCAGTCCTGTCCTGTCTTGTCCCATCGCTTCCCATCCCGTCTTGTCACGTCCCGTCCCATCCTGTACTGTCCGGTCCCGTCCCGTCCGGCCGGTCCCATCCGGTCCCGCAGCCCTGGACCAACCTCATATCCCACCCGTGCAAAAAGCGCAGCACATCCCTCCCGGCTGCCACAGCACTTTCTCTAATTAGATTCCCGTTGACGCGGTGGGAGGCAGAGGGAGGTTTGTTTTTCGGGCTGCGCGGCAGCTCATGGGACGACTACGATACCCCCGCGTCCTTTTGATCAGCAGACAACAGTGTTTGGTTTCAGCGATAATTACGCCAAAGTGTTGGCCATAAAATCTGATTCAAGCGGAGTGAGCCTCTGAATGTAGGACAGATTGTATCCTTCAGACACCGACATGAAACATTTCAGAAAATTTTGTTTATAATTTCTCATACAGAAATGATATCAGTGGGAAAATCAATTGGATAATGAAAAAAACAACTCAATTTCCATTTTAATTGCCAATTCACTACACTGTAAAACAATGAAAAACAAATGATATTTCAAAATTTACTCCTTTTCATTATGAAGTCAGGCTTCCATTGCCAACGAATCTTTACCCACCAGACGAAATCACTTGTCTCTGTCCACCAATCATAAAGGAGCTGTAAAAAAGAAAAGAGAAACACGATAATTGTGACTTCATGCACAATTTGTTCTCTCCACAACTTAATGTGCCTGAATTCTGAGGGTAAAACTTGTGGACTGTAATCGGCTTTAAACTTTGTGACAGTGTAATGAAAACGTATCGTCCGAAGCTTGTTATGATACCGGATAGACCACGGCCAACGGGCAGAGTCACGCAAATAAAGAGACTATTTAAAAAGGAGATAAGCCGATCGGGGCAGTGCTCTGTATTTTTAAGTGTGTGAGTTAGCGGTTTTAGGGCCAGTTGAGCCACGCCCGGCTACATGCTGCCGGCGGACAGACCGCACGGTGCGCGCTTCACCGCGGGACGGAGACGTTTTCGTCAACTAAGGAAAAAGACACAAAGAAAAAGCAAACATCGCCCTTCAAGCCGGGAGATTGATTGGATGGAGCCATCTCCCTTTTACCGCGGGCTTCGACCGAGGTGATTGACCCGCAGGCGCCTGGCCGACGGATGATAAACCCACTGAAGAGGTCTCACCTTTTCCCTCGACTGCGACGCTGCTGTTGCTTATCTGCCGTAATAGTCACTTTAACGGACAACAAATGACAGCGTACGGTGAGAATTGTCCTGGGGTCGAACCTGACCCGGCTGCCCAGATTCTCCGTGTTCTCTCCACGTCGGCGTCCGTTTCCTCTGTGGATTCTGTTTTTTTTTTTAGCGTCCTCCCATTGTCAGGAGACAGGCGAGTTAAGTGAACCGACCGGCTTCCAGTTTTCCATCTCTGCTCCCTCTGATCCTGCTGGTCTACTCTCCAGGTTGTTGTGATGCTCTCCTCGGCGAAGGGAATGTGCCGGCGGACTACGTGATCCGTGGTCCAGCGCCAGCGCCAGCGCCAGCGCCGCCCTGGGCGCTGGACACAAGGCAGGTGTCAAAGGATTCTTGTTCACGCCTCGGCAGAAATCCAGATCCATCAGACTGGGCTTTGTGTGCCTCGGGCTTCTACTCTTGGCCGACAGAGCCGGAACCCTGAGGTGGTCTTCGGTCTTTCTTTGTTGTTTTTCGCTGCATTTTGATCACAAAAAACTCTAGAAACTGTTCTGTGGGAAAATACCAGGAGATCAGCAGTTTCAGAAACACTACCTTGAAAAGGAATTTCATGGCATCACCTGAATATTATTCTTTGCTCACACTTCACGGGCCATTACCGTTTTATCTCCCCATTTTTCTCGCCAGCTGTCCCACGAATGCCATTAATGCTGCAGATGAAATGTGCCGCGTTCCAGCCGGAACCGATCCCAGACCGTCCCGTCCAGGTGGACGCCTGCGGGTCACGTGGCCGAATATTTGGGTCGAACTGCTCCCGGGTGACGGGCGAAACGGCGTTTTGATGTCCGTGCACAGGAGGCGAACCCCGCCACCGACCGGTCCCCGCCTCTCGCCGAAGGCGCGCTGGGATCATAACACCCCCCCATGACACTGAAACCGTATCAGCAGTTGAGGAAAAGGACGGATAGATATCTTTGATGTATCTGCTTGCCGAGCGCTCTGCCTCTCAGTGTGATGTCAGTCCTCGCCATCAGTGTCCAAAGGATGCTTTTCCAATTCGGAGTCAATCAGGGAGAAAGTGAAAATCTCAGTGGGCTGTATTATTTATACACAGGCCCCGGCTTTCTTCATGCTGCGATCAGCATTCTGCCCTCATTATGCGTGCACACAAAGAAACACACACACACACACACACACACACGCACGCACGCTGCGACAAAGTCATACATATTTTGCTTCCACGTGTTATTGGATATATGGAAGACAGGGTTTATCTATCATACTGCTACTACAGTATTACTCTGCCATTATGTCGCTACTCCGTGAAAACCATGTATCTCCAGCACATAAACCCTTTTTATGAGCTACAGCCCCATTTTCAGCTTTGTGTCAATGCATTGCATTTTTTTCAGATAAACGAATGAGCTTTTAAATCTTTTAGGGCGTCCATGATTAGAAAAAAAAAAAAAGAAAAAAGTGAAAAGGAACGCGGTTCATTAGGTAAATTGTTGAACTGGCATTTTAATGAGCAGGTTCTTTCATTTGCAGACATTCCCAGAAAGAGCGTGGCAGCTAAGAGAGAGTAAACCCTGAGTACGCTGATGAAGCCCCACTACACCGAGCGTTAATATCATCCAAGTGGATGACGCAAAAACTGAGAAAAATTATTCTACGTGAATGTCCCTGGTACGGTGCAGTGACCTGTAACGTTCTCAAAATAGGAAAAAGATTTTATCCCGCGGTGCGTTCGGAAATCATCCGGCCTCCGCAGGAGTTGTATCTACAAAGCAGATGGTTTGGGTTTTATTTGTCCGGGTTTTGAGGCGTCTGTCTCAGAGATTTCTGGCTTCACCAATACAACCAATCAGCTCTGGATGAGTCAAAGATGCCACGGTTGCCAGTTCCCATAGGGACTACTGTATTTCTTCAATAGAAAGTGGCTTCAATGGGGACCGTTGATAGTGAGGTCTAAGGATTCATTCAGGGGAGCTGAGGCAGTTTCTGCTAAGAAATGCCGCTTTTATCGAATTTTTCAAAAATACACGCTTTCATCCTGTGAAGACCTCAAATGAAATTCCGTTCCAAGTCTATTATAGTTGGAGGCAGAAGTTCTCAGAGGCAGATCAAGATCTAGGCTAATAAAACCAAAACGATCTCCCTTCCTGGCTTGAATTTGTGACAAACTGCAAACAAAAAGCTCATTTATAACTGATAAGCTAATTTTGATGTCCTTAAAAGTCCAAAAAAATATATTTTGTTGATAATATAAAGTTTTGTGAAAAGTTATTGAACTGACAGTGTCGCCGACTGCGAGGTGAATTGTCACAGCAATTAAACTCAGGGATCCGTGTTCCTGCCAAAATTAACAGGGAATTAAAGAACGAGAGGAAGGGAGGAAAATGAGGGAACAGTGCAGAGGTAAGAGGACAACAACATGTCACGGCAGCTGGGTCTCAAACCCGGACGAGGGACCGTCTTCCTGACACTGCAGAGCTTTAATTATCTCTCGTGGTTTCACGCATCATCGGTCCCTGCTCCAGATTAGATAAATCACTCCTTTTTAATAAAGCCTTTTTCCAGGGCTTGTGCAGACTCTCAGAGGGAACAATGATCCGCGGTGTCTCAGAATGCAGCGATGTCAAATGTCTGCGTAAGTCCCTTGCCAATAATACGCCGGGTCTATTACCGCGTTGGTCACGGGAGGTCACAGCGCAGACGCTTGTAGGTATTTTCCGCTGAATGAAGTCGGAGGTAGAAGGCGACCCTGTCGTTCAAAGGGTATGAAAAGCAAGTTCTCATTTCACCGTAGCCTGGCGCCGTTTCTTTCATCTCCAGCTCTGTGTCTAACGATGGGCCACGGACACATAAAGGAAGCCTATCTATTGAGTTACGATCCGTCCATCTGTTGCCTTAGTGGTGGCAGCAGGTTCAGCGAAGTAGTACAGATGTTCTTTGTTCGAGTCGCGACCTCCACACTTCTCCCGCGGGACCCCGAGCCATTCCTTGGCCAGATGGTTCCCCATAATCCCAGTGTGTTTTTGTCCTGCGCAAGGTCCTCGGACTAGTGCCTGGGATACCTCAGGGAGATAGATTGGTCCGGGAGACACGATCAGGTGCCCAAACCGTCTCGATCAGGTCCATTAGGTGCAAATGAGCGGCAGGTCCACTCCAAGGCTCCTTATCCTATCCCCGAGGACTGAGCCCATACAACTCGCGAAAGGAAACTCATTTTGGACCTTTGCGGTTTCAATTTCACTCCCTTAGTTACTACCCGGAGCCCCAGATGAAGACCAGACTGTAAATTGTAGACTGGTAAATTGAAAATGGAGCTATCAATTGACAAACTCAGTCTGGTACAAAACACCCAGCACTGCAGACACCATCCCTCCTGTCTTGTGTGAGTATTTTATGTAAAAGCGCGTCGGGACAAGAGCTGCTGAGCTTTTAGTCGGGGCTTCACTCTGACAACTGGTGTGGTAGTTTACGCTATTTTGATCCAGATATTATACTTCCTCTCCGTAAAGGGGATCGAGCCTGCAAATCACAAGTTTCGGGTTAAAGTAAAGTCATTATGAAGTTGGAATTCTTTAATTTCATTGCAACTTATACCTGACTTAAATCTGGACCAATGACCTGAGTTGAAGCAAACACATTTACCACTGATTTTCTTAACAGTATTTTACACCAGTAATTAAATAAATCCACATCTAAAAAAAAAAAATAAATAAATTCTAAATCGAGATCTTCAGTAGAAATACTGATTCTCCAGTTCAAATAAGGGGTTGCTATGACACACAGTGATTAAACTAATGTAATCTCAGTTACCAGTCAATCAGGCAAACCTAGATAAAAATAATGCAGCCTAATAAAACAGACCTGCGATAAATCCTCCCTTCATGTAGATAATAATGTTCGTTTTTTATTGAATCTGTTCAAGGGGATGTTGATTTATTTCAATAGTCATTTTGGAGGCTTATACGCAGAGATGTTCCTAATATTTTGTCCATCCCATTTATATGAAATAAAGCTGTCAAAATATTAGGAACACCTCCTGGTATTGCCCAGTACAGTTCAACAGCACCACAAATTACAGCCTCCAGAATGACCATGAAAATAAATCAAATAAATCCTCTTAAGCAGATTCAATAAAACTTATCATTACAATCCTAATGAGGGGAGGATCTATTGAAGGCCTGTTGTATTAGACAGCATTACTTCTATCTGAGTGTCCTTGATAAACTGGTGAGTGAGTATCATAGTATCATAACACAGCAGGGACAGGGAAATGAGATGATGGTGATTAGATGAGTAAAATATTCAACTATTAATATGATCATAAGCAAGGTAAAATATAATGATAATAACAATAATTAGAAGAAGAAGAAGAAGAAGATGATGATGATGATGATCACGATGATGATGTACTGTGCCTTTACTATGTAAACATTTACCTGATGAGCTATAGTATAAGGGAATGATTGAAATGTCTTTTTGCCGCAACTGCTGCAATATAGGGCCAATTTAATTATTATTATTATAATTATTATAAATTATAGTAAAAAATATGGGGCAAAAGAGAGTCATCGTCAGTGAAAATGTACAAGAGATGAGTAAAACTCTGATCTACTGGACAAGTCGGCCACCGGCGAAAACATATGACTTTGGACACTGAACAAACCTGTAGGTAAAAAAACCAAAACAGTGAATTCATGATGCAAGCAACTGCTGCTGTTGTGTTTTCTCTCTCCAAAAAACCACAACATTTTCCATAAGGGAAAATGTTTTTACATAAGGAAAAAAAAGGAAACAACATCAGACAGAACCCTGATGAAAGCAAGATGGCGAATTAAGGAGCTCACTTTAACTCTGAGGAACTCGAAGGGAAAATCTCGCTGGTGCTTAGGCCTCGGTGTGTGTGTGTGTGTGTGTGTGTGTGTGAGGCCAGGAAGCGCGACACGTGCAGCTAATCACGTGCAAACACACGGCGTCAGCCCGGATTCAGCCTCCGGGATTCTGCCTCCGGGATCTGGATTCCTTAGCCGAGATGAAGGGGGAGCGCGAGGAGCGAGATTACGCATCGCTGCTGCGGCGTAAGAGAGACGGTGCGTGTTTGACAGCAAGTGTAAATAATTCAGCCTTTTTCTTCTTCTTCTTTTTTTTGTCATTGGTACAGACGTGGAAGGGATGATGGATGAGACGCCGCGGGCCGATCGACACAACATCCTCTCTCTCTCTCTCTCTCTCCCCGAGGCCGCCAAGATAAACAATGTCCGCGTGCTCTAACTGTAATTCCACGCTAATTAATTGAGCTTCCGGGGCCTCGGCGGCGCGTAAAAGGTAAAAATGTAGATTTTTAATTAAGAAGCGTCGGCTGCGAGGTTTTTGTTGGACTTTGAATTATTTGGACCATGGATTCCCTCATTTATTCAGAAGATGCCATTCTCACAGCTGGACGGGGCTTTATAAAAGCTATCAAGTTTGAAATAATAAATAAATGATAATAAAAAATTTCATCCGGCCTTTGAGGTCCTGTTTCTCTGAAGACAAAACACCCAGTGCGGTTTGTTGAGCTTATGGAAAAAACGTTTTTAACTGTTTTGTTATTCAAGTGGTTAAATAAAGATTATTAACATTGTCAGTACCATGTAACAGGAAAATTTGAGATGAGCTGCAATGGAGGAAAAAGAAAACAAAACATGAGACGAGAAGTTTGTTATAAAAAAAAGTCGATATGATGTATTCTTAAAGCTGCAAAAATAAACTTTTCTCCAGTTAAAATGGAAGAAAATCTCATCGTGTCGAATCCAGAGACACTGCAAACTTCCCCTCAGTTCTGCACTGTGTTTTTGGTTTCTTTTAGCTCATTATTTTGGTATTAAAGCACAGGCTGTTTCGGTTCCCTCGCATCGGCCTCGTGTCGAGCGACGGGAGGCAAGCGTGATAAAATCCGTCGATACCTACCCAGTCAAAAAAAGCAGTCAAAAAACCAGCAACCATCCGGCGATGAAAACGGAATACTTAGCAGCTAAAGAGGCAGATGCAGTTTTTCCTCCCGAGGCGACAAAAGCCGACTAAAATAAGAGTAAATGTTTGATCGCTGTATCGAGACCAGTGGACTGTCCAAATATATTCAGAAAATCAAAAAAAAAGAAAAGAAAAGAAACCTCGGGACTTCGTTTTGGTTGAGGGAGGATGATGATGGAGGGTGAAACCGAGCGGCGGCCCGCAGCCGGGAAAAAAGAAAACCCGAACCCCCGACTGTCTTTGCAGATGAAGGTGACGCTCGGCTTCTGTCCGAGATTGAGATGAAAGGAGGGTTGAGCCGCTCGGGGAGCTGGAGAGGGAGTGAGGATCTATCTTCCAGTTAACCGTCGCAGCTTCACGGCTGTCAGCCGTCATATTTATCGCGGGGGCCTCGGACAGATTGCCATGAGATGGGACGACGTTATCTTCATGACAGGCCTGCTCCGTATCAGGAGAGAAAAGCCGGGGGCCGACCCGGGCCTTTTATTTTGGGGTGGTGGGGGGGGGGGTTGACCTAGTTCGCCCCCTTTCTCACACCCCCTCACTAAAAGAGGGGAACTTACAGCAAAAGATCAAAAAATAAGCGATATTTTTCCCGAGCCTCCTTCACCGACCCTGTTGTTCTCCGAGTGCTTGTAGGGGGAAAGCAGCCGGGCGAGAAGCTTGACGACCCAGTTTTACTGCAAATTAAAAGTTATTAAAGTCTTAAACGGGAATCGCTAAAGCTCTGCTGCACCACAATCGGCCACCTGACCGTCCGACCGTCGGCTCGGTGGGATCCCGACGCACCCGTCGCCGCTAAAGCGTTGCCTTCTACAGATTATCGATGAAGAGTCTCACATCACCTCCTCACGCCGAGGCTGGTTTAGGGTTTAGTTATGGTAAATTAAACTTTGGGTAAGTTGTGGGTTTTGTTAATGCTGTAATGTTCAAAAATGGGATCTGTGATACCCCCCCCCCACCCGAGAAAACCCAGACTTCCGGGAATCCACCAGACGACGACTGATCAAGCGTGTTGATCCTCTTTTTTAACAGCGTAGCCCTGAGACGGAGGCAGGTTAGTTCAGACACGGAACCCGTTCGGAGCGTTTTTCGGTGATAACAGCTCTGATCGGGGACTTTACACAGCAGCGGGGGACGACTGACGGCGTCCCACAGAGCCCCGCGCGAAACCACACATTAGTTTAACGTGCAGGAGTGGAAAATAATTGCTTCCGCGTGATCGCGGTATTTTTCTGAGCCCAGCTGCCATTAGTCCCACCGTCAAAAGCAAGCTCGCTCGCTCTCTCTCTCTCTCTCTCTCTCTTTCCCCCTCCCCAAGAACCACATGTACTGTCATGCTCGAGTGTTAATTACTCACACAGCCGTAATCTATGAATAACAATGCCACAGCTATTTGTCAGCATCAGCGTAAAAAGCAATCGAAGCAGCCATTACACCCATTAGAGGACGAGTCCTTCTTTAAATCTAGTCCGAGTTTCCCCCCGTACTTCTAAAGAGCTAATTAAATTAATGATCAAAGCTAATCCCGACGACTGTCTCTGTCTACAGCCGGAGGTTAAGTGCCCGCGGTACAAAGCTAAGATCGTCATCGTGAGTAACGTCACTTGCCAAACGCGTTAGCATCTTTATGGTGAGCAGACATAAGACGGCCAGTGCGAATCTTAATTTACTTCACCACAACGGCCTCAAAAAGAAACTCAACCTTCATCCATCCTATAATTTCGTGGTTTCTTTTTTTTCCCTTCTTCTTCTTCTTCTTTTGGTTTCACAATGCTAGCGTGCTAGCTCACGCAGGCTTTCCGTTTTTGTTTTTTTTTTCCCGTTCGTTCATTGGTCGTTCACAATGCTTCAGCGTGCTAGCTCACGCGGGCTGTAACCGGCGTTAGTTATTCAAAGGCGAAATGATGATAATAACAACGGCAGATTCAGAAGCAGAACAGAACCCTAAAGGAGGGATGCAAGGAGGCTTCCACGCGAAAGAGAAAACCACCGCGGCGGGGGGGAGATGCCGTATTTTGCATAATTCCTTTATGGGTTTTTTTGGGGGATTCGGTGAAAGCACAACGTTGTCGGCTACCGGGCCTGATTTTATGTTACGGACAACAGCCTCTGCTGTTAATAGAGTCCATTTAAATGCATTAGCCCGACACGCGAGCGGAGCTGGCTGCGGATCAGTGCAGCAGGTCACGACAGCAGGCGGCCGGAGGCCGGCGTCCAGTCAGCCGGTCGGGGACAAACATAATCAGAAGGCATTAGATCCTTCTGGGGATCTGACCAGCGATTAACCTCAGGTAAGTATGTTTAAAGGAGGTGCTGTGAATTTGTAATGAATAAACGTGGACAGACACGTGATACGTCACCGTCGAGCTGATTTAAAAAAAAAGAAATAAAATTTACAGAACATGGAGAAATAGCCGGGAAAAAAATTATATATTTATTTCTCAACTCAAAATTCTGCAAAGAACGTAGCACACGCACACACACACACACACACACAGTACAACACCTTCATACCACACTTCTTAAAAAAATGACCCCTTTATGTGAGCATAGTACACAGGGGTTGTAATTATCAGCCGTTTGTGCCACAAACACTGCGCCTCCTTTAAATAGAGTCAGTACTGACAACAGTGAAAGTCCTTCACGTAAACACCTGTCTACCGAGGCTGCATCAGACTCCGTCCCTTCCCTTCCTCTTTCTCTTGTTTTTATTTGCAGCCTTGCAGCTTTGCACTGAGACGTCCGCGCACATATCCCCAACCAGGCCAATAATTGTGTTACTGTTAATGAACCTGCTGTTGGCTCAAACGCCTTGTGGATTATTCCGACTCGCTGCCCACCCTGCCGGAGACAATGCGAGGCCAATTTGCTGTTTGACGGCGGAGCCTCTTCCTTCCCGGCGTGTTTATCCGAATGCAACAGCAGGCAAGAGAGAAAGATGGGAAAAAAAAAATAATGATAAGTGCAGCAGGCTCGCTGCTAAACGCCAACCGCTCCTCTCCCGTGTACGGTTCAATCTGGCTCGCACGGGCGCCGCCCCCGTCATGCAGCGATGTTGGAGCTGATGATGATGGTAGAGAAACTTCAAAGGGCGAGGGCACGCCGGCGCCGTGCGCAGTTTGTCAGACGCCGGTGGGCGGGTGGAAAGGTGGTCGTGTAGGAGACGGCTGTCTACCGCCGCCGCTTCGGCAATTTGCGAGGTGCGAAATCAAAACAAACGAGCTGAAGGAAGCTAAAATGCTCCCTGTCGCTGCAGGAAACCCGTTTTTCTTTCATGCAGCTATTCGGTGCAGCCGTAATATAAAACGAATGATTAGAGCAGCTTTGGGTTTTTTTTGGAATTAGGTCCAAAACGTGATACGTGAATTATAACATTCACAGAGATCTAAGATGGACGACCAAACCAAGGTGGACGTTTTCATTTGGGCCACGTCTGTGTACATAATTGCGGAGCTTTTTTGGAAAAGCCACAGTCCAGTGTGACTGAAATTGTTTTTTCCTCTGTGTGAAATGCCAAAGAGGGTCATTGTGACGGATCTGGCGTCGGTTCATCGGGTAGGACGGCGTCGCTCGGCCAAGGCGTGCGGTCCAATAACATCCGCGTCTGTCCTATTCAGGCAAATCGCCCACGGAGAGGGGAGGAACAACGGGCCGGGGCCCAAAGCTCGAAAGCTCTACTGTTTTTGATGAGCGGGGTAGAGGGATCATATATGAGACTCGGCGTGAATTTTCCCCCCAGACGGGAAATTAATATTCCCCGTATGTGTGAGCATGTAATGGATATTATAAAGAAAAAAAAAGATCTAATCTTGGATTCAATCTCCTGGTTCAGTTGTTTTCTTTCATTTGAGGTCCACAGGTGCAGACAGTGAGTGATTAGAAAGGAGTGAACTTAAATTGCCGGTTTCTTTGGTTTCTCTTCTTACTTCTTGTTTCAAATCCTTGGGGGACCCTGCAGCCCCCCCCCCCCCCCACACACACACACACATACTCTCTCTTCTTTAAGCCGCCACACCCAGATGAATCATCACTTCATAAGTGGGGATTATCTCTCCGAGTCGCCAGTGTTGTTACTACCACACGTGCACGGGGGCATCTATACCTCCCATGAGCCATTGTAAGAGAGTAGGCGGCATTTTTTTTTCTTTCCTGAACAGGGGCGATTTAAGGACAATAGTCAAAATTGAGATGATATATCCATTTTTTTTCCCTCAGTGTATCAGTGGTGGGGATGCCCTCCCCCCCATGGACTCCATAACAAAAGATGGAATAAGTACCGTGTTCAGACAAAAGAAAAAGTCTGGAGGATTTTTCTCTGAAAACGGCCATTGTGAGACTAACAGGGGGCACGACAGCTCTTGGTGGGTACATTGTTATTTCTGCTGACCACGGTGCCGGTAACTCACAAAACTGCCTCGTTATAAAGTCCGTTCTCCTCCGTTCAATTTGGAGGTGAGACCGGAGCGTCCCCGCCCTTCGCCCGCGGCCGTGAATACAGAGCAGCTTGGTGTGAGTCAGCAGGGGGCTGGTGGTGGGGGTGGGGGCGAGGGTGGGGGTGGGGGTGGCGAGGGAGGCGGCGGGACGCAGGTAACCTTTCAGCGCCGCAGCGCCGCAGCCCGCCCACCGCCGGGCAGCTGCAGCATTAAAGCGAATGATGACTTTGAGCAGTATATTTGACGCCATCTGTGCTGCGCTGCCAACCCGGGCGGCGAGATGCGCCCGGGCGCAGCTGCCCTGACTGCCAATGAGGGGTCGGTCGGGCTTCTCCGGGCCCCACGGGGCCCAGGCCCTCAAAGGGGGTTTTCAAGTGCGCCGCGAGTGAGAGAGAGAGCGAGAGATAAACCAGTTAGACGGCAAAAACAGATATTTACCATTCACTCAGAATTAATGCAGATAAATACATGCTCCTCCCTAAGAAACAAGATTCAGTAATTTGGTGCCAAGTAAACATTTGCACTATAAATAGCATATGAGCCCTGTAAGCAACCATAAGCCGAGGCAGAGGACTACGCTACAGAATTCAGATGTAGTGGAAGTCAAAAAAAGAAAAGGTGGACGTTCTGAACGTCTCATTCCAAAGCTACGGGCTCTGCTGTAACGGCCCTCTCCTCTTTAAAAGGCTTCTCCGTGACATTTTCAAACAAAAACAAACCCGGGTTCGGGTTCATCCCAAAGGCGCCGGACAGGGTCGAGGTCGGGGCCCCGTGCGGGTTGCGATCTCTACGTTCTCCCACACAAAACATGTTGAAACAGAGAAGAGGCTTTTCCCCAGGTTGTTGCCACAAACTTGGGAGCAAGCTGTGCAAGCTAAAATATCATTGTTTACTCAAACCAGTCCCAGACCAAACAAATGTAATATAAATAGGGTTATATTGGCCTTATAGTTAGTATTAGAAGAAACCTGTGGACAAACCCAGTTGTTTACATTTAGTTTTTCTCACCAGACTGCGTCGTTTATATTCTTGAGGCCTAACAGCTGCGTTTCCTTCCCCGTGAAACATCTGCATAGTTCAATGCTTTTAAACATATGCTGTTTACATCCATGTTTGCTGGCTGGGTTTCATCTTCTTTTCCACCTGTAATCAGTGAACAAAACAAAGGCGCCAGCCTGAAGATGCTGTGGGACGTTGGGTAGAAACACAGGTCGATCTTCTCACCGAGCGGCGAGCGGCGCTACAGAGGCCTTGAAATCCGATTCGAGCGGCCGGAGCGTCCGAGCCGAGGCCCGCGACTGTGGAAATCCGACTGGGAACCACGTTTCGAAACCCGCCTCCGAATGCAGCCGGTCGGCACGAATCACATTTCATGCAATTTTCATTCATTAATTTTTTTTTTGCTTTCTTGACTTTCTAAAATCAATCCGGGTAAAATCTGGATACGCCAAAAAACATAAGAACCTATTTGGGCTGGCAGTCTGAACAAAGCCTAAAAGACGGTACACACCGGCAGAGTAAGAAGTGCCAGCACGATCGTTTTCTGTGTAAACCCACAAGCCGGTGGAATAACAACGTGTCAGACCGCACCACTGCCTAACTCTCCAGGAAAATAGAAACGTTATCGTATTCACTCCTGAGATGAGCACATCCTGGTAATAACCAATTAGATGACTCTGTCTCATGGAAAATTACTGTATTAGAAAAAAAATGAAAAAGGAAAGCTCTTTGTTGACTCTCCCACTCCACTCTCTGAGTGACACATTAAAGCGCTTCGACTCCGCGGGACGTCACGAGTGAATATCTGGCCACGGGCCTTATTTTAATTGGTCAGAAATCAAAAATGGAGGGGAAACAGGGCGGCGAGAGATAAGCAGCGGGACGATTTCAGCTCCGTCGCCGGGGAAGGCGTAATAAAAAACATTTAAAAAGTCCAGGATGCTTTCGCCGACGATAAAATCAACAGATTTAAGGTTTTAGCTGAGGTGTCGTGAATAAATGAAACCAACCCCCCTTTTTCTCCTTTTTTTCACCGAGTGACTGAACGTTCAAAGAGGAATCAAAGCCCTCGGCTTTTCCACTTTGCTGCTCTGTGAGAACAGACAGAGGGATGTCATCTCTCCTCGGTTCGTCTCCAGGTTCAACTTCCCACCGAACCGGCGTCACGGTGAAATAAATCATGGGGGAGGGAGGGAGGGAGGGAGGGGGGGGCAGAGAGGGAGAGAGAGAGATGGAGAGAGGAAGGGAGAGAGAGGGGGAGAGAGAGGGAGAGAGGGAGGGAGAAGGAGGGAGAGAGAGAGGGAGGGAGAGAGAGAGAGAGAGAGAGAGGGAGGGAGAGAGAGAGAGAGAGAGAGGGAGGGAGGGAGAGAGAGGGAGGGAGAGAGAGAGAGGGAGGGAGGAGAGAGAGGGGGAGAGAGAGGGAGAGAGGGAGAGAGGGGGGGGAGGGAGAGAGAAAGTGGGAGGGAGAGAGAGAGAGGGAGAGAGAGAGGGAGGGAGAGAGAGAGGGAGGGAGTGACCTCAGAGTGAACCCTCTGTTTCGTTCTCTGACTGCAAATTGATAATTGGGGACAATTTTTGATGCTTAATTTTTTTTTTTGTTTTTAGCGTTTCCATGCGAATTGAATCGTATAAAATACTTTATATACAACCAGGGAAAAAAGGCAAATATTTATGTTTGTGGCTTGAAGGAAAAACATCTTTCTCATGAACTCGCACAGATGAACCCGGTTAGAAGAGAAGTCAGTGGATGTGATGAACGTGGGATTTCTAGTCAATAATCCATCGCTCTGCCCCGACGAACCGTGATTGGTCGGCCTGGTAGCGCCGCATTTCCGGCTTCTCCTTCTCCGCCGCCGCCGCCCTACAGTCCATCCCGTCCGACGTATTCTTCCGTTCCTGCGTCGCAGTAATTTCAGGAAAACTAAAGCCGCCGTTCAACATCTGTCAGCTCCGACTCCGTCGAGATCCGCTCGGTCTCGGTCGCCGTTGAAAAAAACTGTTGGTGAAGAGACTCATCGCAGAGGCGTATAAACGTCGCCGCCAAACTGCTAGTTGGCGGCGTCGCTTATACTCGTTTATACGCGTTTATACAGCATATGTAACTGCTGAGTGACACCAACGTGGGAGTATAAATGCTTGCGGCGGTGGCGGCCACTCGTGGAGGCTACGGCGTCAACTCTGCATAACATCGACGCAGAAGACACATTTAGTCAGTTATTCCTTTGTCACCCATCAGTAAGAGTCTTAAATTAGCCTCTTAACGAGCATTCGTGACATTCAAGCACATATTATAGCCGATAGCGAGCATAACGTTTGCAGTCGCACACACTCCACGTCCTCCGTCTCCCTCCGGCCTGGTCTCACGGTGCAGCCGAGGCTGATAATGAGCCGCGGCGCGATCCGCTCTCCATCCGGATCGAGACGCCACGGCGGACGGAGGATGACGTCGAGGGAGGGGGGGGCTAAGAGGGGCCGAGGAAATTTGGGTCACGCCCGGAGCCATAATGACGGTATAATGCACCAGCACAGTCTCGGCCGCGGCGCCAAATAAATCATAAATGCAACACCCTTCACAGATAATAACTAATGGCTCCTCTCGACAGCCCAAGTCGGCGCACGAAATGAACCCGCGACCAACAAGTCGAACAAATGAATCCATCAGCCACACACACACACACACACACACACACAACAGGCCGTCACATCTGTAACCGCAGATGTTGACATTTCACAAGTACCTCTGAGGCTCCCAAACAAAGATTGATCAGAGCCAAAGGCATCAGGCAGGAGATTATGAGAACAAGTTCCCAGAGTTTCCATTACCAGCCCCCTAATCCGTTTATAAGGATATGTTCTTAATGGGCACGGGCAGCCAGGGCTGTGTGCATCGTGTGTTTGTGGGGGGGTCATCCATCATGGGCGGACCCCTGAGGAGGCGAGGGGGCACGGGGGGGGTTGATGTCAGCCCGGATCCGACTGAAGCCCACATCTATTCGGTGGCCAAATCTCAGGTGACAGCGGCGACGCCATTCGGCCGCTTTGCTTTCTTTCCCTGCCCTTGTCTACGTCCGTGATACATATGGCAGATAAACCAGGGATCGGCCGGCGCACCGCACAACGACTACATCAACGCGCGGTATCGGCTCTCAGTGTTCTCTGGATACGGACCTAACGGACCCTACGGATCCACCCTCCGTGGCCACCTCAACTATCCGCTACCTGGGAACGCTCTCATTTTCCCGCTCTGTGCATCCTCCACGCCGGAGGCCTCCTTAAACTAAGCAAGGACCCTGTGTTTGCTTGGAAGGTTCTGTGATGTTAATGCACCTAAACTACTCACGTCCTGTGTATCTATTAGAATCTGACAGGTTCCTGAACTACCCGCTGGCCCTGTGTGTTTTCTGCGATCACCCAGGCTTCCTCAAATCCCCACTTCTCGTATATATATATATATATATATATATATATATATATATATATATATATAAATATATATATATATATATTTTTTTTTTTTTTTTTTACTGGGAAGGCTCAGATTTCCCAGGCCAAATGAACTTCCCACTGGCTTTATGTATTTTTCAGGCGGTTCTCCCATTTCAGAGACCGTCTTCAACAACCCCGCAGTTATGTGGATTTCCGAAAAATGCTCAGATTTCCAAGGTCCTCTAAACTCCCGTATCTCACCGTCGTGCCGGTTGAGCCACCGGTTTGGAGCTCAAAGGCGGCTAATACACGGATATACCCCCCATCCAAGCCCACACATAGAAAAACTTCTTCGTGGGTGAGTCCGGGTGACTGATTGGCTCACTGGCGCACACACACACACACACATGCGCTGTGGCTTCATACAGAGGGAGACATTTCAAAACTGATTAGAAGTTTCCTTTGAAATGCTTTGGTAGCTGCGCATCTCCTACGCGTGCAGCCTGTTGCATATTTGATCTGACAAGTTCCCGCTCCGCCTTCCCGGCGGCTTGGGAGAGGAAGTTCGACTCCCCGTTCCTGGCACGGATGAGACGGGCTGACTCTCAGCAGCAGAGAGGTGCTGCAGTATCACCGAAAGCCGTCTCTCTCTCTGTGATATCAGAACGTGCGCACATTCGCTTTGATTTGCCCCAGAGATACCCGCCTTATGAAAATAAACGGCGCGTCTTTGAACCGGGATCGTGCGGCGGGATGAAGGCTACCGAGCAACCGGCCTGTTTTAGTCGCGATTTTCCCGAGGTGAAATAAACAAACACATGCTATTCATTTGTCTGCTCCCTTGTGGGGCTTTTTTTTGTTGTTGTGTTTTTTCTCACTTCACGGGGCCACGGAGCCAGATACGACCGCGCCGCACACGGCTCTTATTAGGCGAGCGGGAACCTCCGCCGAAGGCGCCGGATGTTCCTAATTATTATAAACCGTTTCCAGTTTTAACCGTTTTCCACTTAACCTCGTGGTGACTCATATTCAGATAAACAGCAGCCGGAGAAGCCTCTGGTCTGGCCCTGTGTGCGCCGCATGCGTCTCGACACGAATCCCATCTGCTGCAGAGGAACAGGGGAAAAATATTACCAATTTAGGCGGAACAGTTCATTTGTATCAGTTGCATATTTCTGAGGCTACGGAACAGGTTTTTCAATTAAATGAATCAGTGTATTTATTTTTTATGTTACAGCCGAACCCTCATGTTCAAATCTGAAGAAAGCACACGGGAATGTTTATGCCACATGAGTGAGACAGTGATGAAAGTCTTGGCAAAATTAGCATTTTAGCCTGTTCTTGTACATATACATTTACATATATATAGAGAAATGTTGTGGGCTTTGGCTCCTGTAGGAGTCTCCTGGGTGTCTGCATGACCACAGAGGCTTTATATCAGATGCAAAGTGAAAGTAGGAAGGAGACGTGGGGAGAGATGCCTCCGGGGACAGTGAAAGTTTTTAACAGCACCTTAATCTAAAAATCCACAGTGTTACACAAAGACTCAGCGGCTTATAAAAAAAAAAAGATGTGTCAACTGCAAATTGAAATCTGGACATATTCCCAAAGGCTGTGAAGCCAGGAGGCTCCGTTATTGGGCTTCGGAAGGAATAAATCCCATCCACTTCCCGCAGACAACCGTTAAGCGACAGCCACTTAAAGTCTCGGTTGTAGCACTGTTTCAAGAGACTCGCAACCGCGTTAAAAAAAAACAAAACAACTATTTAGTTCTTCGGTAAAATTCAAAGGGTAAAAGTAGCGACAGAGTTAAAGTTTCAAACATCGAGTCACTCGGCTCGAATGCCACTCAGTGTCACACGCGTCAAACGAAGGCGCGCCGATGCTGAAAGTCAGGCTTTGTAGCGAGCTGATCAAACATTCAGAAGTTCACTGTTAGAGGAATTCAGCAAGTTCAGAAATGAAACAACAACAACAAACCAACCGAATTCTGCAGAATGTCTCATTCACGTCTCTGACTGGCTTCTCCGTACAATCTTGACGGGAAAAAAGATATTACAACTGTTAATCTATAGTGTCATTATATTATCTTTGTTGTTGTTAAAGGAATCGAAAGCGCGTTGGAATAATTTTGTAATTTTGGTAAACAGATTACGCACCAGACTAAGGATTTTTAGAGGGCTGATTGCCCATAGAGGCAAAGCAAAGCCGCAAATTCAATCTGAAAATGTTTCAGTGACACCATGCGTCAAATCTGAAATGCAGCTATTAACATCACATGTTCATCACGGATCGACGAGGCCCCTGAAGGCAAAAACACTACACAGCCTAAGTTTCTGGCCCAGGACCAACTGGGACTAATTATTTTGCTGCGTAGCCGCTTTGTTAACCGACACCGAGCTGCCTCTTACCGGTAACCGGTTACCTATGAAAGTTACCCATGCACGCATCAGTCGCCAGGGGGCACCAGTGGGAGGTGGGGGGGGGGGTTACTTCCCTCTCTGATGATATAGCAGAGAAGCTATTTTAGCTGCTGACATGAAACCTGTCCTTTGATCTCCATCTGCACAGCACACCTGCATGAGTGTGCCCAGAGCACCACGGAGGCCCGTATATAAAATAACACAAAGCCAGACGAGGGACAAAGGGACGACGGATCTCAGGTGCGAACCCCGACCGAGCCTCTTCCGCCGCTAATCTCTCAGATTATGTCAGATTCTGTCAGACTCCCAGCAGGAAAAATTCATTGAATTCGGCCCGTTTCAATAGAGCTTTCACTCAATTGTTCCAAAGCCTTTCGGGAACTTTTACATTTGATATTGTGCCTATTGTAAATAGAAAAACATTTTAAAAGTTGGAAATTTGCTCTGAGAGACTGTTCTAGAGTCCAAAATGGAGGAAGCTAACGCTATTTTTTTTTTTAGCTAATTCCATTTTTTATTACTTCTCAAAAGTCCTGTGGTTTTTCCTGAAGTCGGTCGAGGTATTCGATCAACAGTGTTATGTCATTTAATGTGCTTTGTTATTAACTGGCAAGCTTGCTGGCAACATAGCAAACATTACTAGTTTAATAGCTGGTTTATGTTACTGCTTGGTAACCGGGATGAAAAGAAAATATTTGCTGTCATTTTTCAGGAACCATTTCCAGCTCAAAACAGTAAACGTGGTGTCCGGGCCTCAACCTAATCATATGGTACAAGAATAAAACAAACAAAATATCTATAACTTGCATACTGCAGGTTGAATTCTCATCACTTTACTGTCCAAGACACAGCATTTCTTTTTTTAGTGGCTATGAGTTTCTGAAACGTAATTATAGATTAAGCTTCCAGCAGGTGTTATCTAAGATGCTCTGTCAAGCATAAAGTTGGTGCAAAGGTAACGCCGGCTCATTGGCTGGAATTTGGTCATTTGAACACCTGCAGGTGAAGATAATTTTCAACATTCTCCATTCGGAAAGTCAATTACAGATCTGAATTGAAAGGCCTTGTTGTCTAATGTCAAATCTGCCTTTGAAGGGTTTTTTGGGGTATTTTTTGGTTGGGGGGTCTGTATGCATACAAATGATGTGTGGGGTTGGAATGGAACTGTAGCAGGCTCAAAGGTACAAGGGTACATCCTCCTGTGGAAATATCCAAACCCACAACACTGATGATTGACACTTTAATGACCTCACTATTTTTTCATACCCTCTCCAGGCAGCTGCTCTGCTTTTAAACCGACGCACAACTGAGCAACCTCACTGGAAATATCAGCGTTTATTCAGAACTGATATATATGTTGATAACCAACCTTAGAATTTAGATTACTGTGTTGCACCTACGAGACCAAAATACCCGCAGTTCACTGGCCAGGAATATTTGGAGTAATCACTTCTGATTAAACAAGTCACTGAGACAAGTGGCTCGGAAGAATAATTTTTATTCAGGTACTATATGGACTTTTTAAGGGGCAGTACCTCAAATTCAACGTTCCCTGTCAGGAGGCTTTACACGTGGTCCAAAATCAAGACGGGACAAATTACGCTTTCTAGCCGCGCTACATTTATCTGCTGTATAAGATTAAGTAGTTACGTCGCATATCTAGGTTTTATATTCAACGTAAGATAAACATTCATTTCAGATCACACCTTTCTTTCATTCTTTATCTGACCCGGTGAAAAGAATGAAAACCCCATAAAACAAGAGTCTCCTCCCAAAATGGAAACCAAACTCTGTTATATACTATTAGCACTGGAACAAGTAGTTGGTAAATTGATTAGGTGTTCGACATGAAACTGTGAATTCTGGTGATTAATCATTTTTCATAATTTTTCAAGCTGAAGTTCTTGTGTTGAGCTTTGCAAAACTGCATTTTTTTCTGCTTTTTCCCCCCTGTTTTATATCATTGTAAGCTGTAAACAGTTGGGTTTAAAAAAACACAAGCAGTTTTAACCCACAGCTTTGGGAAATTGTGAATTTTTCTGATTTTTCTAATTATTAAGTTAATCGACGAGGAAAATAATCGGTAGTTTAAGCCTAAGTTTATGTATCAGTATTTATACTTTGATACTAAAGAACAACTTACAAGTTTACTTTGACTTTGGTAAAATTATTATTACCACTAATGGAGTATTTTTTGCAATACTGCACTGCAATTTTAAATAATTAAACTTTTTTTCCGCCCAGAAATAAAACACCCCACAGTCCACTTAGTGTGCTAATCATAACGATGTACAGTACATCTGAAAACAAAAAGATGAAAAAAAAAAGGAAATAATTAGTTTGCCGCTCCTGGAGAATCAAACGAGTGAACGAGAACATCTGTCTCAGCTGCGGTAGGAGGAAAGAAGAAGTGGAAGAAAGAAAAGAGTAAAGAACAGGAGGAGGGAAGAGAGGACTGCTGTCCTCAGACGGCCAGAGGGAAGACAGGAGTGAAAGATAACACCTCAGCCAGCAGACCGTACGTCACATCACAGCCCAATTTCGCTCAGCACAAGAGACTGAAAACATCTTTGAACAAAACATTTCACCACGGCCAACATAACCACCTAGGCCTGTCAGCGCGCACGCACACACACACACACACACAGACACACAAAGACACACATAGACGCACACTTACTGTGCAGCCTCCTGCTCTCTGGTTGCTATAGCGCTGGAGTCAGGCTGCAGTCTGGTACAGTCGGGTTCAGTCTGACAGGAAAAGTGCCCAGACGGAGGCCGATGTTCGGCTCCGTGACACAGACCTGACAGACAGCTCGGTTGATGTTGACGGGTTGGGGAGGGGGGGGGGGGGGGGGGGTAGACAAGTGGATTGACGTTGGCCGGCGCTAAAAATGACTCCCACGGCGCCCTGAGATGTCTGAAGTTAATGACAGCGGTCTGCTGCTCACAGGGCCGGGCAACCTCTAAGGCGCCGCTCCAGGAAAATGAAATCGGGTGTCGGTTCACAATTACCAAGATGAATAATTGATCCGTCTCCTGTTCTACATCAAATGAAGTCGCCAGGTGCCCTTCAATGCCGCAGACGATCTCACGATATTACAGGCATTTTAATGTTCAACGCCAGAGTAACGTCTTCAACCCCAAACTTCGGTTGGCGACGTCCACGCCGCTCGACGAGCTCTCCCAGCCTGTGGAGGTCAGTGGAAGGTTCTGACTGCTGTCTCCGGGCAAAGCTGTCAAAACAGGTGTTAAAATGCCCCGACTATAGAAAAAAAAAGGAAAAAAACCAACAGAGCTTCAGCTTTAATACACTCTCCATTCAGCGTAGGTCTACATCAGTACTGGCTGGGAAGAGCCAGTGAAAACGCTAGGAAACAAGGAAAGATGGAGGTACAGGATATGAGAACTTAAACCCGAGTTCGCCGAGGATCATTTGGGAACAAATACCTTTGACACAGGTTGTTGAATTGTGTGGAATATATCTTTTAAAATATCTGTTCATATATGATCATATAAAGTTGTACTTTATACTGTTGTATTGAAGTCTGACCTGATTCAAAGTGTCGGAACACGGCTGCAGTACACTTGTAGACATCTGGACTGTAACAGTGCGTTAACAGTTTATCTGTACATGTGCGTAGAAACGTACTTGCATAGACCTTTGTTTCTGTCAGAATCCTAGAAATCCTGAGTACCAAAGGATACTCAGGAGGAGATGTGTTCACTTGGACCCATTAATTAGGCTCAAATGTGAAGAAAAACAAGATAAAAGGGGGTTGGAATTCCTTTTTGTGTAAACCTGCCCCCAGGACAAAAGGTTTCCGTCGCAGTTGTAGCTGTATACACCTCGTTCCCACAGGAGCCTTCGGGGCAACAGAACAAATAAAGTAAAATGTGTTGCCTCATTTCGCGTGTGACAGAAGCTGCACTAAGCCACATGTAGTGGTCCACAGGCCGGATGTAGGCTGATGCTCAACTGCCTCCTGGTGGACGAGGACGCTCTGTACAGCAGGTTGTCATTACAAGCAGCGCAGCTGTTCTTTCCAGTGGGAGCTCTCATCTACTGGAGGCAGCAGCTCATCCAGAAAAAACAAGAAACAAAAAAACCCAGATGATTGTTTAAGAACATCCAAAATTTTATTCTTTAAAATTGTTAAACTTTAGGTCTGTTGATCGTTACCACATATGTTGAGGCTGCTTTTAGAATTGTGCTGCAGAAATCTGGCACAAACTCCTAGAGGACGTGACAACTTTTCAAAAAACACTTTCAGAACTTCAAATTTCTCCACTGCTCTTAAAGTGTAACTTCAACCCCCAGCTCTCAGCCTAAGTACATCCACCCCAACAGCAAGCTTCCTTAAGACTGTAGACAAAAATTGTAATGACAATATAATGTGAAATTCTTTTCCTCTAGAATTCTCTACAGATGGTAAAGCCGAGTAAAGTTACAAGGATTTGACAGCTGTGGCTGTTGGCGTCATCGTGTAGAATTTGGTAATAGAAAAAAAAAAAAAAAATCAGTTCTACTTTCCCAAACAAATTACTCCCAGCTCAAATAAACAAACATTGAGTTAAAAAAAAAACAAAAAACAAAAACACAACCCCCCCCCCCCAAAAAAAAACACCACCACACAGAACATAAAGCAAAAACAACTTTATTCAGTGAAATGGCAAAAAACAGTGATTTAAAAGGCTTAACAATCCTATATGATCCCATTATGTCTGGTTGATGCCCTGTGTGTTTAATAAAGTCAAAAAATACCTTAGTTCACAGTGACGACTTTCTCCAAATGATTATGAAAGATGACTAGGTGGTTGGATTTGTTATTAGATAAATGACGACCGCATGGATTGTACGTCACACTGCCCAGTCCAGGCTTTAAGCTGATGCACGCGCCATCAAGCCCGAGGCCCACGGCTGGCTGACAAAACCACAGAGAATGTGCAGACATTTATGATGAGCCATAGCCTCTGATGATGCAAGGAAATCACAAAAACTGCAAAACCCTTCTGAGGAATCCACACACGCTATCAACCCATTGCAGTCACCATGGCAAAACCGCTCGACTCACAGGATTACTGAACAGTTGGAAGCCGCGACAAGGACGTTAGAAATACACATGACAGAGTTTGTGCATATTTATTGCACTGTGTGTCCCGGATCATCAGTACAGCCAAAGTTTATTTGAAGATAAGCGGGGCAGAACTACCCCCCCCCGCTGCTCACCAGCAGTAAGCGGCTGTAGGGCTATGAGGTGTCTTCTCAAGGGACACAATGGTAGTCAGCGTTGGTGCTGCGAAGGACGTACGGCTACGACGCCGTCGATGTTCCCCCATCTCTTCTGACATGCTACTCCGGCCCAGCGCCTCGTCCATCTGCACGGCGAAAGAAACGGATACATCTTTCTTCAGCGGAACATGCTGACAAGACTGAGCAAAAGTAGAAATTATTATTAGAATTGAAGAAAATAATTTCTACGGTTGTTTAAATGGAAAAAAATAATCTTATGAAAAAACAAAAACAAATGTAGCTCGATATTCAATTTGTATTTTTCGTCCTTTGTTGAAACCCCATTCTATGTTAAATAAGCATCCTTCATTTTTCACCCTAGAAACCCCCCCCAAAATCAATAACAACAAAAAAGAAAACAATTGATTAAAAGGAACTTTGTTTCACCTGTGTAAGAACCTGCCTGATGGTTTTCAGGCTCCTCAGACAGAATCTGGGATATTAAAGCACAACAGAGGTAGGATTTGGGTCACGGCGACAAGCAGCAGGAGGCAGCTGCTGCCTACAGAGGAGAATAAGTCAAAGAAACATCATTTGATGGTTATTGTAACATTACAAGCAATCTTACTGGCATCATTGCTTGTCTATTAAAAATATAATGTGATGCAAGATCACAAAGGGAATCTGTAGAGCTCTAAGAACTCAATTTTTACACTGAAGGCAAAAAAAAAAATAAAAAAATCAAGGATTTGCACATTTGATCTAACAATCCAGTTACAATACTTTGCAATATCTCCTGTTTCCAGGACTCGTAAAAGTTTAATCATGATATTTTTTTGAATTAGACAATCAAATATTGATTCTTATCAGACTGATTCTCAGTTTGTACCTCTTCATGGTGAATGAGGTCCTCAATAGTTTGACATTGAGAGACTGAACTACAACAGGTCGGACCAATTACAGAAGGACTGAAGGATGCCTTAAACCAATTTGTATTATCTACTATCTCACTTCTGAAACTTACAAGAAAGTCACAACTCCGTTCTACTTTTTTTTTTTTTTTAAAAGAATAATGAGATCAGTGCCAACAGCCCTCCGAGTTAAAATGAAGGTTTAAGACCTTGTAAAATCCTTTAGTACAAACACATACTGGAATTGTGTTTTCCTGCACCAGACAGGGTCCATTCAGGTCGCATCGCAGCAGCTCAGGGATCAAGGACAGGAGACATATGCAGCAGGTGGAGTTCCAGGCTGAACTCTGGTTGTGACCTGCAACTGCACCGGTGGCTGTTTCGGAGCCAGCGGTGTATCTCTGGACGTGAGGCCGTCTGCAGGGACAAAGGGGACAGAAAGGATACGGGGAAAGTTAAAAGCAGAGTCAGTGATTAAGTTAAGTAAGTAATCAGGACAAAAAGGGAACACAGCATTAAAAAAAAAAAAAAAAGACAAGAAAAAAAAGAAAATGCTATCATGGGCAGTTTGTGTTTTCCCCAAACAGTCCCAAGTCCAACTCTCAAGTGGGCCCTCAATCACAGCTGGCCTAAATATTAAAGTGGCTCATTAGCGACCAACAGAACAACACTCTGCTGAGGGAAGCAGTTAAAAGATAAAATAGAAATGTACTTAACACAGGAGGAAACGAATGTGCAGGATAGACAGCAGAGCCTGTGCCGTTTTCACAGTGTATAGTACGATTGCTAAGAGGTCACTGAGCATCTCTGCCATCAAGCGCAGAAACACGACTTGCAAATAAAATCTGCAATTTATTTTAACTCCACAAAATCTCATCTGCACTGCTGTCAAGCTCTACATGGATCAATATACTGTGTAAAATATGAATAGTTTCTAACATTTCTCTGATCTAATCTTGAATATTTGCATTTTAGGGCTTCAGTGCTCAAACACAGAGATCTTAACTTTCTTGGTTTATGTGATCAGTCAGCAACTCCATTACACTGATTGGGGCTCCATCTTGGATCAATTCTCCTGATACATCTTGGAAAGACAAGGCTCTGGTCATTTTCTCCTCGAGCATGCTCTGAACCCTCAGACAGTTGGAAATAAAAATTACACTGTATGTATTGTGCCTCATGAGTTCTGTCATGAGGCCATATCTGCTATAGTCACAAAAAGGAACAGACATCACAGTTGAGGCCAGTTGAATACAGACTTTTTTGGGGGGAAGCACCAGGAGGGAAACAACTCCCATTAGTTGGAAGGATTATGTAAAAATCAAGGAGGAAATACTGAAACCATTACAGCTGATAAAGGTTTATTACCTTTAAAAAAAAAAAAAAAAAAAATTATGGGTCTCTCTTTGGTGCGAATTTGTAAAACTGCTCCATTTCCAATTGTCAGAAATCAATAGGGGGGGGTTTATAACTTAGCATGAAAAGAGTTTAAAGCTTTGGGCTGTGACTTTTTGAACAAGACAATCCACAAAAAGGAGGACAAATTGGGCAGAGAAAAAGATTAGCTCTTCATAATAAAACCACATTTAATTGAATACGGCAGTTGTTCCCTCTCACCAGCACTCAGGCTTGAGTTGATGCACTTTATTCCATTATAAAAAGGGAAAACGTTTGCTGGCAGGATACTCATTTTGTTCAACGTGTTCACAATGGTGCCAGCATCGTGCTCAGCAAGGCCCTTGAAGCCCCCAGATCTACAGGCTGGGAAAAGGAAGAGAGCAGAAAAAAACACAACTGTGGGTCAGGAAACAGCAAAAGACCCCCCCCCCCCTTTTAAAAGCAAAAAGGTACACTTTTTCTGTCAGGTGGGGGAAGGAGGGTGACTCAGATGGCCCCTGTGCACAATGGGTGTCACCACAGGTTGTCAGGACAGGCCTGCTGTGCCACTGCAATCAGCAACCCGACTAATAGTGCAACTCATCACTGTCACACCCCGACGGCTCTCTAAAAACACAGTAAAAGGCATAGCAGGACAATGTCTGGGAAAGACAGGGCATCTCAATTTGTGCAAGTGTGTGACCCCAGGTTCCCTTGGTTGAAACACAGGTTTAGTGCCTGACTTCCTTAAACAAAAAAACCCACACAGAGTTATCTGTCATTAAAGGGTTGTCAGCAGCTGTACTGACTACCATAATGAATATGCACTGGTGTCCAAAATAAGTCATAATTTTTCATGAAGCAATCTGTTAACTGACAAGTGTGGTGATACACATGACATTTATCAACTCAAATGGTTCCGAAACTAACTGGTGGACTGAGGCTGATAACACATTGATTAGAATACAGAATGGATTTTTCTTCTACCTCTCTCTCCATGAAAACATGACTGATTCAGGGACACTCCTAAAAAGCACTGTGGGTGACTCATTAAAAACAAATTAAGAAAAACTATTTGGAAAACATGGAAAACTAATAATTGTCCAATAGTTGGTTAGAGAGTAGAACATTTAGAAACAGACCTTGAGAAATGAAAGCACTGGTGTCCTAGTTGAGGGGACCAGCAGCACAATGTCCTTCCTTTTGCAGATACTGGACTTATCAAAAACAGGGAGAAAAATACAACAGCTCATATTAATTTAATACAGGTTCTGAAAAATAAAATATCATACATGACTGATACTTCACTATTATTGTTGTTGTTTTCAGGGGAATCGTACTGTGATGTTATCATTTCACATATTTTATAAATGTATCACTTGAAATGAGTCACAGCATAACTGAAAAAACAATTAGTTCATCATTAAAGAACTGTATGTACAGACAGTTTTTTTAATTTGAAATTCAGAAGTGGGAAAACAAATTTTGGTCTTAATATATTATTTGCAATCAGCTGCACAACAGCTTACGGCAAACTTTAACCTTTATGTTAACTGCATATATAAGAAGCGATTGCCGTAAACATAATATTGTTGACAAATAGAGCAATTTCATCTCATGCTACTAAACAAACTCCTCTTGTGCACTTGTGTGCACATATAGGTTTCAGTTTATTTGGTTCACTCAGCTAAAACTAATGCAGTTTCATACATTAGTCCTATAATAAATCATCTGTGAAGTTTAGAATGTCCAGGTTTTATTTACACCGTTTTCATGGATGTGCTTATTCAGTATCATCATTTCGGAGGATGTAGGTTTTTTGGAACTGTTGAACTGTACTGTATTGTACAGAGGCATTCCTGCTATTTTGCTTACCTTCCCGGATATAAAAAGGGGGCGGACAAATGAGAAACACGCCCCTGTAACACAATATAGTTTAAACAACACAACGAATTATAACCTCCAAAGACTCTACAACTGAAACAACACCTCAATGAAACAGCCTCAACACAAATGAAATTAAGTAATATAGTTGTTCTTCAAATATTTGTTTGTACCAAATTAAAAAACAAAAAACCCTGTTGGGTTCAAAATGTCGAGCTATTGGAATCAACCAATTTTTACTAATACTAGAATTTATTTATATTGTTTAAATAAATTATTTTTTTCATAAATTAAAAGTAGTAGTAAAAAGTAATAGCTGAGATTACATTTTAAAAATTGGAGAGTATATTAGTAAAGAATGTGGATGGATATTGTGGACAAGGATTGGTGACCACAGCGTGTAACACATGCACTCCTACCTTGAAAAAGAAAGCTTTGTGTTTCATTTTTTTGCAAAAGCTCAATGCGATAAAATTAAATTAAAATGAATGAGCTTCAGATTTTACTAGTTAGTGCTTATATATAATCGTTCATCTTGATAGAACGACCCAGGAACCTGAACCCCCCCCCCTTTTTTTTTTAAAGAAACATTGAATGGAGATCGCACTGAGAAAGTGGTTCCACAGTAAAGCCCAGTGCTTTTCGGGGCAGGGGGAGAAATCCTAGAGACGTACATCATTCAACACTAATATGGTCATGAAGAGAGGATTTACCGCAGAGCTGTTGTATCAGACTGCATAAGTGTAAGATATTTGTACCTATTAAACTGCCAAGTGAACGTGGATATATGCAGAACACAAATTTATAAGGGGGGGGATGAGTCAGATGGCCCCTGTGCACACTGTGTGTCCTCAGGTTGGGTCGGATTGAGGCGCTGATGCCACTGCAGCAGACGCCCCAACTGATTAGTGCAACTCATCACTCTCACCCCCTTTATCATGAGACCCCGACCCCCCAGGGGAGCAGGGGGCCACCGACGTGCCCGCTCGCTTTCCGTTTACCTCGTCTTCACACGTCTGGTCCACAGGCAGCTCCAGCCAGGCTGCAGCATCCGCCATGTCCGCTCTTCCGGGTCTCTTACCTCACTGCATTGTGGGAAGTTTACCACAGTTAGCAAGAAATGTGGCGATTCTCGATTATTCGACTCATCGAGGGGAAAAACAAAAACTACTCACTTAAAATGGTAAACCTGCCTATGCGACACTAAAGGAAATATCGCTGGTTGGCTGCTAGTAATATTTGTTCGTCCACGTTAAAAACTAACGTGGTTAAAGCAAAAGGCTCATCGTGACCTGTCGTTAGCTGGTTAGCTGTGCTAGCTTCTTACGTTCACCTCAGATTCCCATAAACGTACGAATGTTCGACCTAAAATAAAACAGTAAAGCAAACGCACTTGAGGCAAACTTACCAAAAACGGACATTTGTCTCGGTTAAACTCCTAAAAACCATCTTTGGCTCGCGTTTCTCGGTCGTCGTGTCTAAACCGTCGCAGCCTTCTCCAAGTCTCCACTTTTGAACCAGCCCGTCGGGCACAGCTGGTCGCTGATTGGCTCAAACGCCGGAACGGCGGACGCTTATTGGGCAGCGGAAAGTGTCTCTCCACCAATGAAAAGCCGCGTACCTGACACATGCGCACAGGAGCGACGGGCGACGGAAGCCCCGAGAGAAATTCACGGTTAAATTTACCTCAAAAGTCGTTTCTAACCTTCTGTTACGTTAATGTACATTTATTTGAATCTAACCCTCATTTTAAATATTTCATTTAAATACCTCTCACTCACTTTCTTTGTATTTTGCAGGATATTGATCACGTTAGTCTATACGACAATGGCGCTGCCACACGAGTGATAACGGAATAAAAATATCCTGCATGTATTTCCCCACTGTGCCACTAAAGCACTGGAAATATTACAGTATTCCTAACAAAATCAGGATATAGCGTATCAACAGGGGCTCATGGGGTCAGTGGGGTCGGGCCTCCATACTAGACGATATTAGGAGGTACTATATTCCTCCTGTTTAGATTCAGAGTGTTTCTGTATTATTTCATGCATCCGTTTATCCTTTATTGACAGGGATCGAACAGAAGGTACCGAGGCGACTCTAAGTCACTGACGTCATCTGGTGCCGGTTAAAGCTGGTTTACATCAGTAGACATTTGCGTATTTTCAAGTACGACTTGCACAGATCATAACGAACTGCTTTGTCCCATCATCCCCATCCTCGTTCAGCACCTCGTCCCTCCTTTTTGTGACTGAAGTCCGTCCCCTTTTCCAGGTCTCTGTGGTACAGTAGGGTGGGGGATCGTGGTCCAGGTCGTACCAGCCCCCCCCAGCGGACCCAGGAAGTTTTGCTTCACCATTTGATGATGTCATTCTAGTGCTAGTTTGTTTGGTCTCTATGTAAAACATCCGCATTTCTTTTATTGCTATATGATAATTGGGTCAAGATGAGGAAGCCGTTCGTCTGAGAGCACAGATGAGTGGAGCCAAAAGTTTCATTGAAATGCAAATGCAATTTTATATTAAAAGATAGCAAAGGGATAATTCACTATATCACACAACACAGCTTGTTAGTACTGCCATGGAAATACATATACAGTCTTTTCATATTTACACATCAAGTGACAACCAAACAGAAATCATAAATACCTCTTTTTTGTTAACTTTACAACAGCTATACGCGACCAGTATTTCATAAGATAAAAAGAGCACTATTAAATAACTGGCATTTTCCCTATCATTTACAAGGCTTGGAAACACAGTGGTTAAAAATAATCCAGCAAAAAAACCCAAAACAAAAAAAAAAACATAACAAAAACAAAACAAAAAAAAAATGTTCTTCTCCAGTGAGTAAAATTAATACAGGTCTAAAAAACGGTCATGAAATCCCTTTGTACAAAAAGACTATACAACTTAATCAACGCAATATCTTCAACAGAAATGTTTGCTTATGTATCGGCATGATAAAATCTGTACAGTTTTAGCATTTCCTGCAGCAGAGTTGGAGGGACTGTGAGCCGGGGGGGTGGGGTGGGGGGGTCGCTGTGATGCTCCGTAGGCCTACCGTCAACCAACCGCCAGAGACCGTAGTTATGTAGCTGCCAAGACCCTCTTTCATTGGCCTCAGTGCTTCGTCTAGCAGCAAATCAGCACAAGTTGCTGAGCTTGTAGCAGATACTTCAAAATACACGGTTTCTACAAAGTCTAACTGATATATTTTGTCAATATAACAATATAGTATTTTTTCCTTGTACCATTTTTTTCAACAACAGACAGAATTGTACTCTAAAGTTAAAGCAATGCATAATATCTTTACTTGTATTAAAATTCATTTTTCAGTAAGTTGTCAGTGATATATCTCTAAAATACGACCCTCACTGTCTGATGGGGTTCAGACATGCACAGTGTTCCTAAGTTTACCCATTTGTTATACTGTACTGTGGCAGATACTGCGAGTGCACCTTTGCATTACAGATTTAGAGTCGATGGATCGAAACTCAAATTATAAAATGGAAAAAACCAAACAAACAAACAAACAAAAAAACAAGTGTTCTCATTTACCCCTAACGCAGATACTTCTGGTTTCATGTGCCGAGTTTTCTGATATATTTGCCTCTGAAACTCGCTGCCAGAGAGCCTGAGCCAAACTGGAACTTATGTTCCAGAAGAAAGGGAATTTGATTTGAACATTGCACAGTAGGTGATGCAAACATCTGAAAATCTATAAAACCCCTATAGGAAGCTATAGGAATCAGCCAAACGGATATGGATATAATGTGTGTGTGTGTGTGTGTGTGTGTGATATATATATATATATATATATATATATATATATATATATATATATATATATGTGTGTGTGTGTGTGGGTGTGTGTGTTCGTGTGTGTGTGTGTGTGTGTTTTACGATAGCTGAGATTATACTGGAAAAACTGGAGCGAAGACATTAGTAGAGAATGCGGCTGGATATCGTGGACAAGGATTGGTGACGAGTGTGTGACACATGTGCTCCTACGCTGTTTTGTTGTTTTTTTCAAAAGCTAAAAAAGATTTGTTGTTGAATGTGATAAAATTAAAACGAAAGAGCTTCAAATTTTATTGGTAAGTGCTCATATATAATCGTTTATCTTGACAGAAATCCCACGTACATCCAACAGCTGGGTAAATAAAAAAACCACAACCATCTGCGTGGCAGTGGCGGTAAGTGAGAAGATATGGTTTTTGTTTGTTTTTTGTTTGTTTTTTTCCTGTGATCTGGGCGATAAAACCCCAGTAAAAAAAAAAAAAAAGAAAAAATATGTCACAAACATTTTTAAAAACCTCTGAGAAAAATAAATATACAGCTGAAGGAGAGAACGAAATGTTTGGCACTTAGGCTGTTACTTCATCGCGGCTTCCTCTGCTTTTGCCCGAGGATCAATAATGGTTGAGTCACAACTTTTAAAATTAAAAATTAAAAGAAAAGAAAGGAAAAAAGACCCCCCCCCAAACACACACACACAGAAACAGCTCCATTCGGTTTACTTTCGCAGAGGATGAACGGACTTCTGCGACCGGCTCGAGAGAACCAGCAGCAGCGAGTCCTTGCGTCGACCCGTCGGAGGAAATAAGAAATTCAGAGGCCGACGGGGGCCTCGCGCCGCCGAGGGCGGAGGCCGGTGAAGTGGAGAGGCGGGAACAAACGATCCGTAACCAAGGTACATTTCTACGGAAGTGTGGATGCGGAGGGAAGCGGCGGAGGCTCCTGCGAAGCCCCCGCCCTTTGGCACCGTCATAAATACGACTCTCGAACGACCCAGATCCTGCGGCAAAAGAAAAAGAAAAGAAAAGAAAAAAGGTTCGAGCGCAACACTGCTCCTGCCCGTTCTCTGAAAGGTCCGCGAAGCCACTCAACACGTACAAAAAAAAACGAAAAAACAAAAGTCCATAAATAAGAGTTCATAAAGACATGAGTGGTATTAGAGAGAGCATCGTGGTTACGTCGTCCAGGGAGTACGTCATTTTTAGGTTTGTCAAAAAAACAGAACCCAAACAATGTAATTCACAAAAAAATCAAAAAAACCAACAAGGGTGAGTCGTACACAGAGCGTTCGTCGCGCCGAGAGTCTGCGTCCTTCCAAGAGGCTCCAGAAAAAAACGAACAAACAAAAGGAACAAACAAACAAACAAACAAACAAAAAGAAAAAAAACAAAAAATGCTTTGTGTCTCTGTTCACTTCCTCCCCAGAGTTATTTGCTTTCTTATTCCAGCATGCTCATTAGTTCATCGTTTCGCCAAAAGGCAGTAGCACTGAGGGGACTGTTGGAGGACTGTGCTTGTGGGCGTGCTGTGTGTGTGTGCGAGTGTGTGTGTGTGTGTGTGTGTGTGAGTGTGAGTGTGTGAGTGTGTGTGTTTGTGTGTAAGTAGGACGGAGCCCCATTTTTCAGATATAGGACTTGCGTGTTTATGGGAGCTTAGTTGTATCTAACAAGGTTCATATGTACCGTTACTCTACTTATGCAACTGTTACTGTTTTGTACCTATTTACCTTTGTGTGTTTGCTATAAATACAGGTGTATATATGTGCGTGTGCATGTGTGTGTGTGTATTAGGTAACAGGGGTTAAGATAAGGGCGGGGCGGGGGCAGGGGGCGGGGCCTCCCTCACACTTCGCTCTCGGTGGAGGGCTTGCGCGTGGAGGCCCAGCCGGTGTCGGGCAGGCTGTGCTGGGCGTGGCGCTGCGGGGTGATGGCCGAGGGAGTCAGGGTGGTTATGGAGGAGCACTCGGACGCCTCCTCCTGCAGGAGCTGCTCCGTCTCGCCGTCGTCCAGCGAGGCGCTGCTGGCCTGCAGCGACACGGTGTCCGTGCGCATGCAGGTGTGCAGGCCGCCGCGCGACGGCTTGATCTGCTTCAGGTCGTCCCAGTACAGCTCCTCGTTGGACAGGAGGCACACCCCCTCCACGATGCGGATCTTCTCCTTGGTGTAGCCTCCGTCCACTCCCCCCTGGGACAACGGGACACGATGGGTTCGGTCAGACTCGCGGGCTTTATGTATGTCAGCAGTTTAAAGGAAAAATCCACCCTCAGGTTCAATCTGTTCAATTCCTAGGAGTCAATCTGGGACTAAACGTTTTTCTTTTTCTCTCTTTTTCTTCCTACCTTATCCCTTCACTCCTCTTTAAAAGAATAATTGCAGTTCAATAGTGTTATAATCGGTTAGAAAACCTTCACCTAGATTTTACCAGTTCAACCTGTCATAGGTGGATTTCCCTCTAAGGATTAATCAGCGACACACCGCACCGCACTCCAGAACAAGATTATCACCTTCAAAGGCAAACCCATGCGCAGCGGGTCGGGTCCCGTAGCGATGCTGTGCTCTAAGTTTTTATTTCGTTTCAGGTTAAGGTGCTACAGGTATATAATTGCCCCCAAACAAAAACAACAGGCAGCGTAACCTGGGGAGACGCTGTGTGTGCGCCCCCCCCCCCCCCCCGAAGCAAACACACAGCGCTGCAGTCGTGGGGGAAATCATTGTAGCAGGAATAGTTCTGGACAGTTTCTATTCATCTCCAGCATGAGAAGAAAAAAATAAAATGAAATATATATATATATATATATATATATATATATATATACTGCAGACCCAGAGTTACAGTGGCAGCTGGTGCAACGTTTTGCAATAAACTGGAAACGGATTGGGCTTTGATGAATTAAACAAAAAAATAAGAAGAAAAAAGAAAGAAATGATAATCAGACACCCTCGACTTCTATCATTCTTTTTACCCCTCAAAAACACATGCTGCAAACAGGAACCGGCAGGAATTACTGGAAAGGTCGAGCCGTTGATATACGGGGTCAAGTAATCGAGCCGATTATACGTGTAGCACCTTGTAGAAAATCTGGTCACTACATTTGGATTCCTCGCCTGTTAAAAATGTCAGTTTCACGAAACGAACAGATCTAGTAGTACGAACACCGACATGCCGCTGATCACAGATCTCAGGAAGTCTCAGAAGTTATTCAGATAGCAGGAGGGCATGCAGTGAAAAGACAGAGGGAGACAGAGGGAAAAACAAAAAAATCAAAGAAACAGCAGAGGACAAGTCAGAGAAGGAGAAAAAAACCAAACATGACTGGAGAGGACACGACTCCTCCATGCTGCGTAACTACCTCTCCACGGGACAAGTGGGTCAAAAGATAAAGGGAGAGAGGGAGTTGTAGGGATGAGAGAGCTGCGGTGGGGGAGACAGAGGGGGAGGGAGGGGGGAGAGAAAGAAAAACAAACAAAAAAAGATGAGCACTGGCAAACGGCGAGGTCGTTTGTCTCCGCGGTCGCCCGCCATACACCCGCACGGTCTGTGATCGTTCTAAGGGAATGACATGGATTCGCCTTAAATCCATTCATCTATTGAACCATGAAAATTAGAAAAACAAAAACAAAACAAAGAGAAATGTCTGTCGCTCCGACTCCAGCGCCCAGACCGTCCGTTACCTCTTTCTTGTATCGGAGCTGGTTGTAGATCGGGGGCTTCTGCGAGGCCTCGATCTTCACCTCCTGCGTGGACGTCCGGTACGAGGGGTTACTGTAGGTCAGGTTGCTCACCCCTGGGTCGGCGAACTTCGACTTTTTGTGCCTGTCGGGGGGACACAGTCAGTGGCGAATGGTTTGCTGTTCTACTGAGTTTAGGCGATGACGCTCTCCGTTTAAGATAAGAAAAACCAGGAAGTGCCGAGCAGGCGACTAACCTGTAGATGATCAGGGTGGCGATGAGGATCAGAATCGCCAGGATGGTCAGAACTCCGCCGATCACGTAGCTGATGTGGAGGCCTTCGCCTGCAGCAGACGGCAGAGACATTAGAGGCCCGCGGCGTCTACAGAGCGTATCCAGGCGTTCGGCTTTGCCCGAGCGACTATCACAGACTATCCCGGAAAAAGAGCGCGCTCGTCCGCCGCCCCCCGGTTTCGTCCCAGCGCGGAAAGCCATCGGCCTCAGCTTTCGTCGCACCGGGAACGGTTCCCACATTCACAAACCCATTGGCGTCCGCGCCCTCTGACACTCGAGCCGACGGCCGCGAGCTGCAGTTGTACGAACTCAGTTTGTTGCGTGAGGATAAAAAAGATGTTTAAATTTTAAAAACCCCTGATCTCTGTAATTATTCTATTACAAAACTAATTGCTTCATAATAGCTTTGTTTATGGATCTATTTGTTGCTGATTTAGTTTCTATGTGGTTTTTGTTTTTTTAAATACCTCGTAGCATTGTTTTTGAAAACGGCTTCATAATTAGTGTTTTAATATTATACTTATTCATCATTCAATTTGCATCCAATCCCTTTGCTCGACTTAAGCATCCATATTTATTCGCTTTTGTCAGTGCTCCCACGTATTAATTGTACTTGCCCGGTGGTCGATGTGAACGCGATGATACAAGTTTGAGACCAGTAATTACTGAACATCCCATGTGACATAATTTATGTTTTCATTGAGCTAACAGAGCTAAGCCAGAAGCTCCCCCCCCCAACCACTGCTTCCAGTGTCTGTTCTAAACTCACAAAACAGATCATCTCTGTGCCTGAGGATGAGATTAACACATGTTTAACAAACCCAAACGTCGGATTTTTCCTTTAAGCACAAACCACCGAGGAGGGAAAAGCTTTCGTGCACTGACCGTGTGGAGCCGTCACCACGTTGCTCGAGCAGCCTTCCACGCTCAGGTTCTTGTCGGTGCAGCTGTAAAATGAAAAAGAAAGAAAAAGAAAGAACAAAAGATGGCGATCAGGACTGAGTGAGTGGGATAAACTACGAGTCCGGGGACTGAACCTAACATTGCTCCGCACCATTATTTTGTTTTTCATTTAGATATTTCTCCGTAAGGTCTTCGTAGTTAGTGTGTAAGCTCCTGTCTTATTACTGCTACTTGAAAAAAACCAAAACAAAACTAATTGTGTTTTGTCATGAAGATGAACAATTTGCATAACAGCCCTCTACAGGGCGAGAAAAATGCTATTTTCAAATCAGGGACAAGCAACTTCGCTCTCCCGATTATCGCCCTTCATTTAAAAAAACAGTTCTTCGGATTAGCTGAACAAGGAAGAGACGAACTGGGGAAGAGAAAATCACGAAACAGCTGCTGATGAGTGATACTCCGAAGCAAAGACGCAGTAACACTAGACAGAGAGAGCAGGCCTGTTACTGGGCCAGTGGGGTAAATACGAAAGGGACCTTAGGTTACTGATCTAGCTTGGTTCTGTTCGAAGCAAGTGAAGTAACCCATCACTCCAAAAAAGGGGGGTTTCCCCGTCGTAAGGCGGACGGACGTACTTGACCAGGGAGGGTCCCCTGTGTGGAGGGTCCGTCACAGCCTTGGGGATCTTGTTGGGGACCGGGGTGCTGCTGGTCCCCCTGGCAGGCGAGGTGGGGACGTAACCTGAAACTGATCAACAGGAGCGGATCAGAACCGGAGCCCGAACAAACTGGCCGTTATATTTTTATTTCTTATTTTCCCCATTATTTAGATGCGTCTTATGCTATGTGATGGTTTTAACCCATTTCTAGTTTTTAACCCGGATATTCCTGCTATGAACGTTTCTTAATGGCCAAGAATTGAGACGCGTCGGCAGCACGGGCACAGCCGTCACTCACTGGTGGAGCAGGGTCGCCCGTCCGGGTCGTCGGGGCAGGCGCACACGAAGCTGTTGGTCTTGGCGAAGCAGAGGTGGGTGCAGCCGCCGTTGTTTACCCCGCAGAGGTTGGTGCCTAGACGAGGGGAGAGGGAGCGTTCACAGCTGAAACCCCAACGGTCCCGGTACAACTTTAATTGAATTTAATTGAATTATTTTTTAATTGGGGCGTTAATTTCTTCGCTCCGGGACGAGATTGGGTTCCCGCCGGCGTCAAGCCACGGCAGCATGACACCGGAGAACGAAGGTCCCAGGAACAAATTTGAATCTATTCTGTTCAGAATCTATGATACCGGTTTCCTTTAATGTGCATTTTTGAGGAGGCACTATATGATTTGATTATTTATTTATTTATTTATTTATTTTACTGACAAAAACCAGTCATAGAATATTCAAGAATCACAGACTGTAAAAAGCGACACCTGCTTCTTCTGCATGATCAAGCTAATACGTAGCTTCACGTTGTAACGCAGGAGAGAGGAGAACATGTTTCTGACCAATCAGCAGGGGTTATACTGACAGACCAGTCGGATAAATGCATAGCGGTGAGAGGCTGATGTTAAATACTCTAGGTGGAGAAAGACAAACAGTACAAATATAACGTGTCCTTCTTTTTCTCGTAACTTATCGCTGAGATTGGCACCCACTTTGTTTTCTTCGTACCCATCATCGCCGCCTCCCGTATCTGTGGGAGACGAAGCCTCCTTACCTGTCTGCCTGTGAGGCGATACCACTATAATGTCCATGAGACCCTCCACATTGGCCAGCACCGTTTCCTTGTTCCGGCCAGTGTGTTTGTCCACCCGCTGGATGGACTTAGTCTGCCAGTCCGTCCAGTAGATCCAGCGGTCTTGCTGCGAGAGTCGGGAGAAAGGAATTAGAGGGGAGGACACCGGCTTCAACTGGGGAAACGAGGGAGAAGAAGAAGAAGAAGAAGAAGGAGGAGAGGAAGAGGAGGAAGAGAGGAGAGGAGGGAAACACGGACAAGGACGGGGGGGCGGGGAGGAAGAGGGGGGAAGGGGAGGGAAGGGGGGGAGAAAAATGAGGGTCAGAGTGGAAGGGAAGTAGAAGAAATGGTTAAGCCGAATGGGTTCAGTATGAGTCGGGAGGAATGGGGGAGACGCCCGGCGGTGGGGGGGTGGGTGGGCGGGGTCACACGGTGAGCCGATGAGTGAGAGAGAGTGGGTGAGTGGAGGAAGGAGGGGTCAGCCCGGCAGGGGGGTCGGGGTTCAGGGGTCGGGGGGGTACCTGCGTGAGGGCGAACGGGTGGGACACCGGGCTGACGAGGACCTGACGCAGCTTCCCGTTCAGGTCCGAACTCTCGATCCTGTCCAGGTGGGCGTCGACCCAGAAGATCCTGCGGGGGGGCAAAAACATCCGGGGCTGATAAACACACTTTGATCCGGGGATACGCATCACAACATAAAACAATATGATGTGATTCAGAAATTCTTCCATTAAGCGTGTTAATCTCAGCGTGTTCTGTATTTATACAATAAATGGATTTTCTTGTTTTGACTATCAGATCATCAAACTATCAGACTTTCATAAAATCCGATCCGATTTTATTTGTCAGCGCCCCCTACGGGACACGTGCTTCCCTCTGTCAGACCTTCGCGTGTCGTAGTCCAGCGTGAGGCCGTTGGGCCAGCCCAGGTCGGTGTTGATCAGGACCTTGCGGTCTGAGCCGTCCAAGTGGGAGCGCTCGATCTTTGCGATGTGACCCCAGTCCGTCCAGAACAGGAACCTGCGGGGGGGGCAAAAAAAATGATGAGGAGGAATGTTTGCCTTCCTTCTGCTGAGATCGTTCTACGCGTGCCCCATTACGGATTAAAAAGAAACTAAGGAATAATCTGAGAGCAGCTCGTAAATAATCAAAACCCGTATCTTATTTTGAAGGCGGACCCTTTCCCTCTGGCCCCTCACCCTTTGCTCGGGAACACCGCGATGGCCCTGGGCTCATCCAGACTGTTGTTGACCAGGACCTTGCGGCTGGTCCCGTCCAGGCGGGCCACCTCGATGGTGTTGCGCCCGGTGTCGGTCCAGTACATGTTCCTGGCCACCCAGTCCACCGCCAGCCCGTCCGTGGTCTTCAGGCCCTGGCTGATCACCGTCTCCATGTCGCTGCCGTCAAGGTTTGCACGCCTAAGTAGAGGGTGGACAAGGGGGTTTATTTAGAGGAGATAAAGCACAGATAATCATAAAAGTGAGACAATGAAAGCTTGAACACAGATGGCGAAAGAGGGCGTGCACGCAGGCGCCGCTCGCGCTCGCACCTTATGACATCCAGGGTGACGTCGGTGTAGTAGAGCTTTCCGTCCACGCTGTCGTAGTCCAGCGAGATGACGTTGTGCAGCTCGGGCACCGGCACGTGCACGTCCGTGTGGTCGTCGGTGTCCAGGGAGATCCGGCGCACGCTGACGCGGTTGGAGAAGAGCAGGTACGTCTCCGGCGAGTCGTCGCACGACCTGCCGTCCCCCTTGAGCATGATGCCCGTGGGGCAGGCGCAGGAGGTGCCGTTGGGCCGGGGCAGGCACAGGTGGGTGCAGCCGCCGTTCCTCCTGCCGCACTTGTTGAAGCCTGAGGGGGCCCGGAGACAGAGGGATGGATGCAACAGAGCTCCGCAAAACATCCCACGCTTCCCCCAGTGCAACTTGATATAACATTTAAAAAAAAACGTCTTTCAAACGCCCCACGGGTCAGAGTTGGGCGTCCCGTCCCCAGACTCACCCAGGGGTCTCTCCCTGTCCACGGCCTGGATGTCCATCAGGCCCGGCAGGTTAGACCGCACCGTGATGGTGTTGGCGCCGGTGTTCTTGTCGGCCCGCTGGATGCTGCGGCTCTGCCAGTCGGTCCAGTAGATGTGGGACCCCAGCAGGGTCAGGCCGTACGGGTGCTGGACCGGAGTCACGAGGGTGCGGCGGTTCTGCCCGTTCAGGTCGGACGCCTCGATACGCTGGAGAGGACCAGAGGGGGTTGAGGGGGGTCATCGCCGTGGAACCGCAATCGCCTCAATGCGTTTACACTTTTTGCCGTTTAACCATTAAATCTCTATTAATTTCTATTAGTGGTGAAAAGGAGGTAGGCACCACTACTGACCTCGGTGTGCGCGTCGGCCCACAGCAGCTGCGAGCCGGCCATGTCGATGGCCAGGCCGTTGGGCCAGCCCAGGTTGTTGCTGATGAGGACCACGCGGTCCGATCCGTCCATCGCCGAGCGCTCCAGCTTGGCGTGCTCCCCCCAGTCGGTCCAGTACATATAGCTGGAGACGGAGAAAGGACGCAGGGGCCCAAAGGTCAGACAGCGTAAAGGTCGACCCATGCTTCCGAGGTCGAACCGACGCCGCCGCGAGCGTTTATGCTTTTCCATTGGCGTCGCCTCCGCAACCGCGCCGCCCAACCGTCAGCTGGCAGCGGCGTTAACGAGTTGAGTTTCTTCGCCGCCGTCTTCCACCAGTCCATAGGCGCACTTCAAAATGACGGGCAACCAAAGACCGAGCGGATCTCGACGGAGCCGGAGCTGATGGAACAGCTTTTTGAACAGCGGTCGTTTGTTTTTTTTCCCTGAATTTACCGCGACACAGAAACGGATGAGGACATCGGCTGGTATGGTGGCGGCGGTGGAAACGCGCATTGAACCCACGTCACCTGATACACGCCTAACCAGGCGCCACGGCGACGCGGGTTCGATGCAGGAGCACAACTTGGACTCAAGTGAGACCGAAAGCAGGCGGAGAGGCGGTTTTACAAAACTCTGACCTGGTACCAGCGTTGACGATTACGAGTCTCTTCGGCGTCTATTTCTCAGTTAAAGCCGAAGAGAAATTCACAATATAAGATGTAGTTACACCTTTGCCATTATTATTTAGAGATCTGTGCTCAGCCTCACCCCATCTCATGGTAGAGAGCGATGGCCCGGGGGCTGTCCAGGCTTTGCCAAACGAGGACCTTCCTCATGGAGCCGTCCAGGTTGGCCACCTCGATGCGGTTGGTCCCCGTGTCCGTCCAGTAGATCTTCCTGCCGCGGGCGTCCACCGCGAGACCATCGGTCGTCACCAACCCTACAGAGAGAGAGAGAGAAGGGTTGGACTCGTGATGCTACGGCCGGGGCGGTGTGGAAGGGCGTGGAGGGGCGTGGCGCCACCCGTGCGCCACCGTCCTCACCCGTGGATATGATGTCCTCGTGTGCCGTCCCGTTGATGTTGGCTCTGCTGATTTTCTTCAGCGTGCTGTCTGACCAGTAAACCTTGGCTGCAAGAGGCGACACGTGGACATGTGTGAGGACACCGTTTCTACATCGCTCGCACTTTAAAAACATAAACAAACAAAACAAAAACAAGCCTGAGAGGGCGCACGGACCTTCTTTGGGGTCGACGCCGATGGCGATGGTGTTTTTCATGGAGCTGTTGACGGCCAGGACCACGTCGGCGAAGTAGGGGATGTCCAGGGACACCATCCTGATGTCCGTCCGCCGCGCGAAGATCAGGAAGCTGTTCATTCCTGTAAACATAAACGTAACACGTGTCAGCGCACGTCGCAGCACCTTTCTGCCAGAACACGAAGGCGGCCGACGGCCGTTCATCTTCCCGCGAGCCACGGTTTTCCTGCGACGGGAACCCTTTGAGCTCTGCGCTGTTTTTGTGCCGTTTTCTCTTCCCTTTTATCGGCAGAACCACGTGAGATCATTTTCTGAGGGTTCTCTGTCACTACCACTGAACCGCTGCTCCAATCAGGCCTTTGATGATGCAGACATTTAGCGTAATGTTGCACTGAGGGTTAGAGTAGATGCAGGGTTCACTGGAGACCCCCTTTTTTTTTTAGCCTCTCTGGTTTCATCTCCATCATGAAAATTCCCGCTGCATCAGCTACAGGCAGATACAGACGCCAACTAAACGGGTAACTTTAGGCACAGGCGTCTAAGTGTAAGATCCCATGTTTTAAAGAGCATCTTCATGATAGTATTTCATATCTTTTAGACATTTATTCTCTGTGGATGTTGTAGAAACTGCTGTGTGATGACCCCCCCCCCCCAGTTTTAACTATCTTGGGCTTCAAACCCTCCTGGTAATGCGAAGAGCGGTCGCTCCATACCCGGCGTGCAGGTCTTTCCGTCCGTCTGGAGGTTGATCCCGGTGGGGCAGGCGCAGCTGGAGCCTTTGGGGGCGGGGGCCAGGAGGCAGAGGTGGCTGCAGCCTCCGTTGTTCACCGCACAAGGGTTACGCACTGAGGGGGACGCGCACACACACACACACACACACACACACAAAACAGCGTCAGGATTTGAGATGTTGAACTGTAATAATGACTCTGACTCTTTAAGACTGTGTGAAAGTGAAGCGGAGCGAAGTGTTTCTGGAAGTGTTCTGACCCATGACGGTCCAACGGTGCAGGACCCAGAGTCAACAGTCATAACCCACAAATGAATTAAGGCTCAACCACGTAGTCAAACACACAATATGTTTGTATTTTACATTAAAAAGAAGCTTATTTCTTCTTGTGAAAAAAAAAAAAACCCAAAAACCCTGATGAGGTTTTGAAACCTGCTTTAACTAGCGCTAACAGGACTGGCTGCTCTGCAAATCAGAGTCCTGGGGCCCATTACAATTATTAGCTCCTAAAAATAGCTACAGTTCCTATGCTTGTTCATCTGATGTGTGTGTTAAGAGTCCTCGAGTTACAGCTGCTGGTCTGCACTTAAGTGTTGTGGCTGCTCCTTCATTAACTACAGTTCCAACGTGTCGTAGAGACAAAACCGCGATAACGAAAAAGCGCCTCGCTTTCCTTCTACTGTGCCGACTGTAAGGCAAACGTATGGGGGGGGCACACGGACCTGTCTCGCGGTGCAGGTGGAACATGTGGATGTCCATGAGGTTCTCCAGGTTCTCGGCCAGCGTGCGGCGTCCCAGGCCCGTGAGCTTGTCGGCGCTCTGGATGCTCTTGGACTGCCAGTCCGTCCAGTACAGCTTGTCCTCGTGCACGGTCAGGCCGAAGGGGTGGGGCAGCTGGCTGCCGATCAGAACCTGCACGCAGAAAACAGCGGCGGCGGCGGACCGGTGAGATCCGGAGGCCTCTCCCGAAACATGAGGATGGTAACTTAAAAAAGAGAGAAAAAAACGGCCCTTTACCTGTCGGTCGGAGCCATCGAAGTTGCCGAATTCGATAGTCTTCATGCCGGCATCGGCCCAGTACAGGCGTTTGGTCTCGTAGTCGATGGCGAGCCCGTTGGGCCAGGTCAGGTTGGACGAGATGATGACGATGCGGCTGGAGGCGTCCATTCCTGCGCGCTCGATCTTCGGGTTCGCCCCCCAGTCGGTCCAGTACATGAAACTATAGAGAAAGAGCGAAAGGGATGAAGAAATAATGAGGTTTTTCCTGCAAAGCTGTGGCTCAAGCGTCGCCTTTTAAAATCCTTCTCGGCATCTCACCCCCCGATCGGGTCGACGACGATGTCCCTGGGCCGGTCCAGGTTCTCCCATATCAGGACGGTCCGCATGGTCCCGTCGGCGTTAGAGACTTCGATGCGATCCGTACCTGAGGACACGGAGAGCGCGACGCAGGCCTGTTGGAATCCGAGCGACTGCATCGGAAACTTGACTCTGAGGTATGTGAAATAAGGGGGGCGGGGGCTTACCGGCGTCGGTCCAGTAGAGCTTGGCGGTCACCCAGTCGATGGCCAGACCCGCGGGGCTCTCCAGACTGGTGTCCACCACCACCTGGGGACACAGGGGACAACAAGGACCTGGTTTCTAGTTTCCACGCCGACCCAAGTTCCACCTTAAACCTTCAAGCCCTCGGATGTGAGGAAAATCCGGGCGCCCAGATTCAGATACGTGGATAATTTCTGGTGTTATTCGTATAGACAGACAACAGCAGCAGCAAGATGTGCAGGGGACATCGATGAATCAAGGACATAAATAGAAAGCCACTATTTCACCTGTAATATAATTACTACAGTCTAATGTTTAGATCACTGTTGGCTTCTGTTTTATTCTTCCTCCTTTTTCGAACCGACTCGACATCTTTACTTTTTAGATCTTACTGGGACGCCGCCCCCCCGGGTGAGTTTGTGCAGTGACCCGAACCTAACGCAGGTCAACCAAACCCTTCGCCTCCGCCGGGCCTGGGTTGCTGTCGCACTTCCCATCCGCCCCAGCAGATGGCAGTGTCACACAGACGTTAAATCCCCCCGTATCCTCCCTGCTGCTCCCCCCACCCCGCTAAGAGCCGCGACAGACGAGGAGAGAAAGCGCTTGGGGATTCTTCGGCGTCGCCGGCGCCACCAACCTCTTGCTGGCTGCCGTTCCACAGCGCCCTGTTGATGGAGTCGGTGGTGACGTCCGTCCAGTAGATGTGGCCGTCCGCGGCGTCCCAGTCCAGCGCCACGGCGTTGCGCACGTCGGCCAGGGGGATGACGTCGTCGGACATGTCCTCGGTGTCGAAGCTGATCCGTCGGATGTCCGTCCTTCGGGCAAAAAGCAGGAACTTGTCAAGACCTGATTAAAGACCAAAGGTCTTCTGTCAGTCTTCTAGGTTTAACAGTGGGGTCAACAGTGAACACAGCAAACACAGCACTACCACACAGACAACTAGCAGCCCGTAAAGGGCGAATCCACCCAAACTGACTTACTGGTATATTCATAACCCTTCCTCTAACAGAACTATTCAGAATGAAGATAATAAAATTTAGATTTTTTTTTAGAGGGTGTGTAGGTCTCAAATAATTTTATTCAAAGCGCCGCAACTGTCACAAAACTTTAAAAAAGGCATTATTCAAAAACTTATTTAATAGATGAAGTCAGCATTCCTTTGACTGCACTGGACCATAAAATGTATTTTTTATTTTTATTTTTTTCAAATTTTCATACGCTGAAATTTTACTTGCAATGTCTCAAAACTGCTCGTAATCCTCTGCAGCCCCCTGACGACAACCGCCCTCGACTCGATTAAATGCCTGTTATGAGATTATCTTTTCCTCATTTAGCTTTGAAACGCAGTCGAAGTCAGTAAATCTCTAGAACAAATGCCGCAAATTTTCCTTTAAGCTTTAATGTTTCTACTCTTCAAAAGATAGAGATCATGTGGGAAAAAAAGCAAAATAAAAACCCAAACATGAAAGTTTAGAAGTTAAAGGAGAAAATATTTTCTTGATAATCTCAAATCTTTTCCTCTAATGTATTACAGGTTGATAAAAATGGATAAATTCAATCATCAGGGCACAAACATATTTCTGTGGCTTTTGTCATAATCACTAAATGTTGATAATAAAAAGCATTTTAATTCATTCAATAATAATCAAGTGCTAAAATGTTAAAACTGTCAATGTTGGCTTTTATCATTACATCAACAAATCAATAAATAACATCCATTCAGTTATGACATGTAATGGAGTTGTAGGTGTTTTTTTGGGGGGGGGGGCGCTCACCGTTGGCACAGTTGTAGTGGTCCACCTTCTTGAAGCCGGTGGGACAGGCGCAGGTGTAGGTCTTGTTGCTGGGGAGACACAGGTGGCTGCAGCCTCCATTGTCGGCGCCGCAGCGGTTTCTCCCGCCTGAGGCAAAGAGACGGAGACGGGCGGGTCAGGGCGTAAGAAACGGTCTGGAAGAGGCTCGCACGCCACGACACCTCCGTTTTCAGCCGCGTGTCACCTTCCGACCCCGCGGCCTCTCCGCCCACATCACTACCGCCGCCGAAATAAAGCTACGTTTCCCCTCTTGTTTCCTGTCCCTGACACTAAGCAAAGCAAATCCTCCTCCGACGGTAGCTTCGTATTTAGTATGAGGACGTGAGAGTGGTGTTGATCCTCTCAACTAATTCATGGCGGCAAAGCAAAGGAGCCCATTTCCTGGACCGCTGGAACTAGGAAGCACGACAGTGTAAGCTGCTTTTGATATCCTAAATAAAAACATTAAAAAACAATATGACAAGGAGCTTCAACTTCTTCTTCTGTGTTTGTCTGGATCTAGCTTTGATTTCTCTAACCGACGCAGGGTCTGAATCCGGTTCACGGTCCAGAACTGACGCGACTTGTGGATTCTCGAAACAAGGCGGAGAGGAGGGGAAAAGAAAAGCGACGGGCCTCCCTCCGACGCCGCCGAGGCGGGCTCGTGGTTCGCAGCGGCCCCGGGGACAAGACGATGAGCAGAACTTCTCCCTTGGCCCCGAACGCAACCTCAGCATGATTAGCAAAGGACAGAGTCTCTGCGGCACCTCAACATTTCGACACAGGACCTGGCGCTAGCGCAACAACGGCTCCACCGCTCCACCGCCGGGTTCGACGCCCCAAAGACCCTTAAAGGGGCTTTTTATGTCCTCGTCCTCCAGCCTCCGATGTTGCGCTTTTGTTTGACGCTCCGTTCGCTCATTCCTCCCTTACGCCTCCGCCTGCTCGCGCGACAACCGGCAGTTGTTTACAGCGGAAAAAACAGAAATGTGAAGATACAAAAAAACCAACAAAGTCTGTGACATTTCAGGGATATTTGAGAAGCTTTAAAACCCGGCGTCCAGCCTCCGGCCGCGGCCGAGTTCCCACCTGCGGGCTGCCGCTGGGGGTGCAGCGTGTGGATGTCCATGGGGAAGTGCAGCTTGTTGCGGATGATCTCCTGGTTCTTGCCGGTGAACTTGTTGGCGCTGTTGATGCTCTTGGTGTGCCAGTCGGTCCAGTAGAGGCTGTCCTCGAACACGGTGATGGCGAAGGGGTGGGGCAGGCCTGGAGAGAGAGGGAGAGAGGGGGAGAGAAGATAGAGAGGGGAGAGAGGGGGAGAGAGAGGAGAGAGAGGGTTCAGACAGACTGAGAGATGCTAAACTGAAGTGTTGGAATAAATCAGCAACAGGCCAGAGAGATTTTTCATGATAGAAAGAGCCGTTTCTTTTCTGGGAAGTTAAACACCAAATTAAACTAATGCAGGCGTTAATTATGACGCCTCTACAATGAGCAGAAAACACTGATCCTGGGGGTTAATGTGGGGATTTGAAGCCTGTTTTTTTTTTCCCAAACACACACACAAAAATATAAATAAATAAAAAGGGAAAGAAACAAATGCGGCGTTCGGCCTGTTCCACCAACGCTCTCCACACATCCTCCCGTTCGGCGGCGTGGGCCCGGGTGAAGTCACGCCATCCCCCCACCTAGAGCTGCTTCCAATTACCCGCAGCTGGTTTTCGGTCGTGGCCGGGGCGTCCAAGGGCGGAGGCGTTCTGCGCCAACCCTCCCCCCCGGTGACGTGACCGTCCCCGTCCAGAAACTGGACGCGAGATCCGGGGCAGCTACTTCTTCTGAACGGAGTCGGGCTGATACAAGGGGCCGATTCCGAACAGATGACGCCCAGTCCTGGTCCTCGTGTCCAATGAAATCTGATTTACTTCTGAGATTTTAATCATTTGAACTGGAGGTTTTAATAAGAAGGACAGTAATACAGCCCAGATCAGCCATTTACAAGGAGTGTGTATAGAGTATGTGGGTTCTAAACCAAAAAAAAAAAGTCCCATAAATCTAGGTTTAAATGGAGTTTTAGCATCTGTTGATGGTTTAAATGTACTTTAAGAGATTTTTTTCTGTATATTTATTTTAAGTGCAGTACGTCTCCTAAACATCTCTGAAATATGAGCAATAATCTGAGTTAAAAATAGAAAAGAGAAGAAGAAAAGAACAGAAACAGCTGCCGTCAGTTTGTCCGACGGAGGAACCACCCGACCCTCGCACGAGCGGGAGGAACGCTGGGAAAACGCAACTACGAGATCTCGTCACGTCCCGCGTTGCTCCGACTTCGGCGGATAACAACGCGCTCCTGTAAAACCCCGTCGCTCGCTTCAAGCCGCTTTGAAGAGTTATAAAATTTGCCTCTAGGCTTTGTGTAAATTGTTGACTAGTGCCGATGAACCGTCGGTCTACGCATCTACAGCTCACATGGGTGGAAACCTTGGCCTAAACACTAACATGTGTAGCGGGGGGGTGGGGGTGGGGGTGGGGGTCCTAGCTCAGGGTGATGCTGCCGTAACACTCTCTCTCTCCTCCAGTGTAACCGACCCCCGGGGGAACCGCCGCTCCCATCAGGGCTGAGCGGCCGGAAAAAGTGGATCCTGGCAGAGCCGGAGCAGGGCTGGTGGAGGTGGAGGAGGAGGAGGCGGTGGAGGTGAAGGTGGAGGAAGAGGAGGCTGTGGAGGTGAAGGTTGTGGAGGATGTGGAGGAGGTGGTGGATATGGAGGATGAGGTGGAGGTGGTGGATATGGAGGAGGAGGAGGAGGTGGTGGTGGATGTGGAGGGGTTGCTGGAGGAGGAGAAGGTGGAGGAGGAGGAGGAGGAGGAGGAGGCGAGTGTGCTGGCGCAGGGCTTTTAAAACAGCGGCGCTCATTTAATTACAGTGTTTTACAGAGCAGCATAAATGTAGGTGGCAAACGGCAGAAACTGGAGAAAGACCAGAATAATAATGAGCCACTGGAATCGGAGTTATTGTGTGAGTGTCTGTGTGTGTGTTTGTGTGCCTGTGTGTGTGTGTGTGTGTGTGTGTGTGTGCGTTTGTGTGCGTGTGTGCATGTCTGTGCGTGTCGTGCGTGCTCACTCTCATGGCTTTAATCCGTTCACGTGTTCCACGAGCCGCGACCTGTTGCCCCGGTGGCCTGGGCGAACGCACACAAATTAGCCAGCGTCAACAGCGAGTGTGTTTCACTCCGGTTTGCCTCCGGAAAAATCTCCCCCGACGCCTTAAAACATTAGCGGCGGATTGTATGTAGCTGCACGTATGTCGAGTCAGCAGCCGTTGGCTGATGAGTAACAGGAAACCCACAGCAGAGAAGCAACGAAGGGATGCAGGCAGTGCCGCCGTGACCTAGTTCGTCCACCGGGGGGCGTTAACAGCTTTACTTTTAAATTCCAAAGACTCAAAATCCTTGATTTATTCTGAAACAAGACAAAAACGAAACAACTAAACTATTTTCTCTGTTAAACTCTGCATCTTCTGCTCTCCATGTTACAAATGGTCACTACTGGCAACCTTAACACCGTTTCCTGAGGACGTGGAACAACTTTTACCAGGGCTGAGACGATATTACTTATAAATATTAAATGATATCTAGATACAAGCAACCATATGAGAAAATAATTAAGTTCAGTTGGAGAAATTATGATTCAACTCAGGAACTGTCTGGAAAAAGATTTGTGAACGACCCCCCCCCAACCCCCGACCCCCCGACCCCCCATCCTCCTCACACAGGTCCAGGTGTGTGAGGTGATACTGGCTGACTGTGTGTGAGCTCTCTGATCTTATCCCACCATGAGGGTGACAATAGTGTTACCCCCCCCCCCCCGGTCTGACTCATCAACACCTACAGAGGCGCCCGCTTTTGATATGGTCACCTCCCCCATCCACCCCCCCTCCCCTCCCCCAGGACAGCTGGGGGAGCAGCTGCAGGCCGACGGGGCATCAAACCTCCCGGTGGCCTTCGGAGCGACGTCCCCCTTCTGCCTACATGTGGCACCTCCCGGCCCCCCCCAGGCCTCGGGACTAAAACTGTCACCGGCCCTCCACTGGCGACGATCACCATCGCGTTCGGACGTTTCCCCTCCCCCGGTCGCCATCCTCGCCGTGCTGTGGCGGCTTCCTGTCCCCTACTTTGTTGTACTACCAGTATACAAGTACGGGGGCAGACTGGTGCGTTCACGCTCCCCAGAGGAGGAACTCTTTCCACTCCTCCTCTACCCCCCCCCCCCCGGGGGGAATGACGTCAGCGTCGCACGCGTCACAATTCAAATCAAACCGACCTACTTCCAATACCTCTGTTCCTCAGGGGGGGGGCTTTAAAGCCTACGGACCGAGCTGCCGTCCACAAGGGGGCGTCGGTTCCCACGGGACCGACTGGACGACCAGCGTGTCGCCCTGTAGCAGACGACCTGCCGTCGGCGAGCCATCGCTGCAGCGCTTGTCCTCAGGCAGATGTACTCTGTGATCACACGCGCGCACACACACACACACACACACACACACACACACACACACACACACACACACACACACACACACCCCCAACACACACACACATCCCCCACACACACAATCCTTCTCTTCCTGTCCCCCACCTCAAGGTGTACAGGTGTGCAGACTGGATAGCGGCGTTATCCGTGACACCCGGCTAGCCTCAGGCTCCGGTGACAGAGGAGCTGGACGAGTGCCAGCTCACACACTCACACACACACACTCACACACACACACACACACACTGACACAAACTCTTTATCTCGCTCGCTTTCTTCTTTGTCTGTCTGTCCCTCTCTTTATCCCTCCCCCTCTCTATCTCTCTTAAACACACACACACACACGCATACACACACACACACACACACACACACACACACACACACACACACACACACACACACACACACACACACACACACACACACACACATCCACACACACACAGAACTATCGGTGCAGGGCGCACACACACGTTAAAATTCCTTCGCACAGCAGCTCAGAATATAGCAAATGGACACACACACACACACACACACACACACACAAACACACACACACATAGACACACACAGACAGACACACACGACCCATTTGTCCTGTGTGTTGTCTGAGCAAACAGAGGCTGTGGAGAAAGGACAGGACCAATTACAGCCCTTTATCCTGGGAGCACACATCATTAAGGAGAGCTCACTGGGCTGATGGGACATGCACACGCACACACACACACACACACACACACACACACACACACACACACACACACACACACACACACACACACACACACACACACGCACACACACGCACACACACGGACACACACGAGGACACACACAAACCCTGGACAAACACACACCCCGTCACTCTCCGTGTCTTATAACACTCTAACACTCTTGATTGTCACTAATGTGCTTCCACACCTTTTTTTTTACCCACTTCATCAAAAAGAGGGGAAAAAATGATCAGACACTGAGATCTGCTGTTAGATGAGACTCAATTTACAACGTCAGTACACGAATCATGATCCACGCGTCGTTTCTTTCTTGTTGTCGTAACTGTTGCACAATTCGTGACCTGTAATCTACTTTGTGACTTGTTTCACGGAAGACCCCCCCCTCCCCAACAGAAACTCAGTGGAAATCTGTTCATGCATTCTTGGCTCCAAACGAACGGGCAGATGCAGCGATAAACTCTGGTGAAAACAGAATCAGGGACGCGGATGAGTCAATGTTCCCCCTTCAGCCTGATCCAAAGGTTAAAAACCATAAAAAAACAAAAAACAAATGCCGGGAATCAAACAGCGCTGGTCGCTGCCGTCGCCCCGAGCTGTTCGTGGCCGCCGGGCCTCCGTCCGGTTCTCTTAGGCCTGAGCCGACGGAGGAACGTGAGGAGTAAAGACGGTTCAGGAACCGAAACATCAGCCGACACCTGGGAAACTAACCGTGTGTGTGTGTGTGCGTGTGCGTGTGCGCGTTTTCAGTGGTTGGCACATTGCGTACGCTCACCGACGGAAACATGGTGTAATAAAGGAGCGTCAGTGGTCAGTGAGCTGTGTCCGACATCTAACCCCTTATGATCGGTATGTGTGTGTTTCCTAATGCCTGTGTGTGTGTGTGTGTGTGTGTGTGGGGGGTTATCAATGAGGATCTGAACTCTACACATCACAGCTCCTTGTGCTCAGAGGTTTCAATTAAAAAAAAAAAAAATAAATTTTAGAAAAAACAGCAAAAACTAAGCAAAGTTTAATAAGGTAAAGTTGAATTTTTCTGGTTCACAAGGTCGTCGAACCTTGGAATTAAACAAACTTTTTAGGTCCAAGGTTATGTTAAGTGGAATATCTGAGGGGTTAAAGGTCAACGATCTCTTTTGAAACATTTACGTCATTAAAGCGAGATTTACGCTTCTACTTCGTGTCTATTCCGTAGCCACCGCTAGCGGCCTACGCCCATTGTGGGCATTTATACCTCTTCGTTCGTGTAACCCTGCAATTATAAGCGCCGCCGCCGTCCAGCGGTTTTGACGGCGGGGCTTGTGTTGAGTCTATTCGCCGCTGTTTTCCCCGACTTTGTCGCTCTGAAAACAACCGGCGACAAAAAACTGAGCAGATTCACAAGACGACCAATCTCAGTTCTTACTTTCTCCGTCACCGCGACCCACGGTTCCATTTTGTCTGGGGGGTTCGGGTCCGGCTACGGCGAAGGTTTGACGCAGAAGCCTAAACTGGCCTTAACAATTAGAAAATCAGAAATTCAGCAGGTAAATTTCAATCAGGCAACTAAAAAATTTTTTTCTGAAATACACAAGGAAAATATTTGAGTCTTTATGGAAGTGGACAACTTTAAACTTTGCTGTTCAACGATCAACAGGTGGAACCAAAAGAGCTTGGTTCTTAACGACGACCCGGAAGCATCCGCGAAAAACTCCGATACCGAGCCGTGTCTCGATACCGAGGCCGAAGCCCAGAAAGGACGGAGACAGGCGGGACCTTACCTTGGCTGATGACGGCCTTGCGGTTGCGCCCGTCCAGGTCGGCCCTCTCGATGACGTGGTGCTTGGCGTCCACCCAGTACATGCGGCGGCCGGCGTAGTCGATGGTGAGGCCGTTGGGCCAGAACAGGTGCGTGTCCGCGATGACCCGCCGGTTGGAGCCGTCCATGTTGGCGTACTCGATGCGAGGCGTGTTGCCCCAGTCGGTCCAGTAGATCTTACTGGGGGGGGGTAAAAACGGGGATGGACACGGTTACTTTACTCGTTTATGTCTGTGAGACCGAAGCAGTTTGAGCTGATCCTCGCGGCGTCCGCTAAAAGGCAAAGGGTCAAGCGTATCATTGTCTGGATTCGAGACGCAGCAGATGTCTGGATCAACGTCCCCCCTGTCCTCAACACCCCCCCCCCCCCCGAATCGTCCCTCATCTGTTCCGACCGGCATCAGAGGGAAGAGCTTCCTTCTTTTTTTGGGGATATTTTTTTTCAATTATCCCATGCAAATGAGCTCAGATTTCTCCAGGGCTTCATCCAGAAAACTCTCCTGCCATCGCGGCGCATGAAACCAGCAGGTTGGGGGGTGTGTTTGGGGGGGAGGGGGGCACTACCCGTTTCACGAAATACTTGTTCCACACAGATGCTCGCCTGTGGGTATCGCTGTGCCGCCAAACTTTAATCCCTGCTACGCTACAACTGGGACACATCCAGAGGGGATATGTATACGCCACTGTGTGATACCATCTGTGGCGGGTTATATAGAAGGGCCGTGTGTGTGTGTGTGTTGGGACTCGTACCCCTCTATTGGGTGCAGCGCGATGGCCCGGGGCTTCTCCATGTTCTGCCACAGCAGCACCTTGCGGTGCGTCCCGTCCAGGTTGGCCACCTCGATACGGGACGTCCCCGAGTCGGTCCAGTACAGCTTGTCATGGATCCAGTCGATGGCCAGTCCACCTAAAGGGGGACGAGGGAAGAAAAGGGTCTGAATATGAACCAAGTTTATAGTAAACTCTTTTATAATATAATGTTTTTATTTCTTTAAGTTTATCTGCCTGATTTTTATTTGAAACTGAAGTCGATTCTCTTTTTGTCACTTTAAGAAGAAAGCAAATAAATGCATTTCCCAAAAATGTTGAACTATTCCTTTAAGTGTCATCTATATCCATTTATATATCTACATCTATCTATACTATTGTGTGTGTTTTTCGCAACATGTGATCAGCACATCACAGCAGGTTTGAGAGGTTTGAATTGAGGGAGAAAGACAAGATGGGTGAGTAAAGAGAAAAACGACAGAGACAAAATGTAAAGTAAAAAAACAAGTAGCAGGGAGTCAGAGTGAAAGGAAAAGAAAAGAAAGAGAGAGAGAGAGAGAGAGAGAGAGAGAGAGAGAGAGAGAGAGAGAGAGAGAGAGAGAGGGTTCAGAAGAGACTCTGTGGCTGAGAGAAAACACCAGAGGATCGAAAGCAAAAGAAAGAAAAAATGAGTAAGAAAATAAAAGTGAAGGAGAAAACAAAAGAAAAAGACTTGACTTTGAACAGCACACTGGACCGAACTTGTGTAGGAACAGGGTGATGGGTGAAGTGAGGGGAAAGGGCCTCCCGCCTCCCGCCTCCGCCTCCGCCCGCCTCCGCCTCCGCCTCCGCCTCCGCCTCCGCCTCCGCCTCCGCCTCCGCCTCCGCCTCCGCCTCCGCCTCCGCCTCCGCCTCCGCCTCCGCCTCCGCCTCCGCCTCCGCCTCCGCCTCCGCCTCCGCCTCCGCCTCCGCCTCCGCCTCCGCCTCCGCCTCCGCCTCCGCCTCCGCCTCCGCCTCCGCCTCCGCCTCCGCCTCCGCCTCCGCCTCCGCCTCCGCCTCCGCCTCCGCCTCCGCCTCCGCCTCCGCCTCCGCCTCCGCCTCCGCCTCCGCCTCCGCCTCCGCCTCCGCCTCCGCCTCCGCCTCCGCCTCCGCCTCCGCCTCCGCCTCCGCCTCCGCCTCCGCCTCCGCCTCCGCCTCCGCCTCCGCCTCCGCCTCCGCCTCCGCCTCCGCCTCCGCCTCCGCCTCCGCCTCCGCCTCCGCCTCCGCCTCCGCCTCCGCCTCCGCCTCCGCCTCCGCCTCCGCCTCCGCCTCCGCCTCCGCCTCCGCCTCCGCCTCCGCCTCCGCCTCCGCCTCCGCCTCCGCCTCCGCCTCCGCCTCCGCCTCCGCCTCCGCCTCCGCCTCCGCCTCCGCCTCCGCCTCCGCCTCCGCCTCCGCCTCCGCCTCCGCCTCCGCCTCCGCCTCCGCCTCCGCCTCCGCCTCCGCCTCCGCCTCCGCCTCCGCCTCCGCCTCCGCCTCCGCCTCCGCCTCCGCCTCCGCCTCCGCCTCCGCCTCCGCCTCCGCCTCCGCCTCCGCCTCCGCCTCCGCCTCCGCCTCCGCCTCCGCCTCCGCCTCCGCCTCCGCCTCCGCCTCCGCCTCCGCCTCCGCCTCCGCCTCCGCCTCCGCCTCCGCCTCCGCCTCCGCCTCCGCCTCCGCCTCCGCCTCCGCCTCCGCCTCCGCCTCCGCCTCCGCCTCCGCCTCCGCCTCCGCCTCCGCCTCCGCCTCCGCCTCCGCCTCCGCCTCCGCCTCCGCCTCCGCCTCCGCCTCCGCCTCCGCCTCCGCCTCCGCCTCCGCCTCCGCCTCCGCCTCCGCCTCCGCCTCCGCCTCCGCCTCCGCCTCCGCCTCCGCCTCCGCCTCCGCCTCCGCCTCCGCCTCCGCCTCCGCCTCCGCCTCCGCCTCCGCCTCCGCCTCCGCCTCCGCCTCCGCCTCCGCCTCCGCCTCCGCCTCCGCCTCCGCCTCCGCCTCCGCCTCCGCCTCCGCCTCCGCCTCCGCCTCCGCCTCCGCCTCCGCCTCCGCCTCCGCCTCCGCCTCCGCCTCCGCCTCCGCCTCCGCCTCCGCCTCCGCCTCCGCCTCCGCCTCCGCCTCCGCCTCCGCCTCCGCCTCCGCCTCCGCCTCCGCCTCCGCCTCCGCCTCCGCCTCCGCCTCCGCCTCCGCCTCCGCCTCCGCCTCCGCCTCCGCCTCCGCCTCCGCCTCCGCCTCCGCCTCCGCCTCCGCCTCCGCCTCCGCCTCCGCCTCCGCCTCCGCCTCCGCCTCCGCCTCCGCCTCCGCCTCCGCCTCCGCCTCCGCCTCCGCCTCCGCCTCCGCCTCCGCCTCCGCCTCCGCCTCCGCCTCCGCCTCCGCCTCCGCCTCCGCCTCCGCCTCCGCCTCCGCCTCCGCCTCCGCCTCCGCCTCCGCCTCCGCCTCCGCCTCCGCCTCCGCCTCCGCCTCCGCCTCCGCCTCCGCCTCCGCCTCCGCCTCCGCCTCCGCCTCCGCCTCCGCCTCCGCCTCCGCCTCCGCCTCCGCCTCCGCCTCCGCCTCCGCCTCCGCCTCCGCCTCCGCCTCCGCCTCCGCCTCCGCCTCCGCCTCCGCCTCCGCCTCCGCCTCCGCCTCCGCCTCCGCCTCCGCCTCCGCCTCCGCCTCCGCCTCCGCCTCCGCCTCCGCCTCCGCCTCCGCCTCCGCCTCCGCCTCCGCCTCCGCCTCCGCCTCCGCCTCCGCCTCCGCCTCCGCCTCCGCCTCCGCCTCCGCCTCCGCCTCCGCCTCCGCCTCCGCCTCCGCCTCCGCCTCCGCCTCCGCCTCCGCCTCCGCCTCCGCCTCCGCCTCCGCCTCCGCCTCCGCCTCCGCCTCCGCCTCCGCCTCCGCCTCAGGAAGGGGAAGGACAGAGACGGGTTGGAATCGAACTCTGCAACCTTTACATCTTCAATCAAATTCTCCACAATGCAAAAGCACAAAGAAAAAGCACAAAAGCACGAGAATCCTGGGAAAACAAAGTGATTTCGCTCGTCTCCGCTGTCTCCATGAATTTTCAAAATTCCCTGCAAGAAAAAAATAACTTCTGGCCCGTGACAGAAAACCCAGATTTCCGACCCACATCCTATCTCGGATCGATGGCGGAAATCTGTTTGTGTTTTCGGGGGAAAAAATGTCCTGCCGACACTGGAGATAAAACCAGCAGAAAAACAGGAGCGAAACACGTTAGCTCCGTGTGTTGCGGCGACGAAACATCGACTTGTTCCCAAATTTGCCGCCTGTTTAATTTTTGGGTTTGTTTTTTTTTTTGTGAGGGAGGCTTTGGTATTTCACTCTAATTTCGGGAAGGTTGCTTAGCAACTGACCAACTGTCAAACTCTGCAGAGGTCATGAATATCAACACCCTCGGCCTGCTCGCTCGATTCCGCTGCAAGCCCTAATGTCGGAGTGTAATGTGTACACATGTACACAGATGTGCATGCACGCACACACGCACACACACACGCACACACGCACACACACACACACGCACACACACACACACGCACACACACGCACACACACACGCACACACACGCACACACACGCACGCGCGCGGAGACAGACCACCACACACAGCGCGGTACCCTGGCAGGCTCTGCCATCGTCCATCAGCCGGTATCCAGTGTGACAGGTGCACTGGACCAGTCCTCTGACCATCTGACACTTCTGGGAGCAGCCTCCGTTATTCTGGTTGCAGTTGCCCTCGCTGGAGCGCGGACCTGGGGGGGGCACAAACAGAGAGCGAAGATTCAGTGCAAAAGCAACCAAACGCTTGGGGGGGGGGTTCTTTTGGCGTGGAGGGCCCGAGAAGGGCCACGTCGTTCAGTCTGGGGCCGGATGAGAAAGTTTTTGGCCCAAACCTCAGCTTCAACAACACTTGGATGGGCCAGCTAGGTTTCCACTCGCTGCCCCCCCCCCCCCCCCCAAAGAAGATGAACCCTGGTGTTTCTAGCCACTCCCTGACTTTTCCCCCTTTTTAATCCTAAAGTTCCACTCGTAAACCGAAAACACATTAAAATCTAATTCTAATGAAATTTACTCAACACATCATTGAATTCTTTCCACTCTGGAAATTCCATGAGCTTTCATCCTCCCGCTGAAATGTCCAAATTACCCATAATTATCACTATTACAGACAGATCCCAACATTATTCAACATTACTGTTGAAAACATTAATGCTCGGGGGGGGGGTGCGTTGATTAAAAACACCATGCTAACACAGCCAGACAGAGAAAACCCCCTAATAAGTGTTAACTCCATATTTTAAGTGTTAAGTGCTGTTACTGTTATTTTACACTTATTCATTCAATGCTTTTATAAAACCCTTGTAACAGGCTTCGTCCCGAGTTGGAAATGACGGTGACAATCATCAATGAATTTCAATTAACAATCATTAGGTTTATCAGTGGCCGTCTCAGCATCACTTGGCGACAGCTGTTGCTTAATGTTCTGTCTAAGCTTTTGTGTGTGTGGGCTGGGGGGGGAGGCGCCGAAGTTTAACAATCGTCAGACGCCGGCTGTCCACTCACGGCAGTCGTGGTGCGGGAGCTCGTCCGTCCCGTCCCCGCAGTCGTTGACCTCGTTGCAAACCTTCCTCTGACCGATGCAGCGCCCGTTCCCACACTGGAACTGGTCGGGGGCACAGGGGGGGCTCTCTGTGGGAACAAGGGGGAGTGGGGGACGTTTCGTTACCTCTGAGACGACACAGATCCGCCGCAGCCTCTTGTTTCTTTTAACTCAAGTATTTCTCCTCTAAATACGTCCGGTTGGATTTGACCTTTGAGGGCAATGAACGACGTGACAAAAATGATCGGGACTGTTTCGTGGTTTATATTTAGAGGATTTCTTTTTTTTTCCTTTCTTTAAATCAGACTGATGAAATACAACAAAATGTTAGAAACTTAATTTCCTGGTTTACTAAAAACAAACCTATCTGGTAATAAATGTAATAAATCTCCATGTCCATGGATATAGGATCTTATCCGTATCCATAGGCCGGATTTAACCCTTTGGACGATCGTTTCGGACGACAGCAGATATATGGTCTAACATCCGTCCGCCTCAGTCTTTTACTTCCTTCCCACACAGATAACCGAGCCACAACCTTTCATCTCCCACTCTGCCGTTGCCGACGTTTTATTAAGAGAGCCAAAGAGGATTTCATTCAGATTTTCCTGGAGCGTCTCCCGCCACACCGGAAACGCCGGCAAGTATATATATATATATATATATATATATATATATATATATATATACATATATATATATATATATAATTAAAATGTATATAATATTGATCATTGGCCCGTGTGGAGGCCCAAAACACGACGGGTTCAGCCAGAGGGAAGCGTACGAGCGATGCAGAAGACATCTGGACCCGATACAACGGCAACAAGGAAAAAAATAAAAAATTAAAAAATAATCCCAACACGGCCTTGAATATTTCAATGCACATGAATGAAGGGCTGAGGCAGAAAAATACAGAGAGAAATCTGAAATAAAGGGCGAGGTGTTTTATTGAGTTTAATGTAACGTTGAGGTGATGTAACTGAGGAAAACTTGGGTTCAAGAGGGTCACGCACAATTATTTGAACTGCCTTCGCCATCATGGCTCAGGATGCAGGTGTGTTAAATAAAAGTAAAATAAAAATTCTGCATCTTCATCTTTTCCCTGCTTCCTGTTCCCTTGTTTATTTCTATATCAATATACAAGTCGGTTTCATCTGTTCGTCCACAGGCCGGCGGAGTCTCGCCACCGTTGAAGGAAACGCCAAACCGACCAGTCTCCTGTCTGAAAAGCAACCGTGTTTTTCAACCGACGAAAAAGAGAAAAAAAGAGGAGAAAAAGTGAGTTCTTCAGCGGAGGAAGGCTGCGCCGAGCTGTTGTCATGACAACCATGGAAGCCGGCGTTATATTTAGCCTCTGGAAAAAAACAAAACAAAACAAGACAACGACCACGGCCTCACCGGTTTTCTCGCAGCCCTCCTCGTCGCTGCGATCCGCGCAGTCATCCTCGCCATCGCATCTCCATGACAACCGGACGCAGCGTCCGGTGCCGCAGCGGAACTGGTCGGCGGTGCACATGGATGTGGCTGCGGGGGGGGGGTACAGGAACACAAGTTTTCAGTCGGATAAAAGGCCGACACCGACACGAAAAACCGTTCGAGCAGGGAACAGAGCAAGACTCATAACGAGCTGGCGAGATGGCGCCCGGGCGCCGCAACTCACTGCAGTTCCTCTCGTCCGATTGGTCGTCGCAGTCGAACTCGCCGTCGCACCTCCAGCCGGCGTTGATGCACATCCCACTGCTGCACATGAACTCGACGGATCTGCAGGGCTGGTGGGAGGCTGCGGACACACACACACACACACACACACACACACACACACACACACGGTGACTATGGAAATGTGACTGACACAGGAGGCAATAACATCACAGATATGCAGCTGTAATAACAAGAAAACCAACAAACAAAAAATCTTTACAACTTCAATATCCAGCTCATAATTCATTAGGCTTTCCAACCTAGGGTTCGTTCCTTCAAAATAAAGGTAACGAAAAGAAGTAAAATTAAAAATGTCGGAGTCGGAGGCTATTTAACGTTATGGTGAAACGTGTATTTCTTCTATAAATGTTTACCGTCACGTCATACTTTTATGATTTGGCAAATTGCTTGTGAAATGTTATTTCTACAATTAGAAAAATAAAAATTAAAAAAACATCCTGTAAATGTTAATTGGTCGTGTTTATTTCTACCGCCTGGTGATCACCTGCGACTGGAGATCACAGCCGTCCCACCTTCGAGCCCCCCCCCCACCGCGACGCGGCATGTGATCCGATCAAAGCGAAGCTCAAACTGGCAGCAGATGAGGACGGAGGTGGACGGGAAGATTAAAGCTGGATCAAACGTAAGCATCTTAAAATCCCGAGTGTCTGCGCGAATTCGCGGGTGTGTGTGTGTGTGTGTGTGTGTGTGTGTGTGTGTGTGTGTGTGTGTGCGTGCTTCTCCCGACGGTACGAGTCGGATCCCATTGAAGCTACAGTGTGGCGCGAGATAAGGGACGAACGAAATGACAGGCGAGGGAATGCGGGGGAATAAAAGAGAGAGAGAGAGAGAAAGAAAATAAAGTAAAAATAGAAAAGGAGATGTTGTAGAGCGTCGAGCGTCCCTGTGCAGACTTATCAGAGAAGAGAAGAGAGAGATGATCCAAACAGCAGGTGGCTCACCCACAGAGGGAGGGAGAGAGAGAGAGGGAGAGGGAAAGAGAGGGAGACTTGTACGGTGGATTCAGAAAGTATTCAGACCCCTCTGATTTTTTCATATTTTGTTATGTTGCGGCCTCCTGCTGACATTAAAAAGAAATATAAATTTCTTCCCACCATTGATCTGCACTCAATAACCTATATTGGCAAAGTGAAAACAAAATTTTGGATTTTCTTTAGAAATGTATGAAATGGAAAAACTAAAATATCACATTGAGTATTCAGATCCTTTGCTATGACACTTGAAATGTAGCTCAGGTTCCTCCCATCTCCCAAAAAACAGTGGGAAACAAGATTCTCTGGTCTGACGAAACCAAAGACTTCAACGGCTTTTCTAAGCCACTACTGGAGGAAACCCGGTTTCCTCCAGTAGTGGCTCATCACCTGCCCTGTACCATCCTAGTGGTGAAGAACAGTGGGGGCAGCGTCGTGCGGTGGGGTTGTTTTCAGCAGCGGACACAGGGAAACTGGTTAGAGTCGAGGGAAAAGCTGAACCGAGCGACATACAGATATTCTCTTTATGAAAACCTGGTCCAGAGCGGTCGGGACCTCGGACCGGGCCGAACCAAGAACTGAGGAAAGGCTCTGAATACTTATCTCGCTGTGATACCTCAGCTTTTCCTCTTACATACATTTGCAAGCGATTTCTGAAAATGTGCTGCGGCTCGGTCGTTCCAGGGCAGCGAGTGTGGCCCGGGGGAATAAGTGGGTTCAAAACGATTTTAGCAGGAGGCCCCAACATGGCGAAGGGTCTGAAAACTTCCTGAATGTTCTGTGGGACGCAAGAAGCAGAGTGCAAACACACTGACGCCCACACACACACTCAAATGATTCATCCGGCCTTTATCGCTGTCCTTGTTGTTCTCTCTCTCTCAACCCACCTATCTCTCTCTCTCACACACACACACACACACACACACACACACACACAAATGTACCAACTACGCTCTTTCATCTGCTCGGCTATGCAGCCGAAAGTAGTATCAGTGTTTGGGGATATGCATGTTTGTGTGTGTGTGTGTGTGTGTGCGCATGCATTCACATAACCAATGACAGAGAGAGAGAGAGAGAGAGAGAGAGAGAGAGAGAGAGAGAGAGAGAGAGAGAGAGAGAGAGAGAGAGAGAGGGAGGGAGAGAGAGGCTTCTTCTCCAACAAAGCACCCTTCATGTGTCTGGAGAGTTGATGCCAAGGAATGCTGTCTGAGGATGGGCCGTCTTATGCCTCTGAGGAATGCCTCTGCTCTCCGTGTGTGTGTGTGTGTGTGTCTGTGTGTGTGTTGTTGTGTGTGTTGGTGTGTGAGAGAGAGAGAAGAGCGTGTGACCGTGCGTGTCCGCAAACTATCTGTATGTTTCGGAAAGGCCGTGAAGTATTCGGACAGCCCCCCCCCTTCAATGCACCAAAAGAAAAAACAAAACAACAACAAACAAACAAAAAAACTGTACGCTTGACGAAGAGGAGTAAATATACAACACAAATTAACAGGCAGCAGGAAACGGACAGTCCGGGCACATTGGTTCCGGCTGGTTCCTCCTTCCACGTCGGACAGGAAGTAGATGGACGCAGACCCCGGCGGTGCCGACTCAGCGCCATTTTATGTGTCTGACTTCCTCCGATATATCCGCGACATTTAGGAAATTTTCAAAACTTTTAAAAAGACCCAAAAACGAACCCATGGAGAAAGAAAGAGAGAGAGAGAGAGAGAGAGAGAGAGAGAGAGTGTGTGTGTGTGTGTGTGTGTGTGTGTGTGTGTGTGTGTGTGCGTGCGTGCGTGCGTGCATCCAGCATTACCTTTTTAATTTGGATCCGATATGTGCCGGCGGCATTTTTTCACTGCAAAGCTATTTTTAAAGCCTGTGTCCTTTCTTTGTTCTTGCTCTTTCTTTTTTTTAAATTATTATTATTATAAGCTTTTACTGCTCAACATTTCAAAAAAAAGAAAAAAAAAAGTTGAACGCTTCGGCATTTAGAAAAAAAAGCCTGGACGTGGGAGGTGTGTGCGTGTGTGTGTGTGTGTGTGTGTGTGTGTGTGTGTGTGTGTGTGTGTGTGGGGCTCAAGTCGACCAACGTGACCTTACAGACGATCGCAAACCTCGGAGCTGTGCTTATCTGCACTGCAGATAAAGGCATCAAGGGGGGGGGCTGTCTGTGAGAGTGTGTGTGTGAGAGAGATGCTGTTATACACTGTGAGGCCGAAGCAAAGACGCGAGGAAGCTGAGACGAGACGAAGAGGAGGGAAGATGCCGAGCGAATTTGTGTGTGTGTGCTTATCTGTGTGTGTGTGTGTGTGTGTGTGTGTGCGTGCCCCCGTTCCAGTCCCTAACGGACGCTGTCGGGCGACCATCCGCACGCGGCGGCTGTTTAACTGAGCGCCGACCTGCCGTCAATCGAGACGTGAAGGTGACAGCGATGGCGAAGACGAAGACGAAGGCGAGAAGGCGACAGCGACGGCGACGGCCCGGAGGCATCTCCTGTCGGACTCTGAAGGCACCTGACACCTGACATCTCTTGTATTTCTGTACGATATCTAATGTCTTTCGACAGAAGGGCAAAGTTCTTTGTCATAAACTACGTGAAGATCTGCCTCTTTCCTCCGTCTCAGTAAAGTGACTGTCGGGGGTTTTTATCCTTTTTGTTTGGGGGGGCTGTAGGACACGGGGATGGTGGGCCTCGTCTTCCTCCCCCGGGCAGGACGCTGGTCCTAAGGAGTGTGAGTGTGTGTGTTTGTGTGTGTGTGTGTGAGCAGTGTCGGCTGCTCCACTGTGACGATGAAGCTTTGCTTTTGTTCTCGGGCTGAGGAGCGACACTGTGAATCTTCACGTCCGTCCAGCGTCAGTCTAACGACGGCGCTTGAGGTTTGGGATGAAGTCTGACCGAAGGCCGACCTGTGCTTCTGCGTCGAACTACACATCGCGGCGACGCGATGGAACTCAACACAGAGGCCTGTGAACGCCGCCGCCTGCCGGTGGGCTCGGCTGCGTGATTGCAGGGCGACGCCAGCTCAGCTTTTGCACGCACACGACGGCGTAGGCGACTTGCGGTGGCTACGGCCGTAGACTCGACGAAGAAACATAAATCCAGCACAAGTTTGAGATTTTGTCATGCAAAAAAAAAAAAAGGAAGGAGAAATCAGGGGCGTCAACAGCGCGCCAATGAGTCCGTGGCGCGAGTGGCGGCGAACTTACAGCAGTCCGACTCGTCCGACCAGTCCCCGCAGTCATCGTCTCCGTCGCAGTGGTAGATGTCCAGGATGCAGCGTCCGTACGCGCACTGGAACTCCTCCACGCTGCAGGTGGCCGTCATCACGTCCGAGGCTGCAGAGAGACACAGTTTAGTCAGAAGGATGCCGAATGCGGGCGGGAGGACGGCGCGGCGCCATGCTGGGCCTCCCGGGGCGACCCGGGGTCCCCTCGTGGCGCGACCCCGCCGGAGCGGTGGCCGTCTACGTGCTGCGGCCAGTCGCCGGCGTCCTCTTTTTCGACATCGCGACGCCGCTGCCCGGAGAGTTTTTCTGACCACAGAGCCTAGACCGGCTCCGGGGGCCCGTTTAGAAAACTCTCCGGCGACAGAGCAGACGCAGTTTGTCCTCTTTGAATTTCATAAACAACTTCGTGTGAAAAGCCTCCGTGTTTGGAATCATTTATTTCAGCTTTTTGAATTTTCGTCGGACTCTGGATTTAATTGCTTTGGATACGAGGACAAACCCCTGCTTCTCTTTTCATCTCGCAACTCTGCTGCCAGAGATAAGTTCCCTGTTTGAAGCTTCTTTAGAAAACTATCCTTGTCCCTCGTCTCATAAAAACCAGTAAAAAAGAAAATATAAATAATTCCAATAAAAATTAACCATTATCAACTAGGATTCTCTTCCCTTGGATCTGGAAGTGGGATTTCTCTCTAAAAATGATTATTTTGCGTCGTGCCTTAACTTAAGAAGCAAACACACACACACACACACACACACACACACACACATGCTCAGAGTAACTCACGGCAGTTCTCCTCATCCGATCCGTCCTTGCAATCCGTGTCTCCGTCGCAGTACCAGTGCTCGGCTATGCAGCTGCCGTCCGTGCAGCGGAACTCCTTGTCCGAACACTTGCGCATGTCTGGCGACACACAACGCACAACACACAACACACAACACACAACACAACACAACAACATAGGTCACGTTTGTCCGACAGCGGCAATGAAAGATGTACTGGCGTTCCGGTGTTCGTGTGTGTGTGTGCATGTGGGTCTGTGTTTGTCCGTGTGCGTCCGTGTTTGTTTGTCCGTGTGCGTCTGTGTTTGTTTGTCCGTGTGCACCCGTGTGCGCGTGCACCCACCGCACTGCTCGTCGCTGTTGTCCCCGCAGTCGTTGTCGCCGTCGCAGTGCCAGAGGCTGCGGATGCAGTAGCCGTTCTGGCAGTGGAACTCGTCCTCCTCGCACTCCCTGGGGGCTGTGGACAGAGAGAGGGAGGTTTCGGAGGGTTAGGCGAGGAGGACGGCGGCACGGGGAGCGTGATGACAGCCTTTAACGGCGGGGTTCGGTCGGGAAATCGACCTTTTTACTCCAGGCTCAGAGCAAAGAGCCAAGGAGAAGAAGCCCACATCTTTTCCCACGGTCTGTTCAAAAAGTCGATGCCATCGATGGCGAGTGCAGCGCGGCGAGGGGGGGGGGCAGCAATGTCATACAAGTCATAAGCGGGGGTGGGGGGGGGGGCTGCTACAGTGATGATTTGTGTAAACATCCTCAGAAATGTCCGGGGCCGCGGTTTTATAGCGAGGCCCTCGTCTTCACCCGCCGTCCGCCGGGATTCTTCCAAACGCCCACGCCTCCACTGCAACGGCGCCACATTCGCCGCTGCCGCCATCTCCGCCCTCGATGCGGATTCAACGTCCGTTGTCGCTTGAGCCGGATTTCGCTCATTCAGGCGCCGGATCTGACTACGACTGTGGTCGCGGACATTTCAAAAAACCCGCCGCAAGAAACACACAAAGCAGGATAAACCTTTTCTTTACCCTTCCTTCTTCGCAGGATTCTGTCTGTATATTCAACATATTGCGGTAAATGTGCATTCACATGTAAAACGTCTGCAGGAGCCATCGATATCTGTCGGTTTATGGATAAGAATCCATAAAAATATTGAAGCGAAGTTCATTTATTCTGTTTTAAAATGAAGTTGAAATGATAATGGAACATATCTCCCTTTGTTAAATATTATTATTGAGCGTTCGTGCACTATTTTCATGGGTATGACCATATATGGCAGGAGGAGGGTGCGAGCGGAAACGGTCGCCCACCGCGTTCGCTCGACCTAAATCGACCTTCAGGACTTCAGCCCTTTTTTTTTGTTAGTTATTTATTTTGGAAGTTTTATGTTTATTTTGCTCTGTCAATAAAGTCAGCGGGAGGAACAACAAAAGTGCATGATGCAACAATGCGCCAGATAACGGCGCCCGGCGCCCGGCTCCCGGCGCCCGGGGCCAGGGGGGTGTTTAATGGAAGATAAGAAACAAAAGGAGCAAGAACTCGACCTGTTTGCAACATTATACACAGGAAGGTCGGAAAGTTTCCGGTCAAAAGAGAATTTTCTTGATTATATATTTGCCGAATTATTAAAGAAAAAAAGAAAAAGAAATGTACATTTCTTAATGAATCCTCATGTTCCTTCATGTTTTAGACCCGATTTAATTTCAGGGGCAGGATTAATCCAGTTTAATCCACCACCGGTTTAATCCACCGAACCTGAGATCCAGCAGCTTGGAGGTTGACCTTGAGACGGGAGGGAAGAGACACGGTTGTAATTAATGAGAACGGCCCCGGGGCACACAGTCAGACCAAAGTCCGTCTGGCGGGACGGCGGCGGCGGCAGGACGGCGGCTCAGACCCTTTCGTTTACCCAGGCGGCTGCCGTGACCTCGCCGGCTCAGAAGTCCGCTGATAAAACAACGAGCGAAAAAAAACCAAAACAAAAACAAACAAAAACCCAAAAAACGCCATCTTCATCTACCGTCGCCGCCACAATCGATGGCAGGAGTCTGGCCCCCCGGGGCGTCAAGGAGAGCCGGGATGGAGCCGGTGATTGATGGCCCCTGGCAGGAAGCTGATCTATAATTTATCACCGGCATGTGTGAGTGTTAGACGGCAGAGAGACAAACAGAGAGGGGGGGGCAGAGAGAGAGAGAGAGGGAGAGAGAGAGACAAACAGAGAGAGAGAGAGAGGGAGAGAGGGAGAGAAGGGGGGACAAACAGAGAGAGAGAGAGGGAGAGAGAGACAAACAGAGAGAGAGAGAGACAGAGGGAGAGAGGGAGAAAGGGAGAGAGGGAGAGAAGGGGGGACAAACAGAGAGAGAGAGAGAGAGAGAGAGAGGGGAGAGAGAGAGAGAGAGAGAGGGGAGAGAGAGAGGGAGAGAGAGAGAGAATGATGCTTTTCTTTGTTTCAGTGAATTTGTTGTCAGGTCGGCTGCAGCATAGCAGCTACCACACACACACACACACACACACACACACACACACACACACACACACTTCTGAAATGATTGACGTGACATCAGGCTCCAGGGCCTGGGTGTTTATACTGTGTGTTTTTTGTGTGTGTACAATTTTTGTAGACCTTAAGATATTTTTGTATAAATATATACACACACATACACACACAGATATATACACACAAACACACACACATATATATAAGTAATATAATATAATATTACTTTTATAATAATAATAATAATATCTGGCCACCTGAGGAATTTCTTTGTAAAGTAGCTCAGGAGATGCTTTCGGGTCTGTCAATGAACATTATATTTTATATAATGTTCATGAAGACACAGGAATCTGAAAATTAAACCCATAATCCACCTACACTCAATATGCAAATTAATTCTTCTCTTCCTCTTTATTAATTTTTCTTTGTTTGCAGCTCATTTTCAGGCTTCGTTCGTGATAAATTCTCTTGTTTCCAAATATACTCGGAGGCACAGCTTCCGGGGGACCAGCAGTAAAGGCTTAGTTCAGCTAAATAACAGAGGGAATAAACCTTTATATATGGTGGTGGTTTCTGACCGTGTTGATTGCTTCAGTTTCACGAGTCTATGCGTAGATAGGCTTCAGATTCCAGCATCTGTGCATCTCCAATGGAGGCGGATGGATTATTGTTGGTGATGCTCAAAGGGTTTTAAAAAAAAAAAACAAAGAAAAGAAAGACGTTTGCCAAAGTCAACACCTCTGTGACTTTCCAAGAACGATAATGACGTTTAGTCGAGTTCATCCGGGAAGCGTTTCCGCCCTGAACCCTCCCAGGAGCCGATTCGCTTAAAAATAGTCTGTCTGCAAACTGCCGATACCGAGTCTCTGAATCCTCATCGGTGAAGAGACGCGGCTGTTAAAACTTTATTTTAAAAAAATGTTATATTTCTGGAGTTTCCGGAGCATAGACGCGGATCCGTCCACCTCAACTGCGTCGGAAGCGGAGACAGAAATGAAACTAAATAAAAAGATCACATGATGGACACATGGAGAACTCGGCATGACGACATTACCTGCACGATGAGCGGAAAGCGGCCGCGTGTCTGAAAAACTCTGAGGCAGGACTCAGATCCAGAGTCGTTCTTGTTTTTAAGGTTTTAGGTTTGTAGTTGCTTAGTTTTACCCTTTTACTTTATTTTTATTCCTGGTGCATTACTGTACTATGCCTTTGTTTTGTGACCTGCTGGAAACCTGAGTGTCGCCTGGGATAAATTAAGTATATATCCATCCGTCCATTCGTCCGTCCATCCATCCATCCATCCATCCATCCATCTATATGGGTAGACACCATTAAGGGTAAGAGATCCTAAGTTATTTTTCCCTGTAACATGACTTTACTGACAACATCCAAAATGTAGTTGTCGTCTCCTCTTAACTGCAGCAAGACGAACACTGGATTTTTATGGTGAACACCGATATCAGCGTCGACCCTTCAATTCCATCCGACTGAATTCAATTCAATCCGCTTCGACTCGGTTTATTGCCGTTGCAGAGATCCAGGCCGGTACAACGAAACATCTGCGGCGCCGATCGGGGCACAACGGCGCGCAAAACAGGGCGGATGAGCAAGACGAGTCAAATGGCAGATAGAATGAGGCGATTCATGTAAAACGGGGTCACGGTTGCCGGTTGTCGTCGATATGACGTATGTGTGATGAGTCGCTAAACCTCGGCTGATCTCACCCACACTAACCTCGCCTCGTCCAGACTCCCCCTCTGCCCCCCCCCCAAAAAAGTAGAGGATTTAAAACCATAAAAAGCCGACGGCAGGTCGCAAATGAGAATTCAATTTTACCTCCGCACCCACGAATACGCTCGTTCATTCAGCTCGTAGGAACATAATCGATCCTCCCTCTCTCTGATGTCTCCCATGCTCTCTCTCTCTCCCTCTCTCCCCCCTCCCACCGGCGAGGTAGAGCAGGGGCGAGGTCGGAGGTCAACAAGCCCCCGAGACTCTCATCATTCACACGGCCGCCCGACGTCAAAGGGCAAAGGTCGTCGGGAGTCATTACCGGGCTGTGGCCGCATGTGTGTGTGTGTGTGTGTGTGAGATAAAATGGTGTTATGGTTTGTTTTTCTGGTTTTTTTGTTTTGTATCTTTTTTCCTGCTGTGAAATGTCTTTTAAAAGTTCAAAAATTCAGGGCATCTCATGTTCAAACACACACACACACCCACACACACACACACACACACACACACACACACACACACTTCTGTCTCTGTGTTTGTCTGAAATTCTTGACAACTACTTCGGTTCCAGCCAAGCGTAGAAGGATTGTCTCCCCATCACTAAATAATGAAATAAAGCCACAGCAATGGCAGAGGGGCTGGAGGACGGGGGGGCAAAATATATCGGTAGGTGAAAGACAGACCAGGGTGAAGAGAAAAGAAGCATGAAATAATAAGTAGTTTGGGGAACAAGGGGAAGGGAGAGAAAATTTACAGGGCATGGAGATGAAAAATTCATCGGCGGCTTCCCCATCAGGAAGTGATTCAGTGTCTGGCTGCCGATTCGGGAATGTGGGTCAACGACGGAGGAGAGGGAGTCGCTGGGCGTCGGACGGATGAGAGAGCGAGGAATCAGAGGAGAACGAGCCGACCCCGGCCCGTGACGGCCGGACGCGCACGCGAACGCACAAACTCACGAACGCAAACGCACAAACTCACGAACGCACAAAAACACTACATGAGCCCTAATACAGGAGGAAATACAGGAAACGATCACTGCCAAGTCTGGGGGGCATCTGCTATTAGAGATCTTAACCAACTGCTGTTAAATCACGAAGCCGCCCTTTAAATGTGGCATCACCGGCTTTTCCATGTAGGAAACTTGCGCATTTACCTTGATACACAGATGCACTGTTATCGCCCACCTACTTAACAGGTCGTCCTCTTGAGCTTCAGGCGCCGCGAGGCGACGGGTCCCCAGGTAGCCGCCCTGCGGGTCGCACCAAACCCCGAACCTCCTGACTTGCTCACCGTCATATCACATAAAGGCTCGTTACATAGGCTGTGATTAAATGATGTTAACCGACCGTCAGTCACTGGGCCACTGTCAGTAGAATAACGCTTATCTTATCTCTAGCTAGCGACCAAGCTACAGGTCAGGTTTAAATCCACAGGCTTAAATCTAAAACACGGTTCATGAAGGTGGAGCCTTTTTTTTTTTTTTTTTTTAATGGGCCGCAGCTGCTTGAAAAGTTGATGGTGAGAAACGGCAAACGAGCCAATGACACAAAATGGAATAAAAAAATGAATAAAATAATTCATGCTTATTCCAGGGCTTAATGAGACCAGCATTAGCCGGTTTCCTCCGCCAGCTGGTTACGGCCGTGAAAGACACCAAAGACCTCTTGGCTACAACTTTGGGGGGTTGGGGGTTCTGGGGTAGCGCCCCCACCCCCCAAAATAAAGACTTTGCGATGCGGTTTTCCCGGCTCCTCCTGGCACAAACCTTCATCTCGGATTCTTTAGGAGATCCATCAAAGAGCATAATCTTTTTTTTTTTTTCCTACCAAATCTGACTGTACAGCCATTTAAAAAAAAAAGAAAGAAAAAAAAAAGGAATAAAAGCCTCAGAGCGACGCCAAGAGCTCCAGAAGCTCCAGCTGTTTCCAGTCTTTACGGTTAAGCTAAGCTGCACATCCGCAGTCAGGGGCTTAATTTTTTGTAACCGTAAAGACACGGGGCCGTAAAACTCACATTAAACAGGGATCCAAATAGGCGTATTCATACCAAACCGTCAAACTTTTACCTCTCGGCGTCTCCGACCAACTTCCCGCACGGGCGTGAAAACGCTATGGAGCCAGGGAGCCGAGCTTCCCTGAACCGAAGTACGGGGGCAAATCGCAGCCTAATCGACAATCTCGCGGCGACGGAACGGGACGAGCGCCGGAGCTAAGTCGCCGAAACGAGTTGGGCGACGTGTCGGCGGTTTGAGAAACAAGAGGGGTTTTGTTACTGGAGGACGTTCGGTAGGAAGGAGACGGTTTGTCTCCGTGTAAAGGTTGGTCCCTAGAAGGAAGACGCCTGACTCGCGACGCCATGTGTTGTCTCCGTCAGCGGCGCGTCCGCCCGTGTGACTAATTATGTCCCGACACAGAGATTTAAGGGAGATTAAGCCCGATCGCTGGACTCGACACCGACGGCGTGATGGAACGAGTGGCCTGCGGAGTAAACACACACACACACACGCACACGCACACGCACACATGCACGCGCACACAAACACACAAATACAAAAACGCGCGCACACACACACACACACACACACACACACACACACGGCCTTCTGAGTCATTATGGGTAAACACAGAGACTAAAAGAGGATGATGTTCTCACAGAACCTGACCACTGACCAACACACACACACACACACACACACACACACACACAAGCACATATGAAACACACACACAAACGCGCACGCACTTCTACACTCGTGCCGTGATGGATTCCCTAACCATGACCCTGATCCGCAACCTCAGCCTCACCTCAACCTAATTCTGGCCTTAAAGGGACGCTCGCCTTAGACGCCGGCTCTCGGTGCCTTGTCCGTCGTTGGCGCTCGGGGGAAGCCCCCGTTTCCCACAATGCAATGCGTCGGCATGTTTTCTGTACACTCCATATCCAAACGAGGAACCAACCGGGACGATAATGATGGAATATTCATGTCATATGATTCAGACGCCGATTACGAAAAAGAAAAGGAAAACCCTTCGTATCAGCATCTCTAGTTGTAACTGGGAGATGCTGTTAACTCCTGACAGCTACAATATCTTACACTTGGTGAAAAGAACTATGGAAAGTCAATAAAACTGCTGGCAAAATGGCTGCAATGCTCCAGTCTTGACACTAATAAAATCACTACAGCTAATTTAAAAGGAGGTATGCACTGTTTTTTGGCTCATGGTTCCACTTGTTAACGGAGTCCCAGACTATTAATATGAAGAGGCCACGAGGCGGACGGGGGGGGGGGCAGACCTGCATCAAAACAGAGGCGGGACTGTGTTGGCAGCCGAACGTTGTTTACGCGCCGGCGAGACAGTGAAATCCGAGCGAGGAAAACCCAGTTTGAGTGCTAAAAAAAAAAGAAAAGAAAAATTAAAGGGTTTAGACGTTTATCGGACGCCAAACAGCTGCACGACGGTTTGTGACGCTTTGCAAAAGATATCAAGAGATAAAGAAGTACGGCGTTCGCATTACAAAGCTACCGCCCTGCCAGATGACGCCGTGTCGAGTTGCGGCGGAAGCTGAGCCAGGATCCCCATTCTGGCTGAGCGGCCCTCTCTTGTTTGCCCCTACCGCCCCCCGCCGGCCCCCCCGCCCCCTCTGCCCCCCCGCGCACAATCGGACACCAGCTCCACGAGACGCGTTTTTCACACGGGGGCTCGATTCGGTCTGAACGGCTCCGGTTGGTCGTAACCTGCAGGATTAACTCCTTAGACGGACCCTTGCTTTATAACAAAAACAAAAAAACACAAAAATACAGGAGCGCGCGCGCGCACACACACACACACACACACACACGCACACGCACATGCACGCACACACACACACACCGACCCACCAGGCAGCAATGCGAGGGTACATAAACACGCCTGCAGAAATAGATACAGTCCTTCCTTCACCCACCGCGGACCACATTCTGCCTGGCAGGCAGCTGAGAGGTATTTTGGTATGAACACACACAGGCAAACACACAGACACAAACACATACCAACACACACAGGCATGCACGCGCACACACACACACACACACACACACACACTTCAACATATCAAAACAGGAACAATATAAACTAAGGTCAAAGGTCAGAAAATGCCTTGTGTGGTGACAGTGGGAATGCTGACCTTTCAAAAAACTTTTGTGTGAGTGTGTTTGCATGCCTGTGTGTGTGTGTGTGTGTGTGTGTGTGTGTGTGTGTGTGTGTGTGTGTGTGTGTGTGTGTGTGTGTATGCCTTTGCGTGCTTGTGGGTTTGTGTGTGTATGTGCATGTGCGAGCCAGGCAACTCCTTCAGACTCGTAGCAAACACGTCATTGCACATGACTGCCTCAAACATCTGTCCACTTTAATAATTCATCTCCTGTGTGTGTGTGTGTGTGTGTGTGTGTGTGTGTGTGTGTGTGTGTGTGTGTGTGTGTGTGTGCGTTTACGACGGCGCATATCACTGCAACTGCCGCCGATTGTTCTCCATGTCTGTGGCACAGGAGAGCGAGAGGAGAGCGAGAGAGAGGGAGAGAGAGAGGGAGGGGGGTGTACTCACGGCAGTCCTGTTCGTCCGAGTCGTCCTCGCAGTCGTTGTCGCCGTCGCAGACCCAGGAGCGGCGGATGCATTTGCCGTTGTCGCAGTGGAAGTCGAGCGGCGAGCAGGTCGGCAGCACTGCAAGCAAACGGGGACGGACAAGAGAGTGTGTGAGCGGGAAACGGACGCACAAGCAAACAAACCCTGGAAACCGGGAACGTTTGGCGCCCGTCCACACAAACGCTCCGACACATCCAGGGACAAGAATCCTTGATAGTTCAACAACATGCAGATGATACGACACATAAATAGTAGTTTTAAAAACTAGGTTTTCAATCACATGGCGTCTCTGTTCTACTCATTCATTTCAGACAGTTATACGATGATGGTTGTTTGGGTTTTTTTGGTTATTAGACCGACAGTAGCACCAACGTGATATCAGACGATACGTTGGTGCTGCCACGTTCACGCTGTAGCGTCTATTTGCGCTCAGCTGCACGCGACGTGCGACGTTGCCGCTTTTCACATGTTCTTTTGTGCGTCTGATATTATTCCTTCCTCGGCTTTCGACCCTTCGTTTCCTCTGTCCCTTTTCATCTTCGTTTTAATGCAGAACTTTTGTTCGATTGCCTCAAATTAAACCAAGGCTTGGGTTTGGTTTGACGATTCAACGCCTGAGTTTCAGCACCGACGACAAATCAATGCCTTTTCTGAAACAGTTCCCGGGAAGTGAACGAGTTTTTCTACGAAACCATTTGACAAAAGAAGCTCAAGCGCTTAATGAAAATGCTGCAGTCAAAAAATGGCATGATCTAATCAGTCGTACTGGGAGTAAAAAAAAAAAAGATTATTAATCTGTTCATTCGAAACCTACTTCACCGTTTTCCATACTCGTTTTTCCAGACTTGTTTCAGTCAGCGTCACAAAGGCTTTCGGATTTTTACCATGAAGATAAACATCGGTTGCAGAGCTCGGGTGATTAAACAACTAATCAGTTAGTCCATCGTCAACTGAATTCTGTAATTTTAGCTTCTGAAATGTGGATATTTGCCCGTTTTCTTTGTCCCCTGTGATGGCAAACTGAGTCTCTGAGTTTTGGACCTTTGTTTGGACGGAGAAAGCATTTAACATTTGTCAACATGGGCTCTGGGAAATTGTGACTTTCTGGCTATTTCTGAATTTTATACAAATTAGATTAGACGAGAATAAAAACGGGCAGATCGGCCGATTATTCTACAGTAAAGACTATTGATAATTGCCGCCCTAAAGTACAATAATACATGAGGAGCCTCGGCCGGATGCGATGTTAATCCAACGCACTGATGGAGCTTTTACGGATTTCACAGTCGTAACTCCTGAATGGCCGTGGGCTGCAGCAGAGAGGTCAGAGTTTGACAGATGCAGTTAAAAAAAAAAAAAAAAAAAGAAAAGCAGGAGGGTTTAATTCCCTCTCTGGTCTCCGCTGAGCCAGAGCCTGATCCCGAGGCCCGATCCGGAGCCTGATCCGGACCCCGCGAGCCCCCTTCCCCCCCAGGACCCTGCGAGCAGCTCAGCGCATTCCTCCTTAACTTCATATCCGCTCTAAGTGCAGCCACTCGCTATCTAAGCAGAGCCCGAATGACTGGCCCTTTGTCATCCTGCAGACAGAGCTAATTTAATTACAGGCCAGAGATGGGAGGGGAGGGGACGGAGGGAGGGAGGGAGGGAGGGGATGGAGGAGGAGGAGGAGGAGGAGGAGAAGCTGCGCTCACTCCTTACAGTCGACTCTCGCCCGCCTGTCAATACCAGATATGAAATATTGACCGAGCAGCGTAGACCTTATGAAAAATGTATGACGTCACGCGGCGGGCAAAAAAAAAAAAAACAAAAACCAAAACGGCGAGTCAGACGGGCGGACGAGTCAGGGCTCGGTGAGCGAATTAAGTAGGTGTGTGTGTGTGTGTGTGTGTGTGTGTGTGTGTGTGTGTGTGTGTATGCGTGCGTGCGTGCGTGCGTGCGTGCACGCGTGTCGAGGGTGTGGTTCTGGTCTCTAGGGGAAGCAAAGGCCCACTGACCCACATACCCCTGCATGGATATTACATTATTCAGAGAGAAACACAAAGAGAGAGAGAGAGAGAGAGAGAGAGAGACATAAGCAGACAGAACTCTGTCCTTTGCCCAATCTCTCCCTTTGTCAACCTCTTATTCTCTTCACCTCCTGTTGAACTCCTTCTGCCTAAATTGCATAAAAACGTACTGGTGGTTTGGCCCGATTTGCATATATAATGCGTTCTTGTGAACTTTTATCTAAATCACACCATTAGTTTCTGCATTTCCTCCCCTCAGGCCGTCGGACTCGGATTATTCCGGTCTGGTGTGAAGATCGACTCCGGAGACGTGGAACGCCCCCGTTATAGGTCGTTCTCCACCAACTTTATGTTTTTTTTGTTTTGTTTTGTTTTGGAGAGCTGGAATTGCTCCAAGAAAAAAACTAAGGTGGAATCGAGCTGTGAGTAAAATTTAACGGTGATCCACTCGTGAGACTCGTGAGCCGCCGACACTCGCGCTCACACATCATCCAGAAGCTTCCTAGTCAGGGCCGCAGCAGCTTGATGCACTTTTGATGCGTCTCTGGCGTCAGCAGATTTAAGGCCGAAAAAAAAAAAAAGAAAAAATGCTGCCTCTCGACTTTTCAATAAATAATTCAGCTTATCTGGAGGAGGAGGAGAGCGAGACGCTAACGAGCACACGCTCGGACACATAGAAACACACACACACATGGACACATAGAAACACACACTCGGACAAATAGAAACACACACACACGGACACATAGAAACACACACTCGGACACATAGAAACACACACACACATGGACACATAGAAACACACACTCGGACACATAGAAACACACACACGGACACATAGAAACACACACACACGGACATATAGAAACACACACACAGACACATAGAAATACACAAACACGTGCAGGCACAAGCAAAACTAACAAACTAATCCGAACAGGCTAAATAAACACGCATCCGTCCACAGCGCAGCGGAGTTACGGCGCACAAATTGGGAGGGATGTGAAACGTATGCAAATAAATATACTTCACTCACACAAACACACACACACACACACACACACACACACACACACACAGTGTGGGTGGGGCCCGCTCCTGGTATCAGGTGGATCGGCAGGGAGCATGCTGGGTAGGTTGATGAGGCCTTGGGAGCTCTTTGATCTCTCTTATCGCTCAGATTCTGCCCAGCTCAGCGCCGCTTTCTCGCAGCCACTGCATTCCTCCGAGGCTGGCCCACGCACACACCCGTACACACACACACGTATGTACACGTATGTACACACAAACACGCACACACACACACAAAAACGATCACACTCTCAAAAGACTCCCGTTGTCTCCGTTGCATTCCAGGAATAAGTTTACGATGCACTTAACCTCCTTTCCCTCCACCTTTACCATTCCTACATTTCCCAGAATGCATTTCCACAACCAAAAAAAAAAGTGGGGTCTCTGCTGTATACGCTTAACTATATTGATGATGCGGATATTTTCCTGAGTCAAGAAAAAAGTAAGAACGCTGACGGACTCATGCCCGTAGCAAAAAAAAGAGGTGGTGTTATATTTCACCAGCGAACGGACGGATACAGATGCTCGACACATTGCATTCTGGTCCGTTTCCTGCTCCCTGTTTAGATCCGGCGAGAACAGGCTCGGAGAGCAGCGGAGGTCGATGCACGTGCGGCTTAATGCGACGTCTCTCCGGAAACTTCCCCCCCGAACCCGCCGAGGAACGTAGCCACTCGCTCGGCTTCGTTCGCGACCCGGACCGACTCTGACCCGGTGAGACGATAACACAAACACACACACGATGTTTGTCTCCGTCACGCTCCGGCACCTTTCCCAAAACACCCCCCCCCACGAATGTTCAACAGTTATCCTCCCGAGTGTTGTTCACATGTGTTAAAACACACAAGCACGCACACACACACACACACACACACAAATACACCCACACACACACACTGTGACCTTCACCAACGGGACTTTTTCTCATCCGTGCATCAGAATTCCCACTTGCATTCCACAGGTCATTCCCACACACACACACACACACACACACACACACACACACACACACACACACGCCAGATGGAGGCTGAAGTTTATAACTCACAGACTGTTTTTTCACGACTGTTTGATTTGTCAATTAAAACGACAAATAGAAAAATTATTTCGATAACTCAATTGTTTGTCAAATGTTTCGATAAATTAAGTTCTGGACCGTGTCACACTGCTCGAAACAAACAATCTGGACACATCACTTCAGGCTAATAAATTTTACTCCTCACTGAGTTATATTTGTGTATGTGTCTATTTTTAAAGGGTCACTTCAGCCAAATCATTTCATTTACGTTCTTTTAGTCTTGTATTTTCTTTTTCATCTAGAGGAACATAGACAAACAGATACTGTTTATGTTCCTTTAATGCTGATATACAGGGGTGTGTAGTAGCAGCAGTAAAAGCAGCAGTAGTAGTAGTAGTAGTAGTAGCAGCAGCAGCAGCAGCAGCAGTAGTAGTAGTAGTAACAGTATTAGCAGTAGCAGTAGTAGTAGCAATATTAGTAGTAATAGTGGTAGTAGTAGCAATAGTAGTATCAGTAGTAGCAGCAGTAGTAGTGGTGGTAGTAGTAGTAGAAGTAGAAGTAGAAGCAGTAGTAGTAGTAATAGTAGTAGTAGCAGTAGCAGCAGCAGCAGCAGTAGTAGCAGTAGTAGTAGCAGCAGAAGTAGAAGCAGCATTAGTAGTAGTAGCAGAAGTAGAAGCATGAGCAGCAGCAGTAGCAGTAGTATTAGCAGTAGTACTAGTACTTTCCAGATCTGTGGTCAAACGTTTCCAGCTGAGACGACTGAAATCCTCGACCGTTTCTGAAGCCAGAGTGAAAACCAGTAAAGCTCCTCGGATGAAATACTCTCTCTAGACAGTCGGACTCCTCCGTCCCGCCGTGAGGGCGGCGACGAAAACCTTCAGTTAAACGTCTCCGTCCGAGGCTGAGGTCCAGACTCCTCTGATTACGAGCAGCGTAGGAAGCAGTTCGTCGACACAGGCTTCAAAAAACAGATTAAACAAACAAACAAACAAAACGCTTCGATCTCCTAAAGCTTCCCCCTTCGATTCCCAGAACTCAGTTTTTTCCCCCGATTTATCTTTCATAACTGATGAGCTGCCCGATACCTGGATGTGATTATAACGTAATAAGCTCATAAAACACTAGATTGGTGGTTAAATGAATAGCTTCAGTTACATAGATATTTTATGAGCATGACACACAGTCTGACTTTTCTACTTATGCCGTGCAAGTCCGTCGGCTAGTAAGTGTCCAAGTTCTAGATTTTCCGCCTCAGCGCCGTAGTCGACGGGCTGACGGGAGGTCAGTGGAGAGTGGGGATTATCGGGGGCCGCGGGGGGCTGCTGGAGCCACGGGGGCCACAGGGGTTAGGCTTCTGGAGGCGGAGACGCTCCTGTTGGGCTCTATTCAATGTGACCTTCGGGGCCCTGAGCAAGACGAGCCGAAGCCCGTCCGCCGTCGTTGTAAGGGGGCGGAGGCTAAATCCGCAGAAACATCCCTTTAATGAAGTTAAAAAAAAAAGCTTATATCTAAACCGCAGATTTTATCCAACTGTAAATATCTATTTTAAAGTGTGATGGAACGTCCCTCTGTTCTTTTTTCCTCCCTTTTTTAATTACTTAACGTAATGAGCCCTATTGATTTCGTATGATAACGGCTAGAATGTGCTTGTCCGACTCGCATATGCTGGTGTGTGTTCAGCGTGTGATTGTGTGTGTGTGCGCGTGCGTGTCGTTAAGTGGCCTTCAGCGGCGGAGTTAATGCCCCCCCCCGCGCTTTTACCACCGAGCGGCTGAATCAAGTGGCCCTAATGGGGCCGATGTATCTGCCCAAACGCCGCTTATCACGGCAGCTCGGCGGACGGGAGGGAGGACGGACGGGGGCGAGCGAGAGATAGAGAGAGAGAGAGAGACAACACACTCTCTCTCTGAATGGAAAACAGACGTGAGGTCCGGAGGGCGATCGAGGAGCCTGCGAATATGAATTGTGGAGATTTTCTCTCCGTTCACTCCAAGACATTTCATTCACAGTGGTGATCTGCAGATCTCTGCCCTTTCTATTTCTTTGTTTTTTTGATAATTATTTTGGCTCCATCAAGCAACACACACACACACACACACACACACACACACACACACACACACACACACACACACACACACACACACACACACACACATCTTTATGACTGAGTGTGAAGCGCCTTGGTTACGCTGCCAGAGATGGAAGAACAAGCCTCAAAAATACGGCAAATCCTAGAAAACGTGCCCAGTAGAGCACAGAGCAACATACAGGTGGGAAAAAACATAAAAATAAAAATAAAATCAAATTCATAGTTAACGATCCAGATCTGCCCCAAAAATCAATGTGTTCATCCCTGGCCCACGCCCCAACTCTTCAAGGAGTCCGGTGCAAATCGGTTGAGTAGTGCAGCAGCAAAAATCTCGCTGAGAGACAAGCAAACAAGCAAACAAACAAACAAACAAACAAACACACAAAATCAGACAGATACAGGTGGTTGCAACATCTCCTCCATGAACCACCACAGCAAAGTCAGGCTCAGCGACTCCAGTCAGACGTTGGGTGTCCAAGGTCAAACTTCAGCTGTAAAAGGTGGTTGGGGACGGTCAGACTGTGGAGAATATACAGGTACGGCTGAAAATTGAGGACACGGCCCTTAACCTTTTCCTCTACTGCTGTATGAACAGGTGGGGCAGGTGATCAGCGTAAGAGGTGTGTGTAGGTCGCTCGGCAAGATGTCTCCGACGGACGGCGACGGCGTCGGCGTCGAAACCTCGGGAGTTAAGATACGAAGTCTTAATTTGACCGAATCAACGGCGACCAACGGGCAACGAAACTCCCCCGCAACTTTCGCCCCTTCGCTTATTTTTGTCCCCTCGACGCTCCGCGCCCCAAATTATTCATGTTCTCGCATGTAGAGACTCTCCTCCGAAAGCCACAAACACGAGTCCCGTCGTCGGCGTTCCGCTTTTCTCCGCTTTCTCACGTTTTTCCTTGGCGCCGCCACTTCCAGCCCTCCCTCTCCCTCCCTCTCTCTTTTTTACATCTTTTTTTTTCACAGCCCTCTCAACGCCGAGCGGAGTCGACAGGATTTTGAAAACCGGAGCAGGTAGCTAAAAACAATAATAATGTGCGGCCCAGACGTCCAATTCGGTTCAGGAGAGCAGATACGACGCATTTGTCTATTTTTTTTGTACTTTCACCAGTTGAAGAACTCGCATGCAGCAAATTGAAACCATCTCAACATGGTAACAAGACACTGTGAGGGATATTTTAATGGTTTTGTAAGGCTTCAAAATGTATTACTCTCAGAATTTAAAGGAGTATCTTCCTCGCCCTGCCTGTCCAACCCAAACTAATCCCCCCCGTCCCTCTCATCCAGTCCCCCCTTCCTTAACATGCCCCCCCGGCCCGATCCCAGCAGAGGCGGCTTATCTGATTCTAGGCAGCTCTGGTCGCCGGCCAGCGCATATCTCAGCCCGTCGGAGCGCGGTGGCGCTGCCAGCGGAGTTGTTCTTGGCAGCGCGTCCGGCTCGGCGGCCCCCGTGTGACGGGCTTCTTCTCCCCCGTCCTCCTCCACCTCCGCGGTAAACAGGGCCTCCTGCCGCCTCGCCTTTCCCCGCCACGCCGCTCTGCTTTTACATTAAAGCGCCCCCCCCGCTGAGGGAAAAAAAAATACCAAAACACTCCCCGCGGGATTAGGGGCTCGCTCGCTCGCTCTCTCAAGGTCTCGTAAACCTCGTAAACAAAAAGGAGCGTCTAAATAAAAAAAACAAAAAACATCGTGCATATTTTCTTATCTATTTATTTACCACTGTCTTGTAAAAAAAAACTCAAGAGGGTTAAACAGAAGGATCAAACCCAACAGTGCTTGTTATGCAGAACGGCCCATTTCACAGGGCCGTACTATGAACACGTTGGCAGGGTTTTACCGCCGTAGGTGGTTAAAGTGGAGCAAGTGTGAGCTACTGTGCCGTCGGGAAGCTTCATCAGTGATGGCCCCTCGATTGTTTCATAATGTCGTCGCGTTGCTTTTTGAGTAGAATCCTGAACTGCAGCCGTCTGATGATCACGGCGGCGTAAAAAGGATAGATAACAAATAAATAAAAATCATGTCCCCTGAAATGTAGAGGAGCGAAAGAGCGCCGGCGGCGAACCCACGCACGGGTTTCGTCCTCGAGCTGAGTGACAGGAAACACTCACGCGGCCCGATGATGACATTATAAGACTATTACGATGATCTGCCCCCCACCGGCGAATTTATGACTTCCCTCCGATGCTACCTCGCCCGTCCTTTACCCGCCCACACACGAGCAGGTAATCCCTCTCTGGAGCATCTATGCGTCGGCCGGGATGCTTGGCCGCCCATTGGTCGAGGATAATTAGTTTTTTGCAAGGTTTAAAACCGGGATAAGAGGATGAGAGTCAAGAAGCATCCTTCAAAAAAGATCATGAGGAGGAGGAAAGTGTTTCAAGAGGAGAAATCTGAACACGAAGAGGAGCAGGAGAAAATGTCTCGTGCAAAAATTTTAATTTATGATCCAGAAGTCGGCAAAACTTTCCCAGAAGTGCACCGATCGCGAAAAGCTTAAAAACCGGGGACACTGTGTGCGAGCGGCAGAACAAGCGCGTTGGCGGAAACAACCACAAACCGACAGGAAATCAAACCGGGCGTCTGAGTCGTCGCCCCGCCGAGGTGAAGTTGTTTTCCCCATTAGTAGTTCCACCGGGTGATACCTTAAACGTCTCCATAAATCTCCCTCCTTGTATTATTTTTTCATTTCTTTTTAGCTTTTAAAAAGCCATCAACCATTATTTTACCGATTATTCGCCCCGACAGCGAGAGCACACCACAACTTCTCGGAGCCTGCAGTGATGTCGGCAAAACTGTTTATTTTGTCTGGCTGTCAGAGAACCCAAAAGGAGTTGCGCAATCATAAAAGCGCGGTGATAGAAAATGAGGAGGAAAAAAAAAAAAGAAAAGGGGAAGGCCGAAGGAAAAGAGACACTCGACACGCTCGTTCCCCTCAGCAGTCGGCGGCCATTAATAATTCTTAGAGGGGAAAAACAAACAAAACCAGAAAAAACAAATCCGCAGTATTTTCATCTCTGGCTTAGACTCTTTTTTCCAGGGGAATCACACGTCCAGATTTGCTCCTTTTCTAGTCTATTAAATGCAAGAAAATGTGTTTCTTTTCTTTTTTTAAATCACAATTTCTAAAGTCAGAGTTGCAAAATTCATACCAGCAGCTTAGAAGACTAAGAAGAGCAGTAGATTTTCTACATTTTAAAAACGGAAAACCAGTGATTCCTGTTTTTTTTTGGTGTTTTGTTATGAGAAAAGCAACTTAAACAATCGATCGATTTTCAAAACTGTTGCATCTTATTTTGTCGTCAATCATCGGCTTGGTCTTGAATCTAAGTCCAGCCGGGACTGAAGCAGACCATAATAACAATAATAATAATAATAATAATTTTTCCATAGAACAATTTAGATAAGTTGAATCCATCAGCTGTATCTCACAGATCAGATCAGGCTAGTGTCAACATGGAAGGAAAAAACCAGGCCGACGAGCTCTTTGTCTCTCGTCCTGTTTCTGCGTCTTCATCGGCCCTCGATCGGCCCTCGATCGGCCCTCGATCGGCCCCTTTCCTGTGCTCGCAAGTGTGTGCTCGCGTCCTTTTACCGAGCAGGGAGTAAATATTGGGGGGGGGGGTCATGAAGAAAGAGATGGAGGGGAGGATTATGCTAATGTGTCCAAACAGCCACGGTCAAATCCTGGAGATGGAAAAAAAAAAAAAAATGTACAAGACACACGGCGAGGAGAGACAAGGGAAGACGGGAAGAAGGAAGGACCGGGCGGAGGAAGAGGAAGCCCAACCGCACGGCGGGGAAGTAAATAAAGGAAGTGAAAAGAAAAAGGCAAAAAATGAAAAAGCGGGTTGGGTTGTTTATTTTTTCCCTCCGGCAGGATTCCTGTGGTCGGAGGGTCAGAGCGGAGAAGGATGCGGCGACGGAGGGAGGGCGGATGAAGGGACGGAGAAAGAAATTGACACACAGGGAAGGAGGGGATGGGGTCCTAATCTCCCCCACTCCTGCCTTCGGATCATCTGAGCCCCCCCGCCGTCAAGGCCGCCCCGATTGGCCGGGGCCGCCGAGAGCGGCGGATTAAGGGACGGGGGGGTATTTCTTGGTCTTCCATGGTTTTATGTGTGCGAGTTTGTATCGAAGCCCCCCCCCCTTCTCTCTGCGGGAACCGGTTTGAGTTTTTAGATGCTCGGAGCAAGGAAATCTGTGCCCATTCCTCGTTCGGTGGGACTGGTCCGGGGTCGGGATTATCGCTCCTGAAATACTCTGCCCCCCGACCCAAAGGGGGGTGACGGCGGGGGATCGGGGTGGGGGGGGTGTCTTCAGCCGCTTCATCGAAAAGCTCAAACACAAAGAACGTCGGATCTGTTCAGATTTCCCCGACAGAAAAAAAACAAAAACCAAAAATAAAACAGCGGACACGTCGCGGCCTCAGGAACTTTAAACAGCCTCCGATCAATCTAGGTTATAAGTTGCTACGACCGAATTTGGGTTTTAACTCAAAACAATTCAGCACAATAGCTTCTGGTTTACACCTGAGCTAAAACTACAGCGGAGAGCCGTGACGCTACTGGACGTGAAGCTGTTGGATGTGAAGCTATTGGACGTGAAGCTATTGGACCCTGCTCCGAGTTCCCGTGAACGCCACCGTTCTGGTCACAAGGTCTTCGCGGAAAACCGCGAGCGAAAGCACCACAAAACCGAAAAAGGGACTCGAAGCAGCCGTGTTCTCCGAGCTGGGAGTCGAGCGCACGCCGTTCTCGGCGCTGCACACGGCGCTCCAAGTCGGATTGTGGGATGGCTGTTGCTAGGCAACTGAGGTCAAAAAAAACAACAAAAAAAAACAAGCAAAACAAAACGGACTTTGCTCTTGTTTCCTTTTCAGAGACGGAGAATGAATCAAGGGTTTCTTGACCTTTGACATCACGTTGAGAAAACATCAAACTAGTGACACAACAAAAGATACGTGTATATTTTCCTACCGACTTTGAATTTTGGGAAAAACATCCAAAAAAAAAAAAGGAAGAAAGAAAGAAAGAAAGATGATTTTTGAGGGTTTTCATGACATTAAATACAGAGTCAGTGGGTTGTTCCAATGGATTCCCCTTTATAGACGGTAAAACTTGGGGGGAAAGCGAACGTCCCGACAGGTGAGGTGAATCGGGTTCAATGGAACGGTCCTCACAAGTCAATGTAACTAAAGCACGAGTGTGTGTGTGTGTGTGTGTGTGTGTGTGTGTGTGTGTGTGTGTGTGTGTGTGTGTGTATTAGAGTGTAAAGCACACACCCATTTCCCAAACCCCACAGACCTGTGTGAGCCGACGGCGGAGGAAGCCGAAGCCGGCGCAGAGCTTTCAATCACGCACCGCGGCGCTTCCTCTTTACCCCCCCCCCCTCATTTCATGTCATATCCGATCCTGACACACACACACTCACACTCAAAAACACAAACACACACACTCACACACACACACACAGACGAACACACACATTTCTTTTTTACATCTATGTCTTCTGCAGCCCTGTGTCCTCGCCCTGTCCGAAAGCATTTTACTCTTTGACAACCTCTGCTGCTTTCAACTCAGCAGGACGCCAGCGGTGTGACCACGAGAGTGTGTGTGTGAGTGTGGAGTGTGTGTGTGTGTGTGTGAGTGTATGTGTGTGTGTGCGCGAGCGCTCCCGTCCCACTTACTCAAACGCGAGGGGAGAGAAACGACTCGAAGGATTATTTAGAACGGCGAAGGGGGAGGAGGCGGGAGGAGGCAGGAGGAGACGGATGGTGAAATAACAGGAGACGCATAAGTCCTCCAAGGTTACCCCCCCCCGTCTCATCCGCCGTGGTTACCGTCGCCATGGACGTCCTGTACGAGCCGAGATGATAAATCTGATCGCCTTGAACCGGGAGGAGAGATCAAGAAAAGGAAAGAAAGAAAAGAAAGAAAGAAAGAAAGAAAAAAAACCCAACAACACAAGGAGCCAGATAAGATATGGAAGGAGACAGGAACATAAGTCTGACTCTATTAGGGAGCTGGCTCCGTCCGCGGAGCTCGGCGGGGAAAACAGCGCTCGGGCTGTGCCGCGGACGGGCGGCGCGTAAAGATGTCAAAGCCGGCCGATTCGCTCCGTTGAAGAGCCCCCTACATGTGGTGGTGGTGGGGGGGCAGCTTCGCGCACGGTTCGCCCGGCCGTTTAACCCCCCCCCCGACACGCTTCAGCGTGGAAAAGAGAGGAAAAAAAGAAAAATTGTTATTGTAACTGTATGAGCGGCGGCCAAATCTACAAAAATAACGTCCAGGTTGTTAAAAAAAGAGGAAGAGAAAAAAATAAATAAAGAACACGTTTCCTTTTCCTTTACAGACTTCGAAAGACCTTTCAGTGACACTTGGAACCGAATTCAATATAAACATAACACAAAAACTGTATTAAGGAAAAAAAGAAAAACTAATAAAACACAATTACAGTTACAAGGTCATAAATCACCGCTTTAAAAAAAAAAAAGACTCATAAAGGAAAATAAATGTTCAAGTATGACACAATACTAGAACTAGCAGAGGTGTTTTATGTCGTTTGGGCGGAGTCCAACGGCGATGGCGAGGACATTAAAAAAAGAGGAAGAGAAAAAAATAAATAAAGAACACGTTTCCTTTTCCTTTACAGACTTCGAAAGACCTTTCAGTGACACTTGGAACCGAATTCAATATAAACATAACACAAAAACTGTATTAAGGAAAAAAAGAAAAACTAATAAAACACAATTACAGTTACAAGGTCATAAATCACCGCTTTAAAAAAAAAAAAGACTCATAAAGGAAAATAAATGTTCAAGTATGACACAATACTAGAACTAGCAGAGGTGTTTTATGTCGTTTGGGCGGAGTCCAACGGCGATGGCGAGGACACCGCGAGTCGAGAGACGGGGCTTTTCTGGCTCCAGATCCCCGACGCTTAAAATCACATTTCCCCCTGTCAAACGCTCTATTTTTCTTTTTTTGTTGCTTACTTAGGTTTTGACTCCGGTTCCGACCCGAGGTCTCAGGAGCTGCGGCGACCGGTCGAGATCGATTCCTCGGAAAGAATCGGCAAAAATAAGAAAATAAAGATGCAGATCCGGTCGGTTCCGGCGGCTCGAGACGCTGCGTTTCCTCGCCTCATGACGCAGTTGATTTAAAAGAGCTTCAGGTTACTGTGACACTCTTGGTTGGAACGTAACAGGACGCGAGGGCATCGCCGGAAATGTAAAGAGGCGTTTATCAGAGTTTTCTTGGTGTTTAATGTGATGAACAATTAATTAAAAAAAAGGGGGGAAAAAGAAAAACCAAGGAATCATTGGCAGATTTACCAACGAAGGAGAAAAGGTACCAGGGATATTCCAGTAATCTGATAATGTCCTTGTGTCATTTGATGACTTAATGACGTGTTGGTTCCGAAAACGTCGTCGTGTCGCAGAAACTTGTTTTATTCTTTCTTTGTTTTAGGGAGGCCGACAACAGACCTGCGATGGAGGAGCCGGACGGGGCGTCACCCCTTTCACCGCCTTCTCCCTGCCCCTTCTTCCTCCTCATTAACCCCCCCCCCGGCACCACCCACCTCCTCCGACGGTGCCGCCTTCGACACAACGAACCCCTCTCCCTCTCTCCCTCTCTCTTTCTCTCTCTCTCCCTCTCTGTCTCTGTCTCTCTCTCTCTCTATGTGCGGCCATTTCCAGATTCACGAAGGCGGCGCGTAACCTTCCTCCTCCTTACGGGGCTTTAATGGACGCGGCGCCGGCTGCCAAGAACATCGATGTATGTTCCTCTAATGCGGCTTGGTAACACTTGGCCTGCAATCAGACACACTTTAGCGTGTTCTGACCGCAGAGCTGCAGCCCCCCCCCCCCCCCGAGCTCGGGCAACTGTATCAAAAAAAAAAGAAAAGGGAGTGTTATTAATTTCTATGAAACGTCTCTGAGTTATGCCTCCATTAAATTTCATCAGGACTAATTAGCGTCCCGTCCTTGAGATGTGCGACCCTGTAACCGTGCTTTTCCTGCGCCGCAGATAGCGAGGCGCGAAAAACCTAGAGACGCTCCCCCGGCGGCCGCCGCGCCGTCACGTACGTCTGGATCAACTCCAGTCAGGCCCCTTCAAAAGTGTCTTTTTAAATCACAGTTGTTTGAATTTCATTTTTTTCGGCACAGGTTCGGCGCAGGTTCGGCGCAGAAGCGCTAATTGGCCTTGAGGCTGCATCCAGGTCAACTTTAGTCCTGGATGATAAAATGCTGCCACCGTTTAGTGGTTATAGCATCTGACAGTTCTTCGAACTCACGGATCTGCGGCTCAGACTGGACTTTCCTGGGTCTCGTGTCATGTCCCAACAGTGCCTGAAGGAACACGCACCCACCGCGACCACTTGGGCTCTGACGTTCTACCAGGGGGTCCGGTGCCCGCCGACAACGGAGGCGAGGTCGCGGAGACACCTGTTGAGGCACCTTGGGAGTGGAACCACTGCTCCTTCACCTCTAAAGTGGCCAGTGTGAGCGACACGGCGTCGGATTAGCCTCCCGGACGCCGCCCTATGGCGGCATTCTGGACACGTTTAACTGGTGGGGGTGGTATCCATTCAGGGCTTGGAATGCCTCTGAGTTTCCCAAGAAGAGCTTGGGGGTTGGGAGTAGGGTGGTTGGGATGAAATACATCTGGGCTACTTTGATTAGTTTGTGCCACAACTCACATCTGGATAAGCAGTGGGGGAAAATGGGTCTGACGGAAGGAGCCCGGGTTTAGTCGGAACTCCTTTCTTCTTTCCTTCGCCCATCAGGCCACGTTTATTCTGCCGTGTTTGGCCCAAACAATCCCCCGAAACGATGCACTTGTGAAACCAGTCTGCTTTCACGCCTCAAAACCGCCGGGACGGCGGCGTAGCACTGGCAGACAGGATCTGGACGGAGGAAAGGTTCAGGAGTCGACTAACAAAGGAATGAACGGAAACAAATGGCCGCCTGGTGGTGCGGGAAATGTAGAATCCGGAAACCTAAAACTGAATTATTCACAGAATTCGTTCAAAAAGCTGAAAGTTCATCAGAAACCTGAGTAATTCGTGGTTTGTTGTTAAAAAGCTAGAACTCTCAAACACACTTGAGTGGACCTTTAAATGTTTTACTTAAAAGGGCAGATTTATGATCACCCAGCCCAGACCCCCCCCCCCCCCAACACACACAGGCACGCACACACACACACACACACACACACACACCAAATCCACCCAGTGTGGTCCACCATAAACAGACAGATGTTACATGTCGGTGGGGAGGAGAAGCCACGGCTGTAAAGTCCATTTCCTCCTCACCTTCACCCGCCAGCGAGCCCTTTTATTTCGGGGAAAGTTGGAGGTTCTACAACCGACATATGTAACACCCACCCACAAACACACACACTAACACACACACACACACACACACACTAACACACACACACACACACTAACACACACACACACACACACACACACACACACACACACACAGAATCCATGCTTGCTCTCCCCGATCCCTCGTCAACTCTTCTCCGCTCCCCTCTCTGGTCTCTGAGCAGCTATGAAACTTTATCTGGGGGAAAACAAGCAAGAGCACGAGCGTGCAAACACACACACACACACACACTCACACACACACTCACACACCCACACACACACACAGACATTCGCACACAAACACACCATCTAAACAACCACATCTGCACTACACATTTTCACATGATCCCCGCGTCGTAATTAGATCAGAAGTTTACAAGGAATAGCTTCACAGACACAGTCGGCCGCTCTGCCTCTGCTCCTATTCTCCTGGGTTTCAATACACTCTCTCACACACACACACACACACACTCACATTCCTCCCAGGGTGATTCAGGACAACCGTGTTTTCTCGAGAGATTGTTAAATTGGCATAAATGACAAATACGTTAAAGTTCAAACGGAGTCTGGGTGCAGCGAAATGCGGCGCTACGAATTACAATTACAGCACAAAGAGGTATTCTTCTGTGTTTATCTGTGTGTGTGTGTGTTCACGGAGGGTCTATACTCTCTCTCTCTCTCTCTCTCTCTCTCTCTCTCTCTCTCTCTCTCTCTCTCTCTCTCTCTCTCTCTCTCTCTCTCTCTCTCTCTCTCTCTCTCTCTCTCTACCGTGCATCCATAAATTCAATATTTTTTTCGCTGCCTTTAGAAAACGTCGTTAAAAACCATAAAATCTCACTCCTTGGTTTTACGATCCGACTTGGTTAATTCAATCAACGTAATAGGAGCTGAGTCATGTGGGGCCCTCCTCGGTGAAACACACACACACACACACACCTCTGACTGTGTGATAAGTACTGGAAGGCTTCGAGTCTGCTCACACACAGATTTTTATTCAATTTTTAAAAATTTAAAAGAAAAAAAAAGCAAACACACACACCTGATACTAGCCTTGTTCTCCGGCTGAGGAAAATCCATCACTCCGTTCGCCGGAGGGTTTAAAAATAAATAAACAAATAAATAAATGAGTGAAATAAAATTTACCGAACAGCAGGAGGACGCATTTCACGTCAAAAGAACCGACGGCGGAAAAATCCCGTTTTTGTTTTTCTGTGTTTGCGCTCTGGCCCGGTCCTCGCCGTTGCAGAGAGGATTTTTCATACGCGATCAATATGTGATTAAATTATAAGCTCAGCCCACGGTGGCGGCTCCTAATCTTCCTGGCTCGTTTCCCTTTCAAACAGATCGATTCCAATTTGCAACCCCGTAATCGTAGGTTGTAAAAAGATGTGCGTGCGGCACAGACTTGAGCTGTAAACGGTTCGGGACTGTGGAGGAGGAATTTTTCTCCTTCATAAATTGCTTAATTTGAAAGATTTTCAGAGGCTCGGACACGTAAATAAAAAAAGTGTCCATATATCACGATAACACAGTGGAGATTCGGGAAAAGAAATGCCAGAAAAAAATGAATGCAATTCTGCAAAACGACCCATAAATCATCTGTCGAGACCCTCAGATTTACCTCGGGGCCCCTTGGCGGAGCCGCGATCCCGAGGTTGGTAACAACTGATCAATAAAGAAGTGAAAAAATTTCCCATCACAACTTCCCAGGGCACAAGGCGACGCCTTCAAATTCTTTGTTTTGCCCAAACACAGGTCAATAAAAAAGAAAAACTCAAGAATATTTTAATTTTCAATGATATAAAACACATTAAAAGGATCAAATCCTCACATCCGAGAGGCTGGAAAGAGAGAATTTTTACGGCATTTCTGCTGGATAAAATTCCCCATCTATCTGAAATACTCAAAAATTTCCAGCACACGAGAGGTGTCCCTGTAGACAGATCTTGCTTGACCTGAGGAAGCCCCGGTTTGAACTGCTTCGCTCAAAGGTTTTCCCACTGTACGACCACAAGGAAGGAAAGATGTCCGTCCGGGGAACTTTTAAATAAAGGATGTTTGAAAGAGGCGAAACAGAAGCAGGACGTCGCATCCGCGCGACGGAGTAAACACTGAAGGGCAGTTGCAGCTGTGGCTGCGGCTGCGGCTGGGTTAGAGATCGGCGTTGCCGTTAGCAATTAGAAAATCAATCGGAAGAAAAATAAAGGACAAGCGTCCGATCGCAGCAGAAGAATCGATCGGACGCTACTAATGGGTCAGGAAGGTCCAGCTAGACGCTCTGATGTGTGTCAGCCACTTCCCTGTGTCTCCTTAAAAATAAATTAATAAATAAATAAATAAAAGGTGGGGGGGGGGGCGTCCTGCCGATCGATACCTGCTGATCAGACTCACTGGACGCTCGACCGACCGGGGATCAATAACACTTAGCGTCCCCTCTGCCAGCCCCTAACTAGCTTAATGTGACAGAGGGTAAAAGAGCCGGGCCGCGACATTTCACGTCGACACACCTAAGCTCGGGGGAGGGCCGGCGAGGGCGTCCTCCGCTTGACAAACTGACGCGCTCCGCAGGAGAAATAACTCCTGTCTGGCTCCGCTGCCAAGTCCTCCCCGCAGCCAGAACGCCGGCGGCTGCCAAAAGTCACTCGAGCGCCTTTTTCTTTTCTTTTCCTTTTTTTCATTTTTCCCTCCCCAGCCTACGCCACGCGGAGCTGCTTCGCTCCGACTCTGCAGAAATACTACGTCGCCTGGACCGGGGACCCGTTCACTGTTTCACTGGCTGATGATGGGATCCATATGGGCCCAATCATATATATATATCATTTTATTTTATGTATTTATTTATTTTTCCCCTTCTCACTATTTTACTTGTGCAGGAAAACTCTGCCTGAGCTCACTTGCACCTTTTTACCCGACGCTAACAGAAGTTGGGGCATTTACTTTAAATTCACACGGATAGGAAACAGGGGCCTTGTTGATTTGGAGCAGTTTAAACGCCTTGTTCAACAGGACCATGACAAGATTTAGCTGAGAACTGCTAATCAACTTCAACAGGTTTATATTCCTGAAGGTAAGTTATTGAAATCTTTTTTTAATAACTTTTAATGACTGACGTCCAAAAGCTGACGACCTCGCGCCGGATCCTCCGGCAAACTGGGGCCAACGCTTTGACCTCAGGGGCAAACTTTTGTCCCTTAAGAAATGCAGAACCTCCGTCAGGCCTCATCTGTCTCGTTTTAGCCTGATCACACACAAACCACCTTTCAATCCATCGGAGAAACACATGACTCAGGAAATCACCTCGAATCTAATAAAGAAAAAAACGAGTACTTTGGCTGCAAAAACCCAATTTCTTAAACTGCGCTAGGTCAGGAGAGAGGAGAGAATTCAAAAATAGAGATTTTTCTAGTTTCTGAAGTGGATTTTAACATAAAATTTAACTCTCGTGGGTTTTTCATTCAACGTCAACCTGTTTTGTTCAGGGCGGATCAGTAACAGGAAGCAGAGGGAAGACGGGAGGCGGAGGTCGAACAGAAAGGTAGATGGAGACTCACTGCATCCGTCCTCGTCGCTGTGGTCCCCGCAGTCGTTGTCCCCGTCGCACTGCCACTGGGCCGGGATGCAGGTGCACTCCCCGAAGGCGCTGACGGCGCAGGTGAAGTGGTTCCTCCCGCACGAGCACTCGGCGCTGCCCTGGACACCTGTACCGAACAGAACACAGGGGGGAAGGTCAGGGGTCGTTGCACGCTCAACGGGCCTCGCTTGTTTTTTTTGTCTAGTGCCCCCCCCCACCACCGCCGCCGCCGTTTACTCATCGCCGCCTGAGGGCGGAGGTGGACTCATCTCCGCTGATTAAAAAGAAAACAACCACAACAAAGCCTGGATATGAACCCTGACTCAGAGGAGACAAGATTCGGAGGAGGAGGAGGAGGAGGAGGAAGGAGGAAGGAGGCGGAGTGAGCGTCGGCTGCCGACGGGGGCACATTTAGCTGAACCTTTTTACCCGTGTAATCCTTGCTTTGTTTTCTTTTATAATATGATATATACCCCCCTCCCCGATTAACTACTCCCTACGTACCCCCGCTGTTCGTGGGACTCAAGTCTCAGCCAGTCTGTTCGGTGCACTTTAATAATTTGATTCTCCACTTGATTTACGCGGCAGCTGTAAACTCCACCTGGCTCGTCTCCGCGCCGCCAGGAAAGAAAAGCAACAAAAAAAACAAAAAAAAATACAAAAATACAAACCCTAACCTGGTTTCACTTCTCTGAACCGCCGCCCACGTTTCTCAATTTCCCAGAGTGATTTAGAGGCGCCTCTGCTTAGCGAGCGGTCGCCCTCCCCCCTTCCTCCCTCCCCCAGCTGGAGAAACAACGGCAGCAATTATTTCGGGGCCTTTGACGGGTTACGAACTTCATCCGCCAACGAGCGCGGAAGAAATCAGGCTCCATCACGAGGCCGTCGTGTTTAAACCGACGCGAGACCCGTCGAGTCGGGGCGCCGCCGGGGCGCTGGCGGCGATTCCGCACCAGGGAGATGACTTTCATGTTCTCCGAGTACCGGATTCAGTGGTTAGAGCCCTTTTCTCCCTAAATCACACTGACGGGGGTTAAATTTAAAAACCCCTGACGGCCTCGTCCGATCCAGGTCTCAAATTATGTCAGAGCAGGTCCTGGATCAAGCCCCAGGCCCTCAGGGGCAATTTCCAGTTCACCTTAAGTCAGGACTCTCAGTGCCGACTATCAGTCACGACAGAACTTTTTTTAACTTTTTATTCCTCAAAAGCTGTAAAATAGCGTTTTCACACAGCCAGGATCGGGTCCTTTCGACGTACGGGCCTTATTTAAATAATCCAGCTGTGTGAGGCTATAGCAAACAAAAAAACGCCCCCGTCTTCAGTTTTTTTTTTTAGATTATAAATCGTGTGATTTAAACTGAAAAAAAACAGGAAAAAGCTTTTATGACACAAATCTGACCCCGGACCAAGTCTTCGGCCGTACGGCAGCGAGGCGACAGAGTTAACCCCGTCCTCCAAACCTACGGCGCCCGATTGGCTAAGACGGTAACGAGAGCGACGGTTCAGCCCGAACAGACCCGGCGGCTCCGGCCAACCTCTGCTCACGTGCTGCTTTTATCTGATTCCTTTTTTTCCGTTTTTAATTTCTCCGAGCCTCTTTCCTGTGAAGGCTCCTCCCCGACCAGGCGGCTTCCCTGTCACGGCTCCAAAACGGGCTGTGTACTGTAAACTACGAGCCTAATACACTCCATACGGCCACACACACACGCGCACGCAACACACACACTAACACACACACACACGCACAACCATGCAAAACCATGCACAACCACAACACACACACGAGTACGCTGCAGCATGGCCACAGGCCAGATGGTCTGTGAGGTCTCATTTCTACATGGTGACACATAGAGTGTGTGTGCATGTGTGAGTGTGCATGTGTGGTTGTGCATGTGTGTGGTTGTGCGTGTGTGTGGTTGTGCGTGTGTGTGGTTGTGTGTGTGTGTGTGGTTGTGCGTGTGTGTGGGATTAATACTGTTTCCTTGTGCCAGTTCAAAGGGAGCAGCTCACATGCCTGATCTTTACATCGATGGACGTGATTGATGTCCCCCGTCACCACATGTTTACGTGATGCGAGCGAGCAACGGAGGCCGCGGGCGCGAAGCCTCCGGCGGTTCCGGCTCCCCGGGAGCGGTGGCGGTTTTCCCGGCCGATGTCCTCGGCGACGCTCGGAAAGGGAGGGCTTTTAAAAAGCGGCGCCGAGCGGTCACAACAAAAAAACTGCCGGTATGAGACGGTTGCTAGACTGGACTTGGCTCAAGTCGGCGTGATGAGTAAATGAGGTGATTCATGAGGATTGTGGGATAAAAATATAAATTTAGTCATTTTTAGTCTGAAAGCAATTCGGGTGGCGGTCAGGGAGCAGAGGTTTGATTTCTGCGAAACGAGCCGCGACAATGACCCATCATCTCCGCGGTGGAACGCTGACCGCTGTTTTAACGGGGCCTGTTCCTATTGGCTTGTCCTGACCTACTGTTTATCGCCCCCCCCAAATTATACAGGTTTTTTTAAGGATAAAAAATAAGTAGACGCTACTACGAACAGCTTTAAAAGTGAGCCCCCCCCTCGCAGGACACTCTCCCTGTATCCGGTTGGTACACGACCCCTGACCCCTTGTCGGAGGTCACACATGTAACGTGTTGATGACGGTTGGACCAGAGACCATTTTTCACTTCCTGACTTCGAGGGCCCGTGGGACGTAAATTTATCCGGTAAATCGCCGGGAGAAGAGACTCTGCTCCCATGTGTCGTTACAGCGATGGAGGGAGGAGTTTGCTGCCCTGAGCGGAGACTCACAGGTAGCACAGGCACTTCCAGGAGGAGCCAGAAAGCACATTTTGAACCATGAAAACATGTTCAGTCTCTTTTGCTTACGCCGTGTTCGTATGTACAAAGACAAAACGGAGGCATCCGAAAATACAGTCTCTCTCTCTCATACACACACACAGGCGCGAACACGCCCAGGATCCATACGTTCGCCGCGTTCCGCTTTCCCACCGCGGCAGAGAAAGAAAAGGAAAACAAAAGAAAGGACAAGGAGTCACGGCACCTTCGGACGCATCTCGGCGTTCGCGTCTGGGAGAGGAAATGAATGAAGGTTCCCCGTTTTGCTCTCGCTTTGAAGCCTATTAATGACCATCTGTGTGTGTGTGTGAGTGTGTGCGTGTGCATGTGAGGGTGTGCGTGTGTGTGTGTGTGAGTGAATGTGTGAGCGTGTGTGTCTATTTTGCTGAAACTGGCCTGCCGCAACAAACCCAGAGTTTCTTGGAACGTGTGTATTTGCGTGTGTGAGTGTGTGTGAGTGTGTGTGTGTGTGTGAGTGTGTGTGAGTGTGTGTGAGTGTGTGTGTGTGTGTGTGTGAGTGTGTGTGTGTGGTTCCTGGCCTCCTCACAAAGGCATCAGTCAACCCAGGAGGGCCTGGCAGAGAGAGCTCAGTAACCTTCAGATCCCTCCCACAGCACTAAATTAATGGCCTCTTTCTTTTCATTTCCCTCTCTCTCCCTCTCTCTCTCGCTCCCTCTCCTCATTCTCCTCTTTCCACCATCCCCTCTTCACACTTCCCCTTCAGCTGCCTCCCTCCTCTTCCCCTTCTTTTTCCCCTCCGCCCTCTCCCCTCGTTTTCCAGAGCTCGCCGCTAACGGGAGGGAGACGGGGATGGCGTCATCCGACCCTTCCCGTCTTCAGAGTTGTCTTTCTGATTTTCTTGTGCGTTGTGTGGATCATGCGTTCCTCTGACCCCCCCCCCCCAGGCCAGAGGGGGTTTACACTCTGAGAGACAGACGAGATAATCGCAACCACAGACAGGTACAGACGAAGGCCTGAAGATCCCCGGCTGAGACTAATTCCTGACAGAACAACACTGATCGCTTACACCACAGTGGTGCGAGCTGCACTGGATTTGTAGCATTAAGCACATTACGTGTGTTTTATTCATCCGTGTGTGTGTGTGTGTGTGTGTGTGTGTGTGTGTGTGTGTGTTCGTGTGGGTTCGCGCTGAGCTAAATTAAAGTCTGTGAGCTGGAGCAGAAGTCGTGTCAACGCGGAGCCACATCACAGGCCGTGCATTTGTCGAACATGCTGGAGCCATTTGCTCCAACCAGAGCCGGAGGAGCTCGCCGAGTTTCACGGGGGAAACCATGATACACGCCGTTTGCCCCCGAGGCCGAGAACGGTTCTGGGCGACACGACAAGGGATTTGTTAATGGATGGATGTTTCGGGCGTACGGTTTCTGGTTTTGTCCATCCCTTTAATACTTCTGGTTAAATCGGACCACCGTGGGTAGCGTCGCAAATCAGCGGGGAGGACTATTATTAGCTCTATTTAATGGTTTCTGCAACTTTTTTTCCAGAAAAAGGAAAATTTCTCCAGATACTTTGCGCTAATGCAACAGGACAATACAGTGACACCACGGGGGAACTTTTCCATTTCGCCCCACCCTAGCTGGGGATCACAGGATTAAACTTAACCAGGGCTAGAACGATAAAAATCAACAAACCCAGCGGATCGGCCGATATCAGCGTCTTAAAGATACGTCGCAGCGATGGGAACAGTATCTCGGCAGATACACAAAAAAAAACCTAATTACGCTCCAAGTTTATTTTGAAACAGCAACAACTTTACACAGTTTGTCCACCAGGGGGCGACGACAGGTTTTCAACAGTAATTGCCAATGTAATATTTATCTTGGTCAGATTTCATCAGAAAAAACCCATATCAAGTCTGTTTATTGTTGAGTCAAAAAACTACTATTGGCCAATATATTGTTATAAATTTTATTCTAAATCCCAAATATATGTCAAATAACCAAAATTGAGCATTGGTCAGGTTATAAACTAAAAATCACAGCACAGGAAGAGAGACTCCTCCGAAGAGAAGAGGTTTTAAGGATAAAAATAAAGCAATTTTTCCCGAGCAAGAATTAAACCTGTGCAGTGTTTAATCACAGTGCAAAATTCCACAGATTACACTTCAAATATCTGCATAAACGAGAGGAGAAGGAGGCAACGCCTGTTTCTCAGTAATGGAACAGAAGTTATTACACTGCCACTGCTGCTTTCTCCAAAACTTATTTGCATCACCAGCGACAGGTAAACACAGAACCGGCACAAGCACATCAGCGGCAAATTAACAGTCTCACGAAGCGAATACCCTGAAGAATACAGAAAAATGTCAGCGCCGTCAAACCGGAAAAATAAAACTGTCAAATACACACTATGTGGAATGATGTGAAGACTTTCCCACATGGGTGGGCACGGACTCGCTAACTCTTCCAGTCTGTTCTGGAAGAGAAAATAGGCCAATCCGTGGCCTTCGCCTTGGCGAGCAGCGAAGGATGTGAAGCCGGAAATACGGCACTAACAAACATCAAAGCTCTTGCATTTTCGTACATTTTTTGGGAGGCACAAGCCAGGCCACGACTAAGGCCACGACCTAGGCCACGACTAAGGCCACGACCAAGGCCACGACTAAGGGTCCATGGCTACGATGTAGGTTCAATGAAGAATCATAAATGGGCCTTAAGTGCCATTTTAAAAAAAAAAGGAAAAAAACAAAAACAACAAAAACAATGCAGACATCAGTTCAAAATCTTGAAACCCTGGTACCAAAAAAATAACCACAACTTTAAAAACTGGATCAAGGAAGCAAAAAAGATGCCGACGTCATCCAACGATGCCGATAACGACGAGTGAACGGTCAAAACACAGACCGCCGGGTTCACGAAACCGGTACGAAAGCGCGTCGCCTTTACAATGAGAGCAAGGACCTACTGAAGGAGCAGAGGGAGGCTCATCGCCCGCCAGGTCGTTATGCAAGGGGCTACAGACAAACACACAAACACACAAACACACCATGCAGCAGCAGCCAGCCATGGCATCCCGGTGCTTTCAAGAGCGCCAGCATGACAAGCCTCTGATGCATCACACAGATAAGCAGATCACATGCTGGGCTGCCCTGCAGAGACAATGGCTCCCTTTGAGCTGTAAGTTCAAGTTTAACAACAATACACGATCGGGCTATTAAAAGGGAAGCGTAAGTGGGGGCAGGTACAGTAAGATCTCCGGAGCCTTCTGAGAGAAAAGATCATTTGACTGCCTGAAAAGCTGAGCTGGGGGGGGGGGCACCCAAAACTTGTATGCGAAGCATCACGGGGGACAAAGTACGAAGCCGAAGAACAGTGTGAACTTTTTCCGAAAATTTTTTTCCGATGCTATCAGGCGTTTTTGAGACAACTCTCACAATGGTGGGTATTGTGGAGCCACCACGGGGACAGACGCTAGGCACGAGCTTGGCCCAGGCTCGTGTTAATCCAGGGCAGGTTTTAGTCTGCATCCGCATTCGGGTGTTTTCTCACAGGGACTGCATTTTCGACACCTTCCGGGCAGGGGACCGCAGGTGCTTACCGCCACCTAGTCGGACAGAGAATGTTCGTTATGCGTAACTGAGGTAAACAATGGCTTTTCTGCCTGCGAATCCAATGAAGTTTGTTCCAAAGACCGTAAATGCTGCCAAAGCACTCGTCTTAAGGTTTGCGTCCTTTCTCCATGCGGCTTGTCAGCAGCTGCCAACCCAAGCTTGGGATAAAACCAGTCCAAGGGCAGCAAATCATATCATTCGCCATTGAAAAGTGAAGGAGACACTTCCTAGTTTGTTTGTAGATTTGGGAGATCTCCAAGAGACTTTTCCACACAAATCAATAAATGCCTCAACATCAAACAGAGAGGGAGGGGGGTTTAAAAGAGTTCAAAGCGGCCGAGAAAGGAGGAAAAGTGCCGGTTTCTATCCGGTAATAGCTGACGTAGGCCGGCGGTTTGGACTGGCTTCCCGGGCCGACGCCAACCGAGACGGGCGACTTCACTCTCGCCTCGCATGCTGCCGCCAGAGGCCCGAGTACGAGCTGTGAGTCAGACGGGAACCTCCAGCAGAGAAAAAGAAAACAAGGACCACCAAAGATCCACTTCGCTGCCGGGGCTACTTACAGCTTGAAACTTTCTAAACAGGGCTGGTGTGGAGCAAGACAGGTGGTCCCCAGCCAGAAGGTAAACACAGATGATCCCGCAAAACCCACCACGCCTAAACCCGACCCACCTACAGCAGAAAAGCCGGCTGGCCAAGAGCCTGCGTTCCGCCGGACCTCAAACCCGGAGGCCGGAAGCGTTCCGCGTCGTAGGAGGCTCAGATCTGACCAGGTGGCATACGGACTCCGCTCCACGTCCGGTTCTCTAAAAAAAACAGCTGTCGCGAAACAGTTAAATGACGAGCGAGAAAAAGGGGGTTGAGGAGGGAGCAGCGCGGGCCAAAGAACACAAAGGCAGCCCGGCCCGGGGAGCGGGTGGCCACACGCCTTGAGCGATGTCAAAAGGCTGCCAGTTAATTAGGCGTGGACCTCCCTGGAGACTACCTGGAGGGTCAGGGCTACGGCTTTCTTTAGGCGCTGCTATAAAAAGTGATAAGCGGGAAATTGGCGTGGGGGGGGGTGTGTTAAATGAACCAGGGTAAGACAGGAGCATCGAGGGGAAGGAGCTGAACCTTTGTCTGCCCTCGGTTCTTCCCGTCACCCTTCCGCTGCCGGCGTCGACCTTTAAAAGTGTCACTTCGGTGACGCAGCTGCGCCCCAGCGTGTCGGCGACCGCTCAACCCGAACGGGCCCAGGACCAGCTGCACGGCACGGCACGGCACGGCACTGCGGACTGCTGCACAACCAGAATAGACGCACCCGCTCTTCGCCTCGGCTGGCGGACGGACTGCAGCCAAACCCGCCCGCAGCCCGCCCGTTCCCGCCCCGCGCGCGGTCGGAGGTCGCCCCCGCCGCCCCGTTTTTTCCTTTTTTTTTTTTTTTTTTTGCCTTTTTTTCTTTTTACCTGAAAAAAATTTTTTTTGCGTTTTTTCTTGGTGATAGTAGCCAATCTACACCAGAGTTGAGATGCTATGTGATAGTTATGTGAATCTGTGTGATTGATTCATATTTTTTGATTTTTTTTTTTTTTTTTTTTTTTTTTTTGTGTTTTTGTTTTTTTTATTCCTACCTATATCTGGACATTTTCCACACCATCTTTATGGCTCATTACCTTGTAACATCGCAATCTAATATGTTGGACATTCGGCAGATTACTCCGTCCATCTCATTTCTGCAATAATTAGAAGGATAATGTTGGAATCATCTCCTCATCTTTGGAGTGAAAACAAGAAAACCCTTGCAGTTGAACCTGGCTAAGCCTCTGACGCAGTTGGTCGAAAGGTTACACTTGACACCGGTTTCCACCTTTTTTTTATTCATAAGCCTCTGACGCAGTTGGTCGAAAGGTTACACTTGACACCGGTTTCCACCTTTTTAAATATTCTCAGACCGCACGAAAATGAACTTGGAAAGTAGTTAAATTTACATGGACACTTTCCTCAGAGTGCTTCCTCAAAATCATCCTTTAAACCATTTCTGCTTTCTGGGAAACCTGGACAGATTTTAAAGGAAGAGTCAAATAACACGTGCTAGTTTTCAACTCGATCGACCCAGTCGTGGCGCAATATTCAAGATGCGCGGGGCAAACGGAGCCTGACGATATTAGAGAGGAATCAATTTTTCATACATGCAAAGCAAGCGAAGTACGGATTTTCGCTGTTATTTTCAAGGAAAAAAAAATGTCCGTCTCGGCTGCTAATTTGCACCGATGCACCAACTGGACCCCAGCTGTCTTATGTGTGGTTCCCGTGGACAGGCGGCGTAAGGTGGCTCCGACGGGTTCTCTTCCCCGACACCCACCCCACCCCTTTTTTTTTTTTTTTCTTCCCAAAAACAGCCTCCTGGCTGCTCCTGGAAATGAGGTTGCTCCTGGAAATGAGGTTGATGAGAGCGGCGGGAGTGGACCACAGTAAATGTTCCGTAAAACCAGGAGAAAAAAAAATAAAAAATGAGCCTGAGGAGGCGAAGACGCTCCGCGAAAAGGAGCCCTCGGCGCTTCTAAACGGTTCCTCAACTTCCACTTTATGGATTGATCGTTAAAGATACTGACAGGCGGAGTCTTGACAGCTGTATGCACCATTTCCCAGGCTCCTGCTCCTTTTTTTTTTATTATACCCATATTTCTCCTCATCACTAGAAATGGAGGCTCTAAAGCCGCTGTAACAACTAAGAAGGACACATGGCCCGAAACCCCTGTGGCTTTCGATGGCTCCGGGTTAGGTCGACTTGGCTTCACGACGCCGAGCTAGCTCATCCTCCTCCGCCCATCCCCGCTCGTCTCCACCCTAATAATTCCAACACCGTGGGGTCGGCGGGGCGACCGCAGCGCATGTGCGTGGGGCGCCGCTGCCTCACCTACTTTTCTCCACCTGTGGGGGCCGGGCACGGCTGGGGCGCACATGTGCGGCATGTGGGAGAAAAAAAAAAAAAAAAAAAAAGAGTGTGGGAGAGGCGGCCCAGATGTTCACATGCACCGCTTTCCCACCCGGGGGGGGGGGTCTAAAAAAAAAAAAAATCCAGTCCATGCGCCAAAGAATGTAAACAATGTACCAAACAAACAAGTTCAGAGCCGATGCCAAGTCTTCAAAGCATTGCTAAAAGTCTCCCTAGACAGGCCCGTCGTCAGCAGCTCATCCTCCCGGTTATCTCCGTCACACACACACACACACACACACACACACACAGGCGGCAGGGTCTGAGATGTGCAGCAGTCGGTCAGCAGCTGGGCTCTTTTCACACCTGCTCATCTCAGACTTTCATTAAAGCCCCAGTCTTATCACACCGCGGCGCTCAATCACTTTCTTATAACGTCGCTCAGCAGGGTGGTGTGGTGTGGTGTGTGTGTGTGTGTGAGAGAGAGAGAGAGAGAGTGTTTGGTCTGCCTACATTGCTCCACAATGCCGACACCCCCCCAAAAAATCCCCAAAACCCTGACCAGGGGTGGTTTCATTAACGGCCCCTCAGCACTGCATGTTCATCATGTTGCACGCAGGCAAATAACACCAGAGTACACACACACACGCACACGCACACCACACACACACACTCAGCCAAGTCATTGCCCATTAACTAAGTGCGACCCAGAAACGTGTGGGAGGACAATGTCCTCTCTTCCACTGAAACGAGTGAAATCAACATAATTACATGCTCAGTGATATATCACCGTCCTGCTGCCGTGGGTTAAAAAAACAATAAAAATAAAAAGAAGGCCTCAGATCTAACGGGGTGGGGGGTGGGGGGGGGGGGGGGTCAGTGCTGCAAACACACACACACACACACACACACAGTGTCATCATCCATGGCCGGAGAGCGGTTTCTCTGAAGTCGGTTCAAAGATAAGACTGACTTGGCCTAGGATGAGTGGATGGCTGCTGGACGGGCATGTGGGCTGGCACCGAGGCGGAGGCGGGGGGTGGGGGGTGGGGGTGGTGGGTGGGGGGTACAAGAGAGTTAAAAACAAGAACAAAAACTAAAACTACGACGTCCACCAACCAGTCGAGTTTAGTTTACATCCATGTCTTTCCAGACCCATAACATATATAGTGAAGACTTTGAAGGCATAAAACAAAAAGGCATTAAGTGTGTTTTATCATAATTAGTATGCGAATCCTTGAGCTGTGTCCAAAAACATGTTTTGTGAGGTCACGGTGACCTCGACCTTTGACCGCCAACACTCCGAATCAGGTCATCCTCCGAACCAACGTTCTGTGCTGGATCTGAGGAGATTCCCTCGAGGCGTTCCAGAGGCATCGCATCCGGGAATGGCGAGGACGGACGCAGGGGGCAGACGGACGGACAAGAACCCGATAGACGTAACGCCTGCTCCGGAAAGACGGGGAGGCGGAGGGCAGACGCGGCCGCACTGCGAAAACTGGAAGACTTAAGCGTCTGCTTTTTTCACGTTATTAAGAGGTGAAACAAATCTGACAGCATCTCAAAAATAATCCAACATAATCCTGCAAAAATCTCATTTCCCCCTCGCAAAGAGTCAAGACCCTAGAAATAAAAATACGCAACTGGGATGCGTTCAGCCGAGCGAAAGTCGGAACAGCCTCGAAAATCATTCGCATTGCTTTTGTCATTTCACCTTCGACGTTACATTTTATCTAAAACAAAAATAATGACAAGGCGAGATTGTTCCAACAAGGACGCAAAAGACATTATACATGTTTCCGGATTTCATCCGTTTCATCATAGTTTTCATTCTCAATTCATTGTTTGGTTGTTCTGTAAGTGCATTAGCCATGGACACACAGAGACGTTGGCGAACGTCCTGGCAACCGACCGGGGGGGGAAGAGGGCTGGTGTAAATAGCCCGGGGGGGGGCAGCGGAGGGGAAATGAGGAACAGGTGCGTCGGTCGGCCCCAGGGAGCCCCGGCCAGCGGAAATGGGAAACAGGTGAGCAGGTGCGCCTGGAAACGGGAAAGGAAAGCCCGGGGGGGCACCCGGGTAGGGCACCCGGGCGGAGCGCCGGCGGAGGGTCCGACCGGCGGGACCGAGACGCAGATCAGCATGATGGCTCAGCGGAGTTTTGTTTTTTTAAACAAATAAAAGTCTTAAAATTGTGTGATCGTATGTGTGTGTGAGAGAGAGTGTGTGTGTGTGTGTTAGTTTGTGTGTGTGTGTGTGTGTGTGTGTGTGTGTGTGTGTGTGTGTGTGTGTGTGTGTTACGCTGTGTGGTCTGCCTGGTCACAAGGGCCATGAAGGGGTTAAGGAGGGAGAGGGGCGAGTGTGTCGTACTAGGTTTCATTTTCCACTACTGTCAGCCCTTTGTGATGACTCTGGCCTCAGCGCACTGTACTTATGTGGCTTTGGGACTCAATGTGTGTGTTAGTGTGTGTGTGTGTGTGAGTGAGAGTGTATGTAAACCTGTGTGTGTGTGTGTGTGTGTGTGTTTGTGCACTGTATACAGTAAGCGAATGAGGGAAGGGCTCTGCTCCACGATCAAAGAGGAAAAACACGTAAAAAGACCCATTGCCGCTGCTTCCATTCGCTCTGATTTCAATGACATAATGGGAAAACTGGCGACTACTTTCCCATAAAGATCACAAACACACACTCACACACATTTACAAGGGAGCGAACTCTGACACACACACACACACAATGAGGGGGCTGATGACGGAGCCCTTGTGCTGGATGGAGGCTGGACGGCGGTGGCGAGCGCGAGGCCGAGCGCCAACGAGGAGCTGCAGGCCCTGAACCGCCGTGGGCGTGTGTGGGAGAACCCCCGCGGCGTTTTTTTATGAGGTGTGGGTGAGAAAGCATGGAGTCGACGAGGGGTGTGTGTGCGTGTGTGTGTGTGTATGGGGGGGTGTGAAAGTTCGGTCTGGCGAAGAAGTGGCGTGAATGCCACACAGCTGACACTGAGAGGAGGATGCTGCTGGGAGGGAGAGAGAGAGAGAGAGAGAGAGAGAGAGAGACGGGTCCAACCGGAGCTCGGTATCGGATCTCAACACTTATTTTGGACTAAATAAAATTTGTCCGTAGCACAAATTCTTGGCCTTGCTGACATTTTTTTTTCAGTGCTATGTATCTGCTTTACTATGAATAGGATTGTTTTACAGTGTGTGTGTGTGCGTGGTGTGTGTGTGTGTATGCGCGTGTGTGTGTGTGTGTGTGTGTGTATGCGTGTGTGTGCGTCAGGCCTGGCAGTGTAAACACAGTGCGGCTCTGAGCTCTGCCTCTGGCTGTGAAAACTAGACTCGCTGGATAATGTGCTGAGTGAGCACTCGGCGTCCGAGCCCACTCTAATCCACCGATTGTCTCTTCGGCCATCTGACCCCCACCACCCACCACCACCACCACCACCCACCTTCCCCCTCATACACGCAGACACACTCGCCGCCCTCCCCACCGGGGGGCTTCTGCCGGAGACCCGGGAGGGGTCGGAGCTTCGGCCTCGCCCGGGGCTCGGCGCACCTTCCCGGGGAAGAGTCGATCTTTCTGGTCGGGGTCTAATTTCCGATTACGCTGCGTCGACTCCTTAAAGCCACAAATCCGTCCCCCTAATCTGTAACTTCTCTCAATGCACCTGTGGTTTTTTTTCTTTGCACTAATCAGCCTATTCCAGGGTCGTTTCCCGGAGAACGCCGCGCTGACACCATGGGTCGAGCCGACCGGCTGACGGCCGACTGGTTGTTTTAAATCGGCCGTCCCAAGTCCAAAGTCCCGCTACGTTTCCATCTCCACCACCACGTCGGCACCTGATCGGATAGGGGGAGGTTTTTCGGAGTTGGCGCTTCCCAGCGTCGGATTAAGGGACGGGGGAACCATTGGTTTCCCTCATTTATCGAGAAAAACAATACCAAACAATCTGTTTGTTCAACCTTGTCAAATGAGTCTTTTCTGCCCTTTGCTCTTTTATCTCTTTATAAACCAAACAGCTTTGGGTTTTTGAGACTTGACAAAAGAATCAGTTTCTACCATTACACAGTGGAAAAATAATAAGTCCGACCTGCACCGAGCTGCTTAAATTCCACAGAAAATTAGCTTGATGAAACCCCGGGTATGTAAACAACGGCGCTAATAAGCCAGACGTCCGCAAAATTAAAAGCACATGTATCGAATCAGTTGTCAATTTAACTAAAACAACCCTGAATTAATCTTCAAGGATGGAACCGCAAAAAAAAAAAAAAAAAATCGTGGCGTTGCAAAACGTAGCCGAAAGAGAATGTGGAGATTAGTGGAACCGACATCTGGCTCCGAGGGCGACAAACTGATTCCAAAATAAGACGAGAAGAAAAAGGAAAAAAAACAACAAAAAAACAAAGAGGAAAAGGAAAGAATAACAGAATCCTAATCTAAGCAACGGGGCGCAAACCTCAAAAATGTCCAATAAACAGAAACTAAGTGACCTGTCTCAAGCTGCTATTGTTCTGTGGAGGCAAATGAAAACCATGTTTCTGGGTTGTAAAAGCGAGGCCGGGCCCCACTCGGCCTCGGGATTAAAGCAGGCGAACCGACGGGAACGTCGGAGTCGCCGCGCCCGAAATAGACGGAGCCGAGCAGCCTCCACCGGGGCCGGGGGCCGGGGGCCGAGGGCCGGGGGGCCGGCCACGTGCCTCCACCGGGGCCCCGACGCTCCTGTGCCTGGAGCAGTTTTACTACTTCCAGCGGGACGTCTCTGCGGCGCACGTGGACTGATGGCGGAGTTTTATATTTTTTCTGTTGCGGTGCGTGTCTGTATGTGTGTGTGAGTGTAACTAGCATCTGGATCTGGTCCAGTCCAATGGAGTTGACCTGTAAGTGCTACACACGGGCCGCATGTCTACACCAGACCCCCCCCCCAGAGAGCAGTACCTCTTTTCCTGGGATTTATCAATCACCTGCCTGGATGGGGGGGTGTCTGCCCACTGACACACAGTAAATGTACAAGTAGAAATTCAGGCAGACAATCTACAGGAGAAAGTACAGGAGCCAGGGAAAGCAATGGCGGTGGGGGGGGGGGCTTTCACTAAAAACAGGCATTAAAATTAAACTCCAGCCGCGTTAATCTCCATCTTAAATTAAACGTTCCAACTCCAACAAGCTGGGTCTTGAAGTCTCAAGCTGAGCGTTCCTAGCGGGAGCAGCGGCTGTCAAAAGCTGCGATCGCCTGTTAGGAACGAACCGAACGGACGGAACCCCTAGAGCGGAGAACGCCGTCCCGGTCCGGAGCTCACGGGGAAACTGCCGTGATGCAACAGCGCCGTTGCGCATAGGTGCTGAGCTCTTAACCCTATTAGAAAGTGCTTATACACGCCGTGGCTTTCACGTCGTGCCAAACGGGAGTGGAACGACCGAGCGGGCGAAAAAAAAAAAAATCAAACAAACAAAAAAACCCCACTGAACTCGAGAGTCCAGGGCTGAGCCAAGGAGAGTCGGCCGCTTTGTCCTCGCGGCCTTATAGCGGTGATCTATTCGATTAACTGCTGCAGAACCCGATCGTTTCACGGGCCGGTCCAGCTTTTCACTCCCAATAACAACAAACCTCAGGATACCTCAGCTCCGGGCGCCAATACAGAGCGACAATCCCACCCCAGTGCCGCAATGGAGCTCACTGGGATATTTGGTTTTAATTATAAGATAACTGAACGTGAAGGCTGGAGATTTGTGGAATTAAAATAGATGAGTCCTGGGTCGACTGTGAATGAATGGCCACAACCTGCAGGTGCCCAATGCACTTAGAGGCCAATCTATGCTTCTGCATCGTAGCGTAACGCCGTAGCCGACGCCGTAGCCGACGCCGTAGCCGACGCTGTAGTCGACTTGGTAGAATCACATTTCCGGCCTGTTCTTCTTCGTCGCCATCATCATTGTAGTATAGACCGTCTCCTCTGACGTCTTCTTTCATTTTCCGCGTCGCGGTAAATTCAGGAAAAACTAACCGCTGCTCGACATCCATCAGGTCCGGCACCGTCAAGACCCGCCCGGTTTCGGCCGCCGTTGTTTTCGAAAGGTGCCGCCAAACTGGTGGAGAACCCATCGGCAAAGAAACCTAACACGGTGGCACGTGAACGCCGCGGTTCGGCAGCGTAATCGGAGAGCGACGCCGGAGCAGAATTACACGCGCTCACGGCGGCGCGGGTTCGACGCGGAAGCGTAAAAAACGGCTTTAATGGGGTCGGCGCCGACACCGATGATTGAACCAACGTATCACTGCAGCCATGAATGGGAATGTGTGTACTGAGCCTAAACCGAACATCTAAAGCCGTCGGCCCTTTAAACTGCAGCTTCATCTCCAAAGCCGTAGTGAAGCCTGCAAGTGCAACGTTTGCATCCTGTCAAAAAATGTTTATATCGTCAACAAAACTCTCACAAAGGACCCCCACCCCCCACCCCCCACCTGTGCAAACATTCCTTTTATTTAAGACGCCGAAACCCAGAGCAGGTCAAACCCTGAGCATGAGCGTGCGCGGCGGTCCTGAGCCTCACGGCAGCGCTGGAGGCCAGATCAGCATTAACAGCTCCACTCGGTCCACGTCTGCGAATGAGAACTCGCAGCGAAGGGATAAGTGTAATAAGAGGAGATTATTCCAGGCGGGCGAGCTGTAGCTCACTTTATGGGCTCTGACTGGATGAGGAGAGCAGGCGCTGAGGTCCAGCTCTGTAATATCCAGTTAGAAACCGACGCAGCATAAAGGGCTCCGGCTCCGCGGCTCCGGCCTCCTCCATGCTGGCACCAGACGCTCTATGATGTTAACATTCGGGATTTGGGGCAGAAACCAAAAAAAACAAAAAACAAAAAATAAAACGGGCTTGTAAATTTTAAAATCTCGGGGTGAGAGTTTTAGTACATGGGCCGCTCTGTTTTCTACATCAGCCCCAGCGGACGGCCGTTAAAAACGAGCTGCTGAATACGAGGAGGGTTCGAACGATGGCGAGCACGCACACGTGAATAATAAAAATAATAATAAAAATAAAAAGGAAACAGTCATGGTTGTACAGATGTTCACACAACGTCCAGCAGTCGAGGCTTTTTGTTCGGATTTTTTTCCAGAGCCAGACGTGATGCCGGGTTTTGAAGCTCTTCATCCGGGGCCGCAGACGGCGTCACGACGGGTGGCGAGGCCTCGTGTACCCGTTCTTTCTTTTAGTGACTGTATACAATCAGCATACTTCTAATATTTCTTTTTCATTAACCGAAAAGAAAAACAATTTATTTCTCTTTTTTTTGGCCTCTATATTTCTGCTTTGTTTCCTTGTCAACCTTTCCAAGGCAGCTGTGGGTGACGCCAGTCGGGGGCCGAGTCCGTAGTTCGCTCAATGTCATTATCATTAAAAAATAAATAAATAAATAAAATGCCCCGGAAATATGGAAAAGAATGAATTTGAAAGAAATTACCCTATAAACAGCGTTGTTGGTTCCTCCGCGCTCAGGGGCGGCTCGATCGTCCGGAGCGGAGAGAACGTCGAGGCCGGGTCGGACGCTCCTCGCCTCAGAGTTCACGCGCTAGAAAAAATGGGATCGTGACCTGGGAACCGGGGCGAGAGAAACGGCGTCCGCGTCCCTTCCCCGCCGCGCACGCGCGGGACAACAAAACCCCGGAGCATTCCAGAGGAGGCGGGAGCGGAGGGACGGTAAACTGGTGACTTGGAAGCCAGAGCCGCTCCAGAAGCGAAGCGGACAACCTGTGGTTGGGCTTGAATTCTTTCCCTCTCCAGCTCCCTTTTAGAAAAACGGCAAACACAGACCCCTCCATTCAGGGTAATTTATCCCTATGGCCGGGCCTCCTTTACCGGCTGCAATAGCCCCCTTCCGGGGCTGCCCAGCAGGACGCCTGCGAGTGGCGTGTGAAACTCTCCTGTCTCCTTAAGCTCAAAAGGGAAGGATGAACAATGGCGCTCGCCAGGCGCTCGCCCCGAACAATCCCCCCTCCTCTGCCCTCGCCCTCCCCGTCTCTAAAGGCGACCGCGGGCTATTCCCGCAAAAACCCCGCATTCCTGTATCCGCCCGCTGTCGTCCGCCTGCGGCCATTTCCTTCGGCGCTAGCTCGCCATCGCCCCCCCCCCCCGTCCGTTTTCGCTCCGACCCTCTCTCCTCGCTCAGGTCGAAAAAAAAAAATCTCCGCTCGGTTTCCCCATTTAACGCCTCGACCCTTCTCGCTCTTTCTTGTTTTTTTGTTTTCTCTCTTTCGGTAACACGGAGACAAACGCCCCTGAATCAGGGCGACGGGGAGCACCAAGCAACCCCCCCCCACACACACACACACACACACACACACACAAACACATTTCCTCTGGGTTCTCAGGACCCCGTCTGACCCTCCCGTTGCCCCAATGGCGTCTGGCTCGCCCCACGTCACCACGTCTCACCCCGACCATCTTTCCATCTTTGGGAAATAAAAGGCCTCGCTGAATCTTTGCTTCCTTGAGGAGGAGGCTCGGACCAAACTCTGAGAAACCGGGCCAGCAAAGCCGCTATCGGTCCGATCAACGGCTCCATCGTCGGGGACGAGATCACGACCGAACGTGATTCGGCGATTTTTTTCCCGCCTTGTGAGCTTCCCGCAACACGAAAAAAAAGAAAAATCGAGCGCGGACAGCGAGGCAGCTTCTCCGCCATCGCGATAAACTCCAGGGCGTGTTTCTTTCGCAGAGGCGGGGGGGCGTTGGGTGGCGAGCTTGGCCTCGGCGCAGCATGTGGCCCGTCGGCGCTCGCGGCGGGCGTCCGACCGACCGGGTTCAGGCCTGGGAAGCAGGCCCGATCGACCAACGGTAAAAAACAAAAACAAAAAAAACAAACCTATAAACAAACAACCCCAAAACAGACCATATTCCACGCTGCTTGGAGGGAGTTAGCGGTAGGGGGAGAGAAATGTGGACGGTTTCCCCCACAGGAGGAGGCCTCAGCAACAATCTGCGCTGCTCTAGCAAGGAAGCCGACCCCCCCCCCCCCCCCCCCAAGCACTCAACCATTCACCAGTGTCTCCTACAGAGCTATTGAGCATTCACCAGGCACCTCCACATCCCCGACAAGCGCAACAAAAAAGCATTTTAAAGCAACACTCCCTGCAGTTCCCACACTATTTCACCTGTCAAACGCTTACAAAACAGTCGAGGGAGGCCAAACGCTCCTCGGGGGCGCCGCAGCGCACCTCTCGCCAGCCCCAGCCCCACCAAAGATGCTTCTATTCCTCCCAGAGAAAGAAACGCGCCGTAAATCTTTCCCACCTACGATCGAGCCTCGAGGCCCAGACGGACACCTTCCACCTCGACGGTCATCTGCCTAGAGCGGGGGGGGGCACCTCCACGCACTGCCAGACTCCCGCGGCGAGTGGGTGAGTCATCTGTGAGCGGCACGCGGGGAAAAAAAAAAAAATCGATGGAAACCAATCGTCTGCTCGAGGAAGGAGACGACAGAGAAAGGCGAAGAAAAAGGGCAACGCCGGAGATCCGCTGCCGCCGTAGGAAATTAGAGGCGTCGGCGGGGTCGGACACCTCATCCGGCCGGATCGATAGCTCGAGGGGAAACTACAAAGATGACCGGGTCTCGGACGGCTGGGGCGGACGTCCGCCGGGGGGTGGGGGGGGGGCGTAGCGATGGAGTCAGCTCGCTGGTCGGCTCGCGCTATTTTTATAGGGAGTCGGGGTGATAACAGCACAAAACCCCTCATTTGTCTCCGTCCTCGGGCAGAAGACGAGCGGAAACGGTTCCTTTGTTCTCCTCGTTCCTCCTCGGGTTTCGGCGCAGGACGCGAATTAAAACGACGCAACTTCGTTATCTCGGTTTTATTTGGCGTCACCCAATTTAAACAAAAACAAAACGGTGCAGTCGCTACTGGTGGATGTTGTGCTGCACGACCGGATATTTTGGCAGGAAACAAATAACGTAAAAGTTTTACCGAGACATTTTTTGTATCAACACTTTTGGAACTTGCCAAAACATAAATTAACAACATCTCTCCTCATGACATTAACAGAAAAAATTAATCTGGAAGCGATTATATATTTCATAAAAAAAAACCAAAAACAACACATATTTGCTGTTGCAATATATAAACAGAATTTCTAAGAGACGGGGTCGGTCCAGATGTAATTAATATTATATTAATTTTTTTCAGCTTTTTTCAGCTCCTCGTCTACAGTCGTATAAGCGCACACGCTACAACCCTGGTAATTAAACCCCGAGAAAAGAAATCAGAGATCTGAGACGTCCGATAACCGACGAACCGCTCAGCAAATCCGAAGCTCTCCGGCTCAGTTTAAGAGGCAGAGCAAAGCTCCCGCTAAACATACTTTTTCAATTTTCCTGCTCCGTGTGTGTAGGATGGAGAGGTACAGCCTCACTTAGGCTAATTATAGGCCGCCTCTAACTGGTTTTTGTTGCTATGGCGCACGTAATCCATTATCTGCGTTCCAGGGATGTCGAATTATGAAACGGGCTGTAGAGTGCCTTCGCTGTGCACAGACTAGGAATCCTGCAATAAAAAAAAAAAACAAAAACGATCTGTTGATAAAAATACAAACCGCACATAACTATATATATGTATATATATATATATATATATATATATTTATATAGACACACATATATAGTGTAGCTCTGAAACGAGGCAGCCACTTGAGCTCCAGCCTCTGAGCAACAGAGCCCCACATTCTGCTGCCCTAATAAAACCTCCCGTTTAAATAGACGGCGCAAACATTTGCCCTGTCAGCCCAGGGACCCTGGATGCAGTTATTGCCCCCCCACCCCCATCCCCCCCTCCAGGCTAATTACGCCGCAGCGTTATGACATCTGCTAATGGATCGGCGGCGGCGATAAGGAGGTGGGAGTGCGGCACTCATCAAAGTTTTATTTCCAGATGCGGCGATTATCGAATCCCAAATACATATAATCCGGTTCTCCAAGTTACGCTCCACCCGCCATGATCAGCAATAAAAGCTAGAACAATCTGGTGTGTGTGTGTGTGTGTGTGTGTGTGTGTGTGTGTGTGTGTGTGTGTGTGTGTGTGTTTCACTCCCAAGCCATTGTCTGTTGTTCAATCACTCTCTCTGGGGTGATGTGGCTGGTGTCCCATGTTAGACCCTCATAAAAGAAAATCAGGATGTAACTCAATAAACATTAATTTGGCTCAAGGCATTTCGCAATATGAGCACATCAATCTTCTATCCCCCACCCCCCCCCAAAAATACCCATACCCCCCCTCCCCCAAAAGCTGCTTCAGCAGATCAAGTCATCACCCAAAACAGCAACAGTGTAATGAGGGAGGCGAGTGGAGAGGAGGGATAATTCAAGAATATTACAGTTCCTCAGAGTTTTGCCACTTTCACACAAAACAAAAATATATTTTCCGACCAGGTGCGGAATCATGCTCCGACCCATTTCCGTCCGGGGGAGGAAGACGAAGGTCAGTCCCCGGCACATTAGCCGGAGAACATCAGAACATCCTTCGTTCTGATGAGCTCGTCTCTGGCTCGGCCGCAACGGATGGCGCCACCGTCGCCGCCGCCGGGGGGGCGCCATCAAGGACACGGAACGGTGGCGTGATATTTTACCGTTGAGACGGAGACGCGCACACACACACACGCGCCTCGGTTATCCGTTCCGCCCTCCGTGCCTCTGTCTCGCCGCCGCGAATCTCCATCTTTATTTCTGCCCCCGATTCCTGATCCTCCCCATTCACTCAGTCCCCCACTCACTCCGCCGCCCCCAAAATAAAAGAGCAGACCTGACTGGGGGCTGCTTTCCACACACACACACACACACACACCCTGTGGGTAGGGTGATATAGCCCAGATTGGGAGAAGACAGAGGAGGTGCTGCCTGAGGTCTGATCCCAGCCTTGGGCCTGTTTGGGCCTGTCCTCCGGCTCAGATGCCTGCAGGCTGCTGGAGGAAAACCTGGGAACACACACACACACACACACACACACACACACACACACACACACACACACACACACACACACACACACACACACACACACACACACACACACACACACACACCACACACCACACACACGCACAATGCTTCCTTTTTTTGCCGTCAGTCGTAAAAACTATAATGACCGTCTGTTATTGTTGGATGACGCAGCGTTTATTGTTTCAAGGTTTATGGAAAATGTTGATTACATAGAGAAAATGCTGCAAAACTTTGTGATGAGGGTCGTGAAGGAATGAAACATTTCTGGATTCAAACTCTGTTTGAAAGCTCCTAAACTTTTGTTTTTTGTGGACTACTTTCTCTCTGTTGACTGGGGAACCAGCTCTCAGTAGAAAACAGTTGAAGATCAACACTCATGTGCAGTGTTTTCTTTCTGTGTGTGTGTGTGTGTGTGTGGGGGGCTTGAGAAAGAGGCTAAAAATGTGTCTTTACAGGAGACAGTAAAGGCAACACAGCACAATGTAATCACCACTTAAGAAATGGCTTCATTTGAAAAAAAAAAATTTGAATCTGACACCTTTTAAAAGTTAAAAAAAACATCCAACTCATGTTATTACAAGTTGGAAAATGGGTTCAAAGCTCATTCTTAATCAAAGAACGACTACATGCTGCTTGATGGCGTCGCTACACCGCCCGATTTCCACCACATCATCGGACCGTCGTCGGCTCACCAGATCAAAGACGCGGAACCGGAAAACTGAAATCGACCGAATCCCTTGGAGCAGGAGACTAGAATTGACTCCACGACAAAAATGGTTTCCCCACCAAGCAAATATTTGCGGGAATTATTCCGCCTTTGTCAGGATTGGACGGACACTGGATTCGATGAATAACACAGCGACCTCGGACAGCAAGAGCCGCGATCCGTCGGCTCGACGGCAACGCATGTCCGGCTTCTCCTCCTTCGTCGCCCGAGTCCCACACGTCCTCCGACGTCCTCCGACGTCCTCCGACGTCCTCCGACGTCTTCCTCCATTTCAGGAGAAGACATAAAACGGCATCCGTCGGCTCCGACTCCGTCGGGTTCCACACGGTTTCGGTCGCCAACAGACTCGTGTAGGCGGAGAAATCAGAGTTGGCCCAGACAAATATGATTTACTAATTTACTACCACAGAGTTTCCTCCAAACTTCCCTCTCCTCTGCCAACCCCCCCCCCCCCCCCCCCCCCCACCACCACCACCACCACCTCACCCCCCCATCCACCCATCCTTCCTCCTGACTGGCTGTCACAGATCTTTCAATGTGTTCAATGTGCCTCGTTCTGCAGCATCAGAGGATCTTTACCTTCAAACGGAACAGATGCAACCCACTTTTGAGATAAAAGCGAAAGTGAAAAAAAAAAATTTGAATCTGACACCTTTAAAACATCCAACTCATGTTATTACAAGTTGGAAAATGGGTTCAAGCTCATTCTTAATCCCGATTTCCACCACATCATCGGAGCTCACCGGATCAAAGGCAGGAGACTAGAATTGACTCCAAATGGTTTCCACCACCACCACCCCCCCATCCACCCATCCTTCCTCCTGACTGACTGTCACAGATCTTTCAATGTGTTCAATGTGCCTCGTTCTGCAGCATCAGAGGATCTTTACCTTCAAACGGAACAGATGCAACCCACTTTTGAGATAAAAGCGAAAGTGAAAAAAAAAAAAAGACGGGGGGGGGGCTCGGAAAGAGTTACAAACCGCCGTGCTTCGGAGGAGGAACGCCGACGGCAGAGGAGAAACACGACGCCGCTGACGGAGGATTCTGCTCTTTGATTAAAGGCGAATCAGAGCAGAACCACCATCTTTCTCTCCTTGTTCTCCATCTGTTCTACCGGCTCCCCGACCTCCACAATCCCCACAAGCGGGCTTCCTCTAATCTTACATAGAGTATAAGAAGTGAATGAAGCGGAGGAGTGTGTGCGTGTGTGTGTGTGTGTGTGTGTGGGGGGGGGCCTCTATGAAAAGATGAAAAACGAAAGCGTTTCATGACCCGAAAGACGAGCCGGGAGATCGGATGTGTTGTGAAAGCAGGCGCGGTGCATTCACTGTAACAGCATCTGGAGGAGGCGAACAGAGGAGGAGGGCCATGGAGGGATGGGGGGGGGGGCGGCGGGGTAAACAAACTTGCTTTGTTTCTTTCGGAGCCGACGCCATTTCCTCTCTGACGAGGTTTTTCAGAGATATTTTAAAAGTCAGGCGGCTTTGAGGCGGAGAGGGTTCAGCCGGATGCCAGCTCCAACGCTGGGTTTTTGCATCTGAGTTACGTTTTTTGTTTTTTTTCCATTTTTGGCATCTCATACACCCCCCCCCCCAGCCCCCCCCCAGCCCCCCGCCCCATTTCCTCAGTGACAGAGAAACATCTGTGTCTCTTTCTTATTTTCAGTCGTAGAATGGGGGCCGGGATTCGGAGCGATGCTTAATGAACAACCTGCTGATCCTCATCAGACCTGCGGGCAGACGAGGCGAAACCTCTCATCGCTGCCGCTGCTCCTCCTCCTCCTCCTCCTCCTCTTCCTCCCCCTCCTCTTCCTCCCCCTCTTCCTCCCCCTCCTCCCCGCCGCCGTCAACAACCTGACAACAAACAGAGCTCCTTTTGTGTTTAAAAAAAAAAAAAAAAAAAAGGGACGATCACTGACCTCCAGACTGGGGGGGGGCAATAAAACCTGTAATGATTAAAGGACCATTTAGTAAATCATTGGCCGCTTTGCATGGCAGAGTCCTCTGAAGTCGCACGAAAGACTGAAAGTGGAGGTGGAGTGACTGAAGAGGGGAAGAGGGAGGGAGGGGTTGGAGGTGGGGGGGCTAATTTTCTTTTTTAAGTTCAACAGCCGGTGAAATGAGATGTGCTTGAGACTCATTAAGAGGAGAGGGGCTGAATTCGTTTAACCTCCCCCTCTCCACTGAAAAAACACACACACACACACACACACACACACTTAAAATCTGATCAGCTGTAGGAGCCTGGTGGCAAAGCACAGACGCGGTTCCCATTAGCTCAACAAATCCGCCGCTCAGGTTCGGCTTCATTAGAACGGATGACAGGCGGCCGGGTGAGGTGCCGCCTCACCCCGGCTCCGAGACGAGGATTACGGATACACGACACCCCCCCCCCCCGGGTTTCATTTGCTCCGCCTGACATCATGCCCCTGCTCTTCCGATTCCGGATGGGCTGTCCGGAAGGTGCACGGCGTCGCCGCGATGAGATTTGGATTGGTAGCAGCTGAGGATTCCAGGTGGGAAATATAAAAATCAGGCCATGAGCGTTATATATAAAAGTGTTACAGGGGAAGGGGGGGGGGGCAGTGGTTCGGTCTCGTCAGGGGAAACAAAAAACAGGACTTAGCCCGTCTGGATTAATGGAATTTGGGGATGAAGTGACATCTCTGCAAAGGGGTCCAAGAGGGTATAAATAAAGGAGAGCTCAAAGGATCCGGTCTGTTCTCAACCTTGTAAATCCAGCGCTCGACCCAACATTTTTGGAAAATTAAGTAGAACAGCTGCCCCATGTGAATCCCCCCCATTAAAAGCAATTAAACTGTTGAGGTAAACCTCACTATAAGTGATGAGAATGATGGCCTGAACTACTAAAAAGAAAAAAAAAAAACAACAAGCCTAAGATAAAGTTGTAAAAAAAGTACAGTTGTTTTTTTTCTTCCTTCTTTTATACAAAGCCAGAGGGCGTCCGGTTTGGGACTAGTGGTCTAACATGCATAAAACATCTCTGGTTCCAATCCAGCTGGGGATTTTCATTGCATATCTCCAGTGCTTACAAGCCAATAAACATTAAAAAAAAAAAAGAAAAAGAAGAAGAATCCGGCATTAGGTTAGCCGAAGACACACACACACACACACACACACACACACACACACACACACACACACACACACACACACACACACACACACACACACACACACGGTAGACTCACACACATACAGGGTGCTCAGGTGTTTAAGAGGTATCCCGGCATAATCTGATTCAGATACCGACCCCGTGGATTAAGGAAATGAAGCCGAGGCCCCTTTGTCCGTCTGCACACTTCACTGCTGAGCTGGGAGCAATTAGCCACTTACTGCACTTGTGGCGACACACACACACACACACACACACACACACACACATATATATACACTGACCAGGAAACACATGTTCTCCCTCTCATATCTCGTATTCACACACTCAAATGCAAACATCTCTCTCTGTCCGACACACACACATATACACCTCATGTCTATCCCATTACAGGAGCCCCTGGGCCCAGCCTGCAGGCTCAAAAGCCCAATTTGTTTATTCCTGTGGGGATTATGGGGAAAGGGGTGGGGGGGGGGGGTTGAAATGCATCTAACAGAGCGCAGGGGCCCCTTCTCTCAAAGCTCTTTAATTACTGCTCCTCCTCACCCCACCGACACCCTCCAACACCACCTCCTCCCGGAACTTGGCCACAATGAACTTGAGCTACAGTTAACCACACGGCCACTCTCGAAAGGGGGGGGGGTGTATGTTTGTGTGTGGTGTGTGTGTGAAATACAGACAGCAAGAAAGGAAGAAAGAGATCACTAACCAACCCCCCGCCTGCCCCCCCAACCCTCCCGTCGAGGCATTCCTACCTCACGGGACGCCAACGCTGAACCAGAGACGGGCCCCGTCCCTTCGGCGCCCACAACAACACACCTGTGGTGGGAGCCAGGTGGGGTCTACCAGCTTCTATCGCTCGTCTTACAAGACGCCACGGAAGCTCTGGCAAGGTCCACAAAATAAATCAACAAAAATAACCTGGATCAACTCTCGCCGCAACGTCGTCGCTCACCGACGCTTTGTTCCTGCACGCGATCAACTGTTCCTGGTAAATCACTCCGCAGCCTTGATAGCGTTTCCAATTTGCCTTGTTTATTTTCCACACGTAGATATTTTTGAAATCTGCTTGATTAAACTAGCTAAAATATAATTTTTTTTATAAAAAAAAATTGTGTTAAAAACATTTAATAACTGCAAAATATACAGGAAATGAAAACTAGTTTGTAACATCAAAAACACCCTAAAGACATTTTACATATATACATATATTTTAATTTATACATAAAAATATGTATTTTATTTTAACAGGACCTCTAATATATATATATATATATATATATATATATATATATATATATATATATATATATACACACACACACACACACACACACACACACACACACACACACACACACACAGTATATTATACAGTATATTATATAGTGAGGGGGTAAAACACTTCTTGAGCAAAAAGATTAACACATCAGCTCTCTGCAATAAGCCAAATATCTGGCAGGGCATTTTTCTTTCTTTTTTTTTAATACACAAGACGAGCGCCTTTATATTCCTGCTTCTCCGACATCCATGGTGTCGACATGTTACAGATATAGTCCAGCGCTGGGGCTTTATCCGCCGATGGCCTGAGCCTCAACACACAACGTCTTCGACAGAAGAAAGCGGCTCATCGCCAACGCCCCACTGTGGCTTCTTTCAGGCGGATAGACGATGCTGCATTGTTTGCATTATTTTTTTTTTTTTTTTTTTTCCCCTGTAATTCGTATGTGGCAGGCGATGCGAAGCGGCGCGGCAGCTGCCATGGCCGCGCCACCCTCCCCCACTTTAAACCAGTATGTCCACTGTCACTGATATGGTGTTGCAGACCAAAAAGTTTGAATTGTTTTTTAATTCTCCGAGTTTTTAGACCAAAGAGCTTGTTTTTGTTTTTGGGGTTTTATCCGCCGATGGCCTGAGCTCAACAACACAACGCTTCGACAGAAAAGCGGCTCGCAACTCCCCACAGCTGCTTTTTTTCAGGCGGCAGGCGATGTATGTAGACGCATGCATTCAGTTTTTTTTTTTTTTTTATTTTTTCCCCTGTAATCGCGTGGTGCATGTGAGAGATGCAGCTGCTGTCCCACGCCCCATTCCCCTCCCCTCTTTAACCAGTATTGTCAGTCGTCACACTGTCACTGCCAGTGCCTGTAAAGTGTGATTTTTTCCTATTTTCCAAAAGTTTTTTTTAGAAACTTGTTTTTTTTTTGTTTTTTTTCTGCACATCGAGAGCAGCATGAAATCGTTAAAAAAAAAAAAAAAAACCCTCCGATGCTGAAGTTCAAAGGTTTTCCCAGAATAAGAGCACTGGAAGGTGATGATGATGAGGAGGAGGATGGTGGTGGTGGTGGCGGCGGAGCTCAAGTTAGATATTCAATTTCATTTGTTGCTCCCCTGGAACCGGTGCCATGGATTTTTCCCACAATCCCCCGCGGCCCTGAGCTGCTCCCACAGTGCCCGGCGGGGTCCCGAACAAAAGCCCCCGGGGGCAGCCTGGACCCCAGTTACACATGTTAAAGAAACACTGGAGGAATTCTCTCTCTTCTTTATGCACTCCTTTCTGTATTTTTCGCTCCCTCTCCCTCTCCTTCTTTTCTCTGAATCACCCCCCCCCTTCCCATTACCGCCACCCACCTCCTCTCACTTCATAAGAGGGACGGGGGGGTGGGGGGGGGGCTCTTATCCTGTAAGAAAAGAGAGGAGGAAGAAAAACTGTGAGGGCAGCGAGGGAGAGGGGCTCAGTGATTGATTAGAGGCAGAGAAGGGGGGAAAAAAATGGTGGCGGAGTCTCACATGAAACACAGACGCAGCGAGAGATGACTCTATTCACACTCATTAAAGAGCACTTTCCAAAAGGCTTCCTCCACACACACACACACACACACACACACACACACACACACACACACACACACACACACACACACACACACACACAGAAAGAAGACCAACTCCTCTGCTCTTAAAGAAACTGTCGGGGTGAAAGCAGTTTTCCTCTATGAAGACTCACAGACCCAAACATCTCTTGGACACCCACCAAAAAAAAAAAAAAAAAAAAAAAACACAACACAACTCAGGCTTAATTCAGCTGACTTTCCACTTGCAGGCGAAGCCAGAAATAGATTTCTTTCTTTTTTTTTTTGTATTTCATACAGAGTTTAGTATCTGAAAACAAATGCTTCTACTTCAGTGCTGCTGCAAAGTGACAGAACGTGCCCTGGGGTGCCCTGGAAAAAACAAAAAAAAAAAAACCCCAAACAAACAAACAAAAGAAAAAAAAAACAACGGTTCAACCCCCCCCCAGACCCTGCCTGTCGCTCGAGGCATCCATATGCGATACGTTCAAATGAGGTGCTGACAGCAAATGACACCCCCGCTCCGACAACTCTTCCGGAAAGGACAACCGGATAAAGCAATGCACGCTTTACCCGGCGATTAGCCAGACGAGCAGAGGTGGGAACGCACAGCGGGTTTTTCTTCATTTGACAACTACAAAACTACAGCTATGTCTCTTACTTTGCACGTGTACAGCAACGTGAATGAGGAGAGGGTGGTTAAAAAAACAAATGTATATATATATATATACATGTATATATATACATATATACATACATACATACATATATATATATATATACATATACACATATACACATATACATATATATATACACATATATATATATATATATATATATATATATATATATATATATATATATATATATATATATATACATATATATACATATATATATACACATATATATACATATATATATATATATACACACATATACACATATATACACATATACACATATACACATACACACACACATACATACATACATACATACACACACACGCATCATTGGCCACAATTCATCATGTATCCAGGGTTTATGTTCTGCGTCAAACGTATATTGCACCTTTGACACTGAACCTGAAATAGCTGTAGCCTCAAGCACAAATAAAACCAAAAAAACAAATACTACTTGGTGACGCAGACTGAAGGAACCACCGTTGTACAGCCCGTCTCCTCCGTCGCCTTCTTTTTGTTTCTGCATTGCGGCAGTTTCAGAAAAAAAAAAAAACAACTTTCCTTTTCAACCTCCACCAGCTCCGACTGCGCCGAGATCCGCCCAGTTTCAGTCGCTGTCGTTTTAGAGGTGCGCCGACGAACTCGTGGAACAACGGCGGCGAAGGAGACCCTGCACAGCGGCCCGTAAACACCACTGTGTTGTAAATCGCGGAGCGACACAAACGTAGGAGTATAAATGCTAGGTTCTTAACGGACTCCACGCAGAAGCATAAATCCGGCATAAGTGTGGCCATTAAGAACCGGTATAAACACGTTCACCCTTAGATGTGATCGGGCGACAGCACTTTTCTAGCTTACTCCGAAAACAGCTGGAAATCCTTTGCCCCCCCCAGACATGATTCCCGTCGTCTCGGACATAACCCCTACACTGGCTGCTGATAAACATCAGGGCCGAGATCCTCGGCTCAGCTCAAACGGGAGGCTTCTGTTGTCCGGGCCCCTGGGGCTGGGGGATTCCCTGATTTGAGGCCTCTCTACGCTACCATCTTGTACTTTTCCTCTCATTTCAATAACTGATGTATTATCTTAACTTTTAAAAAACATTGTAAGCCCTTTCGAATCCTCGCCGTACTCCTCTTCCTTTATCGCTTTTCCCTCTTACTCGGGGCCTAATACTCCGTCTGTGCCTCAAATAGAACTGTAGCACTCCTTTTGTTGCCGTGCTGAATTTTTGGTGAATTTCTGACACTGTTCAGGACCGTTGCTGGACCCCGAACGCGCCGCTGTCCGAGCTGCAGGACGGTTGAAACCTCCGGAGCAGCGGCGACCTCCCGTCCCCATCTACCCCAGGCCAGGCTGCCCCGTCTGGGGGGGGTTTTCTTTTCTTTTTCCTTTTTTTGATGATGAAGGAATGAGAACAGGTGGGCCCGTGGCTCCAGACACATGGACATGCATGTAATCGTCATGACAGAGGGATTTGGACCCGGAGCAAACAGCCTCTCACCCCGGGACACATGATATCTCCTGACATCATGCTGGACAATTGGTCTATGTCTGTTCGGCATGTGCATGCACATAAATGGCTGTTTTTTCCTGAGTGCGATCCCCACGCCGCCGACCTATATATGGTCTGACTTTTTAATCTTTGATCAGGACAGGACACATTTTCCTTCTGTTAAATTTACAGAATTCTGAAATACGTTGCAAAAGAAAGCAGCGAGTGTTATGTTTCTGGTTTGTCCAGAAAAAACATAAAAACTCCATGATCCTTGATTTTTTATTATTATTATTTTTTTTTAATCCTTGCAGCCACAATAAAGGTAAACTGTCATCTACAGAAAGTCCACAGGAGAACAGGTGATTTACGGGAGGTGCGAACACTGTATCGTTACTTTATCATCCAGCCCCCTGGGTAAATATTGGGAGACGCATCGTGCTCTTGAGCCGGTAAACTGCCGGCTTCCATCGAGCTGGGGGCTCGGGCATCTTTTTAAGCACAGTCAACTGAGCTGCCAGTGATATTGTGTAATCCGGTTTTGTTGCCTAAGCTCAGCTTCCCCTCGCCTAATCCACTCGTAATGGCTTGCCCTGATAACTTGTTTCCTTCCTCTCCCTTTACGGCCCCTTGGCCTCTAACGCCCTTTCGGGGTTGGCTCGTCCCGCCTTCGCCTCCTCTCCGCATCCACTGGACCTTTAACCTCGGCCTATTTGTTATTCTCTCCGGTCTGCAGGTTCCTCTTCCCCCGACCGTCGCTCACTTTTTCCCCACTTCCTCAGCGTCCGTCCTCAAAAAAAAAGAAAAAAAGAAAAAGGAGAGACCGGAGTTTCACAGCTCTAGGCCGTGTTTTCTCCATCGTACAGACATGTGGTGGCCTCTAAAAGTCTGGGACATCTCATCCAGACGCCGGGAATAAGAGAACAGCTTTTTTTTTCCTAGCCTCTTGAGTTATAAGACAGACAATTGTTTAAGCAGAGCTCTGCTGCAGCCAAGCCCTGCTATAAATCTGGGCTGATTTAGATTGCTAAGACAGCTTCCTGGACGGAGCTGCAGGGATACAGTGAGATTTGATGAGGCTTGATGGTCTGCTTGGGGTTTTAGCTGAAAGTGGCGTCGGATAAGAAAAGGGAGGAGCGAGCGAGCCTCGAGTCAGAGGAGCATCGCCGCCGCCGCTGGTCCGTGGAATCTGAAGCGTCCAGCGCAGGTATGATGTGTTAGGGTGGGATACAGGGTTAAAATCTCATGTCTGGTTATGTTTATGAAAAATAAAATAAATTGTAGATGAGATCTCTAGATGTAAATATCTAGTCAGGTACGTCATGTCACTCATACCGTCAAGAGCTACCTTGGTACAAATGGTGTAGAAAGAGAAGACGCTGACAAGGTTTCTGTTGTTTCCCAGTACACCAGTGTAACGTCGGCCCGACCGTAGTGAACATGTTTGAGCAGCTGTCTGCACATACGCTATAAGGTCTACGGAGCAGGCTGGGCATCGGGGCATTTGCGGAGCTGGTCAACATTCGGGGAGGGGCTCAGTGATCGATGGGCCTGCCAAGCAACATTAGTCCTCCTGGCCCACAGGGCCCGTCTCTGGACACAAGAGCACAGGGACTTTAACTCTGATCTTATTTATGAGCACACAAAGGGCAGCACAAGGGGTCCTCTGGCGGGGCCTGTTCAAACAGAAGGCCGATGTGGACGGGTCTTTGAGGGGGCCGGGCCGCATTGACTCTGGGGAAGAGAGAGCGGCTGACAGGTCAGTCTTAAGAGCCTTAAAAAATGGGGCCGGGATCAGGGGCTACCGAGGGAGGGGAGAGCGAGGGGGGGCCCTCAGCCCTTCTCCCTCCGCTCCCCAGAGACGGGAGGGAGCTTAGAGACAATGAGTCTGTACCGTGGAGCTGAGGGGGAGCCGAGAGCGAGAGCGCTGGCTGGAGGGGAAGTTAAGGCAAGGAGGCAGGCAGGTGGGGAGCCGGGGGGGGGGGCATCGAGAGAAAGGACCTCCACCTTGTCGCAGCTGTCACACACGGCCCCGCACAAGTATGCGTTGCACCTCTCCAACACCCGGGCCTCCATCCCCACGGGATGGGGGGGTGGTGGCGGCGGTGGTGGTGGTAAATCAAGGAGCGATCCAACCCCCTCTCCGGGCTGGCAGGGCTGACGCTGATTTGGGGAGGGGGGGGGGCAAAGGATCAAAGCCCTCAGGAGGGGAGCACAACAGTTCCATCCAGCTGGACGCTTCCCTTCTGTCACCTCAGTGAGGGGGTGCCGACCGGCGGGGGGGGGGGGCTGTTCTGAGGAGGGCGGCGTGGGCTCCGGTGTCATAAACCACAAACCAGCACGGCACTTGATTGTGTGTATGTGCGTTTATGTCGAAAAGGGTTGTGGTGTGTTTGGGGGGGGGGGGGGGGTTTGGCCAAAGTCAGATGTGACACTGTGTGAGCCAAAGCGCGGATCTGTCACGGCTGTCATTGTTGCTTAGCAATGAGGCGAACAGAGGGAGAGAGAGGGAGAGAGAGAGGGGGAGGGAGAGAGAGAGAGAGAGAGAGAGAGAGAGAGAGAGAGAGAGAGAGAGAGAGAGAGAGAGAGAGAGAGAGAGAGAGAGAGAGAGAGAGAGAGAGAGAGAGAGAGAGAGAGAGCGGTGGACAGCAGAGGAAACTGTGGAGGAGATCGGCGGCGAACAGGAGGGGAGAGCCGGCGCACGTGTTCTCCGGCCTCTGCATGCTAACAAACCCACATTCATTTGTTTTCGTGCACGTGCCATGCACATCTGTGCATGTGTGTCCGTGCGAGCTGAGCGTTAAAAAAGTTTTTTTTGTTGTTGTCGTTTCCTTCTCTCCCTCTTTTTTTTTTTTTTGTTCTACCCCGGCTTCACCGGGCGGCACAGAAAGTTGCCCAGTCATCCAGTTTATGATTGCCTCTACCCAACCGTGACCCCTCACCCCCACGTCCACTGACCTGGAAGTTACGTCCATTCGGGGGCGGCCATTTCCTGACTCTATAAAAGGAGGCAGCGGAACTGAAGGAGACCGAGGGTGAAAATGGAGGGGCAGAATCATTAACTGCCAGAACAATGACCACAACTGTGTCCGAGTCCGACCCGGCGTTTTGGAGAGGTCAACCTCTAAAGATCTGAGAGCCCCACAGCCAGCGGCAGCACACAGAGCCCTTCGCAGCTGAGGGGCAGGCCTCTGACAGGACCATACAGGCAGAGGCAAAGAGAGTCTATAAACAGCTGGCTGCGCTCACAACCAACAAAGGAAGAAACCACCAGGGGCAGTCTTTTCTAACATGTAAAAATAAAAGGAGTCAAATTGGACGGGGAGCTGCTGCGAGAAGCGTGTGCAATGATTCAGCTGTATCTTGTGTCCGAAATTCTGAGCAAACGCGAAAAACAGATGTTGGATTCGTATCAGGGTCTCGATCCTCGGCTGCCATTAGCAGGACGTTTCCCACCAGTCTTCACGGTTCGGCATCCAGGCCCCAGGGGCCCAGAGCCAAGGCCGGGCCGGAAACAGGAGGCTCTCGCCTGGCCGTGACAGTCCGACGTGCCGGTCACCGGGCTCGGAGCAAATCTGGAAATTGATGTTCCGCAGCGCAGCGATCTCTTTGGGGGGGGGGGGGGGGGGTCAAGGTTTCGTCAAGGACCAGACGGCCATGCTCGACTGAAGAAGGGAGCGTCTGGCAGACCTCCAGCTTCCTCCTTCCTGTGCCACCCACTCCGAGCCATATTCGATGGAAGGAAAAAAAAAAAAGTCCTGCATGGCAGATAACATTCATGCTACTCAATCAACTGGCGTGTCCCAACGTCCCTGCGAGGGTTGAACACAAAGCACTGGTGTTTGGCAATAGTTCAGTTTGAGCCTTTGGTAAACTGAACAGCGCGATACAGAGATGGGTGTGTGTGATGGATAAGGGAGTCGTGGCTGGACGGGAGACGGGCGGCGGCGAGCGGAGCAGAGGGCGGCCGACAGAAGAGGGGTCCCGGCGGGACTCACTCTTCCCCTCGACTTTTTTGTTTTGGGGTTTTTTTTTTTTGTTTGTTTTTACTCGTCCCGTTTTGGAGAGATGTGGCCGTTGAACCGGATTCGGACTTACGAGTTCGAGGAGGGCGGCGTGGCAACGATGCCGGGCTACCGCAGGCGCTCCCTGGAAACCGACTGGTGATTGGTCGGCTCGGACGCCCGCACTTTTTTGAGGTGTCAGACGGGACAACATAGAGAAAGTCGAGGAAAACCTCAGCGATCTTCTACCTCTCTCTTAATACTACACATATTGTTAGGACTGGGGATTATTTGCAGCCTTCACTATTGATACAATGGGTTTTGTACCTTTGGCCGATACTTTACTTTGAGGAATATCAACATGCTTTTCTACAAAATGCCTTATTTACTTAAAAAAAATATATTTCTCGAAGGGTAAATGTTTAAAATCACGCAGCTGTAAAAGAACTAGATAAAGAAGAGTTTTGGTTTGACACGTATGGATCGGTACAAAGAAAAAAAACAAAAAGGAACAAAAAGGTACTGAGATCCGATATTCATCCATAAACTGGTTTGGATCACAAAGTGAATGAAAGAATTTAAGCACCATTGCTTTGGGGGCGTGAGGCTACGGCACCAGGAGGCCTGGTAATTTACAGCATATCCAGCTTGTGTCAAGAGAGGTGCTATCCACGGTTCGAAGCCGACCCCGAATTATGAGTCGGCCCCTCTGCCAGCGGCATCTCGTGGCCGGGACGTCACTATGTCGAGAATCTCTCGGCGGAGGAGGGAGTCGGTTACGGCGGCGGTTCATCTTTCCTCTCACGAAGCCCCGCACGGCGAGATATGGATGCACATGTAGAGCCAGAAATGGCACGAGTATATTTAGCATCTCTCGCTTTTGATGTCTCCCCCCCACCCCTTCCTCAGCCTGCCTCTCTTCCCCCCTCTCCCTCTCTAGTGCCAACGCTCTTGCAGATAAGAAGTGCTTCTCCCTCGAAGCTGAATGGAAATATCAGCGAGCATGTCGTCGCCTCAGAAAACCGGGCGCAGCAACGCGAGGCCGCCCCTGGCGGAGATCTGAGCCGCTGCTCTGGAGGGAGGCGGTGGCGGCGGCGCACGGCCATCCTGAGAAACAAGTAAATAAATAAAAGAAATCGAGAAAACCAGAAACTTAAAGTGGCAGATGAAGGTGGATGGAGGGAAAATAAATGGGTTCGTCAGAGAATAAGCGGTTGAACTGGTTGAACAGGGGATGCAATTAAACTTTTCCGACTTGCCACTTTGCAAAAACAAGAAAAAAAAAAAAAAGGAAAGTCATGAAGGATCCTCCTGCAGAGACAGGAAACATGCTAGAGTTGCTTAATCCATCGCACTGAGCCGCCACTCTTCATTTATTTGCCAAACGCTACAGTTGGTTGAGGAAACACGGTTGTAAGAACACGCTCGTTTATCACTTTAATTACTGATCGTTCTTCTGACGGACTGGGTTCACGACCCCCCTCGGGCGACGGCGCACGTTTCTGGGGCGGATCCCATAGAAATGACACGGTCCTGGAAAAACGCATCATGTGTTTTGTCTGAGAGCTGTGTCAGTGGCGGTCGCGTCCGGGAGTGACTGGGCTCACCAGTTTGTCGCTGTGATGAATGGTGGCTCTGTTGCAGAACGGCGAGCCCTGAGCCGTCTGACTGATCGGGAACACGAGGTCAGCACTTGACGTCCCCTGGACATTGTCTCGGGTTTTTATCTCAGAGCTCCCTCCCGTCATGTGACCCGCCGCTGGCAGCGCCTCGGCGTTCCTTCCAGGGCCGCCGTCTTCGAGGGCTCGCCGGTTTGCAAACAGATTACATCGACGAGCGGTGGGTGGGTGGGGTTCAGAATATGTGTTCGCTGCCGTGTGATCCGCTGCCGGGAATTTCTTGATTTTGTTTTCAGGGGATTCACATCTTTACGGACCATGGATGAAAAAACTAATAATGTGAAGTGGAAAAAAAAAAAAAATACAGTCTATTCACATATGTGCATGTTCAAGGAATCTTGTTTTCTGTAAAGGACAAAACTAACCGATCACAGTCAACTTTCTCTCCGAGCATTTATCATGAACAAAAACCAGAAAATAAGAATCGTGGGAGTGTCGTGCCAAAATATAATCAAAGCCAGTCAAGGATATTTCACATGCATGCCAAGCAAGAGTCTGCTAATGCTCCACATACCCTCCCTAATTCCATACTGCTCTCATCCAACCACACCTTTATGCTATGTATTTTTGTGCAGGACTAACAGCTGTGAAGCAAACCAATACGAGAGGACCGGTTCCATTCCGCTCTGGACCGGATGAAAGACGTTTCACGCTCCCGCTACCCCAACGGCGCAAAAACCAGCTCCAGAAGGTGGATGACAGGTACGGCATCCACCCGTTACCCTGACAGTCACCCCCCCACCACCACCCTTCCTGAGCTCAAAGCCGAGGTCAGGGGCAGTTCAAGGGTAATGGGAGCATTTGTTTGCATTCCTGGGCTGCTTCTAGGTTGCTCAGGCGGCCGGAGCGCCGGCGTTTGGGAGCCCTGGAGGCGGCAGCACCTTCCGCGAAAGTCCTCCTCCGCCGTGGGGCAAAGGGTCATCTAATGCGTAGAAAGGGGGTCATCGCGGCGGAGGGGGGAGAGCAAAGACTCGCTCCTCTGCCGAGAATAGGTGCCGCCCAAACCTCCCCCCGAGACAGGAGGGGGAGGAGGAGGAGAGAGGGCGCTGATATCCTACACTTGGGAAATACTGACTGGGCCAGCGAGAGCCCCTCACTCTCTCTCTCTCTCCGGCACCAAGGCTCCGGTTAGATCCAGGAATGGTGAAGACGGTTGGGTTCTGACGGCCGGTTTCATTTTGGATCCGGTTCCCATTTTGTTAAAATGCCTGTATCTGCTTATCTCGAACTCCAACAAATCTTGTATTTAATCATTTAACACACTCACTCTTTTTTTCTTCAAAAGAATAATGTGCAAAACATTCAGGTGGTATTTTAGTTAAGGAAGAAGAATGTTTTACAGCGGTTCCGGGTTAAACCTTTGAATTAGGAGGTACAGCACTGAAAATCTCTGTGTCAATCTGAGTTTGAGTAATCAAACATTTGTTTCTTTAAAGTTGCCGAAAGTAAAAAACCGGAGAGATCTGATTTTGGATTCGAAGAGAACCTGCTTTGATGAGAGGATCTGAAACCTGGTTACGGATCCAGTCAAACGCTCGGCGCTGTACCGATGAGACCGACAAGCAAAGAAAAAGAAAGAAAAACTGAGTCATTCCACTATTTCCCATCCTTGTTCTCTGGAGGGTCAGAAAAACAAGGCCAGCGGACCAACTGCAGCTGCCTTTTAATTAGCTTTATCAGATAAGGAAAAGTAATAAAGAAAAAAAATAAAGGTATCGCGGCCGCCGATCTAAATTGGTCGTGAGTGCACTTTCGGATTTTTTACAGCACCGCTCAGCTCCAAAGGGGAGAAGCTGACGCCACGGTGGCAATGCTTGCTGGACTCGGTCATGTACATGGGTGTTGGTGCCAACACTAAATCCAATTATAAAACAGGCTGGCACCAATCAGCCTGATGACTGTCTACCTGGAGCCCTGGTGGGGGTGTGTGGGGGTGTGTGGGGGGGTGACGGCAGAGCCGGAGGTGCCAGCTTCAGCCATGGCAGCGGAGGGGGAAGAAAATCAGCGGAGGAATAATGTGTTTGCCTGATTGCCCGGGACTGCGAGTGCGTATTTGTTACAATCAACCGGGTTAGTTGAGTGGTTCTTGGATAGTGTGTGTGTGTCGGTGTGTGTGTCTTTGTGGCACGCTGCCAGAGGCACATATCTCAGCAGAGCACTACGGGCGCCAGGCGCCAGCTGAACCTTTTTTATTCCGGACCGCCGCTGCAACTGCCCGGCAACTTGACTGCGCCCCCGGCACCTGTCTAGCAAACATACGCTCACCCCCCGACGCCGAAGGGGGGGGGGGACAAAAAAATACCGAAAACCGCACACGACAGGGGCGAGGGGAAGCGGCGTGGAGGAGGCTCGCGTCTCGACCCCGCCGGCACCTGTCGCCGGCTTAACCGCGGACGACCGTGGCTCAGTACAAAAAAAGGGAGGGGGGGTGTGTTCCTAACGCTTGAAGCCTGAAACTCAGATATAAAATGAAAAGGGGGGGGGGGGGGCTGGTGGGGGTCCAAAGCCCGTGGGGGTCCAAAGCCCCCCCCCAAGACGACGGCAAGCAATTTGGCATCTGAAGCAGCCTGCACGGAGGAGGGCCTAGTCAGAGGGGCCGCTGTTCAACACTGTCAGGTAGGCAAGTGTGTGGTCGATCTCTCACAGAAACGCCGCCGGCCTCCGATGTGGCGAGACTTCTTTTGAAGGAGGGCGTTCAGATACCCCCCCCCCCCCGAAATCCAATGCTCTCGCGGCACTACGCACGGCATCACACGGTCGCCCGCTGCCGTTCCTATTATCCATCGGAAGCGACGGACGACTTGCTCTCCGTGCGTCCATCGGTTTTCCAGCCAACCATCACGTCAGCGTTTGTCAGCGGCGCCGTCCAACATGCCTGCTTCCTGTCGAAGTTTGCTCCTCCAGGTCGGGCACGTAAATTAAAAGTCGTAAATTTATTTTATTTATATATTTATGGCATCTGCGAATTCATGTGGATTCTCTAGTGTTCTGTGGATTTTAATAATCATTTAAAAATAACAAACTAATTTACAGCGAGCGGTTTGTTTCCATCGCCAGGAGCTGTTTTGCTCTTATGGATGAAACTGAAGCCATCAAACTACCAGGACAGTGAAAGGGATGAAAATGAAAAGGCCGATCTGGACCCCGACCAGAGTCTTTCAATGGCCCGGTCCAATCCCAGCATGCTTGCGGCTCCGGCCTACAGAGCCGTGTCCAGGCCTGGCTCTGATTTAACCGTGCCCCAGATTTCCTCCCCCTCCCGGGCTAACACCTGGACGGGATCTGTAAGCGGCACCGGTCGGTCCTTCCAGGTCCTGACAAAAACATCCCCGCCCGCTACAATTCCCAGTCTACCCCCCCCCCCAATAACTTCGGAGCGGGCGAGCAGCTCGCTCAGCATCTGCCAATGATGCAGAGCCAACGCCAGAGCCCCCAGGGCCGTGGGACGCTCGGGATTTCGGTCTTTGTCCAATCCGAGCAAGAAAGGGGAAAAAAAAAGAAACACAAAAATAAATCAAAATCTTCTGCTGCCGTTGTCGCCAAAGTGAAGCATTTGACATCTTTCCTTACGACTTGTAGGAACTTAACTTCCACTCAAGTCAAACCATCGCTAATAAACTACGTCTTCCCGCCTTTAATCATGGAAAAAAAAAAAATAAAAACGCGGACATACTGTATGAATTAGCTTTAGGAAAACCACACAACCCCCCTGCCTGTTACCGACTGGCCTATAATTCAGAGAGTACGGTGCCTGGTTCTCTAAAAAACAATAATTATCTGCATACGAGCCTGTTGTTTCCCGGCCATCTGCGACAACGACAGAGCGCGGACATTTAAGGCCGAGGTCTCTAAACTAATACACAAACAAAAACAAGAAAAGTGGTACAAGCCTCCGACGGGGCCCGATTTCGGGCCATGACTTTGATTTGGAGCAAGCTAACTCAGAAACGAGGATGACGTCCGGCGACAGACTTCGCCCGGCCTCTCGGGACAGGGGCCCTGTGGATCGACCACCTCGAAGCAAGAGCGGGAAAATCCCACCGACCCAACTAAAGGGCTGCGCCGACTCTCGGCAGAATGTGGCGGATTCACCTTGATCCAGGCGGATGGTTCACCCTGATTCTTTGGAGGGTCTCGTTGTCGTTCTCGTCTTTCTCCGGTCACCGCATCAGTACGTATTCACCCTCTTTTCCTTTCCTTTTCCTCCTTCCAGCAAATCCACTACCACTCCTTGGTAATTGTTTTGGGGTTTTTTTTACACTTTGGATTCGTTTTCTGGGTTTTATTTTCCAACAGCACAGCACATTAATTCAATAGTGGTTAGCGGCTGATTTGTAAAACTTAACTGCACAAAGAAAAAAAAAAAATGCAGTGGCACAAATGCCAGATTTGGATCGGCACACAATCTAATCAATCAATTCTGCAACAAAGGGGTTTCTTTCCAACGGAATCAGCTAAATCTGTTTCATGCTTTTTGAAGTTGCAGCTATACGGCAATTACAGCATGCCTTTGCAAGATTCAGACTCTTTTGAACGTCTGGCCTCCTCAAACTTTTCATCAAGTTTACATTATCGTTTGAGATTGAGCCTCTGCTGTAATCACGGTGCTGCATTTAAGACCAACCAAATTTCTGAGGACGGCCTGCGTGTAAACAACGCTGAAAAACAATAAAGCTTTTGTTTGCTGCAGAGCGTCAGCGCCGCAAGGCTGATGTGGCAGTTTGGCAACAGAGGACGGACGTACATTTCACACTCGGGGGCAATTAACAGGAGCGTGGGGACACAGCGTGTGGAGGACAACGACCGGTCCAGTCTGGGGCCGTGAATGACAATTACTTTGCTGCTGCTTGGTTTGCACCAATTAAATCAACGATCCGTTTTGCATAAAAATGTCCAATGATGTCTTAAAATTGCTCTCAAAAAAAGGAAAAAAAAACAAAATAGTGATGCAACTTTAAACATTATGACACAGAGGAAAGGGCAGGCGAGGAGGAGTGATCGATCGACCGCCGCGGCACTAGTCTGGTCATTGATCCCCTCGGCTGCTCTTTCACCCTCTGCAGATTCGGGTTCTCTGAATTTTTTGTCAATTCGATGCACGGAAATACAACACTGTCAACTCTGCTTATTATAAACTCTGGCCAGACAACAATCGTGGCCCCTTTCATGGCACCAGCTCTCAATCACCGCACCGTAAACAGTGGACTCAGCCAGCCATGGGCCCTTATCAGGCACCGCCGAAGCTCAGTTCTATTCTGAAGGTGGTGTTATGAAACACTGAGTGGGAGTTGTAGTATTATACATAGCTGCCTGTGTAGGCCAACTCTTTAATCAGTCACTGTAATTGCTGGGATGGACTTTGAACCACAGACATATTTGTCTCTGCTTTTCATCCATAGCTAAAACGGCTGGAAGGAAGGGGAAGGGAGGCGGGCGAGCGCCCGGGTCCCCGGGGCGGCGCACGGCTCCCGCCTCGGCCCCAGCGGGCAGCCGAGCGAGGGGGAGCGACGGAGGGGTCACGGGCCCCAGAGAGAGACTGAGAGAAAGTTCTGGCTGCGGGGCGGGACAGGGCGTGGGGGGCGAGGAACGGAGTGGGGTTGGAAGCGGCTCAGGGAGGGGGAGGGCGGCGGCGGCGTCGATGGCGGCGGCTGAGTGGAGGGGACACGACGGTTCACAAGCCTCCAGTGGCAGATTGAGCTCTTTGAGGAGCCCAAACAGGCCTCTCCTCTGAATACTAAGACCTTTCAGAGAGGCAACACTGCTACAGAGACGCAACTCCAAAGCCTCTCCTTTGAGGCCCCCGCGATATATGGGGCTTTCAGCTGCTTGTGCAAGAGTAGGTCTAATTAGAAGTCGAGGCGATACAAGGGAGGAGGGAGCGGGGGGGTTAGGGAGGCGGGAGCAGAGGAGCTAAGGAGAAGAAGAGAGGCAAGGAGGGGTACTTGATTTAAGAGGCCATTGTTTTAACAAGTACATTCTGCCTCCCCCTGCTTTCTCCTCATGGCCTCCCCTTCAGATGCCCACACTCCACAGAGTCAAAAGGCGGCGTTTAGCCCCTGCGAGCGGAGAGGGGCCGGGCTTGTTTTGACACTTTGTCCTCCTTGGCTTCTGTGAAAAGGCCCCGCTTCTATGGGCCACTCGAGTTCATTAGGGAGCGCGGCGCTTTCAGTCGCGTCCCCATTCCGGCTCCAGGCCTCAATGGGGCCCCCAAAGCCCTCCGCTGTTTGTTTAATAAAGACCCTCGCCACCTCCGCGGCCACCGCCTCCGCCTCCCCACCCCTCCCTCCCTCATCACAGGGCCCGACCGAGCGAAGAAAGAAAATGCCGGAGGAGAGAGAGAGAGCAGGGTAATAGATGTTCAGAAGAGGCATAAGCATGAAGACGTATGGTGAAGGGAGGAAAAAAACCCACACGGGTGCAGAGCGAGGCATGTGCGCTCTCTCAGGTCAAATATGTGTGTGTGTGTGTGTGTGTGTGTGTGTGTGTGTGTGTGTGTGTGTGTGTGTGTGTGCCCAGAGTCAGGTTTCAGCTCTCACACTTATAAATGACATCACCATGCAACGTATGGGGGGGGGCAACTCAGAGCTGAGCACTGTCACTCTAGAAGGGCAAAGGCATTTTGAGATGACACGGGCCCCCCAGGGATGTCTCAGCCTCCGCCGTGTGTGTGTGTGTGTGTGACTGTGTGTGTGTGTGTACATGAGCCACAGTTGGAGATAATTAGAGTGATCGTACACAGCAGTTTTCCGCTAGCTTGCGGTTGGTGATCGGTTGCACGGCACGTCCCATTTTGCACACAACTCTAAGGAAACAGGTTGTGTTGTGCCTGCTTCAGTTGACTTGGATTGGACCAGATTTGGTGGGATGGCACAGATTAAATACCTTTTTTTCCCCTAATAATCTACCAAATTTTTGTTTGGCCTCTGCTAGGGTTTCTGCCATCGGTCTGACAGGCTTGTTTAGTTTGGGTTTTTTTTCCCCTTGGCCTGTTTCATTTGCGTTGACACACTCTTTGGAAAACACATAAAAAGTTCCTGCGAACAGCTCCCAAAATGCAAATTCGACACCTGGAATCATCTACAGACCTTTTAACCTGCTTCATTCGTCATGAAACAATGAGGGAACGGGCCGCACACGGAGCCACGAAGCTAACCCGTCGTTGTCCGATTACTTATTACGTGTAAAAACGGCCGATATTCCCAAGCAGTGTGATGATTTCCTCAAGCCCCTTGAAATAAAGCTGGAAGTCAACACTTGAGTCACATCTTGGCGGCTTCGTTTTCAAGGCCGTTGTGAAGGTGAACGGGCTCAAAATTAAATTTAAAAACAAAAACCTGAGTCATAAATACTTATGTCCCCGACTGTAAATATTGTTTTATGGCAGATTAAAGCCAAACCCAAACCTGGGATCTCTCCTCTTACGCGCTTACCTTCATTGCCAAACATCTGACAGGACACTATATCCTCTGGAAGTCCGGGTCACATCGAAGTGGGGGGTTTTTTCCACACGAGATCTCTACTGAAGTCTTTTTTAACCCCATGGTCGCTGCGGCCTGTCTCTCCTCCCGGTCCTGGCAACTACAAAGACATCTGATACGGCAACGCCGATCCACCCTGTGCTTGTTTTGTTTTTGGTTTTTTTCCCTTCATTGCCGAGCGACACGGCCGTTCGTCAGCTGGTATGCGGACGGCGGCTAAGCCTGAGATCCGGATCCAGAAGTGGGACGCCGTCGAACACTAATCGCCACCATCAGTCATTAGCCGCTGATCAGATTCCTCAAGCTGCCGCTATGGCGAATCAGTGCGATTTGATTCATAAAGCCCGGCCTCTGCCGATTCGGTGGAAGACGGAAAGAGATGCTGATTAGCTCCATGCAAAGCTTCCCATTTGCCCAGTGAATTTATTCACAAATGATGCCGGAACAATGATAACATCAAATATACTGTACCACATTCACGGCACCATATGTGAGGATACTGAAAGCTCATTTATTTTTGTGCAGATTGTACCGACGTTTAGAAACAGGACGGAAAATCTGGTTATCAAACGACGTACAGCTGAATTCTTCACTTTCAGTTTTGAGCAAGAAAAACTGGAATCGTGGGAAAACCGCGGGGTTTTCTACTTACTATTCACTCCACCTTAAGTCCATTAGGTAGCTAATAGTGTAAATGTGCAGTACGGATTTGTGGCGTTACAGGATTTAACACTCGCCAGCGTGCGCCGGGGAGAGAGTGTGGGGGGTCCCAGTCAAATCGTATCACACTCTAATCTTATCTGAAGCTTGAGATGGAAGCTGTGAGATTGTGTGTGTGAGAGAGAGTGTGTGTCTGTGTGTGTGTGTGTTCCGAAAACATAAGCCTGAACCGGGCTGTTTGTGCACACGGGCATGTTGGAGGGAGGTGAGGAGCCCCCATTCGTGCACCTTTTGGAGGTGATCTATGAGACAGCTGCAGGGCCCCCCCATCTGCGGGGCCCCCCATCTGCAGCCCCCCCCCCCCCCCCAACTGGTGAACAGAGAGGGAGGGCGGTACGATTAAAAAGGTGGTGGTGGTGACCATGAGCACCGTGGAAGAGTTTAAACACAGAAGAATAAGAGAGATATGATCAAGAAAACAAAAAAAAAAAAAACAAAGAAACCAGAAGGAAAACAATCCCACATGAATGAGAATAAAGGGCAGCTGTGTGGCAAACACACCAAAACTTATCTGGAAAACATGGCAAAGGGACAGAAGTGCTCATGTTTGCTCTGGGCAGGGATTTTCCACTGAGGAAAGAAAAAAACAAGTCTTCTGAATGTCAGAAGTTCATCTTCGTAGGCACGAAAGGTGGAACCGAAAGGTTCGCCGCTCAATCCGCCAGCTGCGGTCAGCTCGGATTCACGGAGGCCGGGATGGATGCGTGGCGAGCGACGCCGACGCTCCGACCGGAGCGCCGTTTAACGGCGTTTTCCGGTGGAGCAACGGTGGCTTGGAACTTGTGCACCAACAGGGGAGGCTCCAGCTAATTCTGTCGTCGCGAATCATCTAATTTTTTTTGTTGTTTTGTTTTTTTCCCCTAAGTTTATAGTCAGCGGATGCTCGACGGCGAAAACACAAACAGAACTTCCAGCGGGATATTCCTTTAAAAAGAGGGCGACGAGACATGTCAAAAGCTAACGGAGATTGAGCAAGAGTGTGTTTGTTCAGCCGGAGTCGGTGGGGCGCGGACGAACCTTGTGGAAAAAACAAAACAAAAATAAAAATAAAAAAACAAAACGCGATTAAAGTAAACTGACGGAAAAAGCCTCATCTCCCTCCTGTCGAACGCTGCTGCGTAGAGGGCGGCCTGTTTACGAGCTGTCCGTGTAGCGTGTTGCAGAAAGCATGTACACACTCTCACACACTCTCACACACACACTCCTAGTCCATGACCTCGGCGTAGTGAACGGGGGCCATGTCCAGTTAGGAAAGAAGCCCTGTCTGTCTCTGTGGTTATTTATATCCTGAACTCTCACCCAATGTGTTTTCTGTCTGTGGTCTGCACGGCGGGGGGCTGGGGGGGCTCATTTATATACAGCCGATTATTGCCATAATTCAGACTTTTACCAAAGGCTTTTCTCGCCATGGTTACTCGCAGCCTTGACAAATCATAAAAACACCCCGGAGAAACTTTTGAAAATCAAAATTTATGATTAACTGCCGCAATAAAAAAATTTATAAAAAAGGAGTCATCGCTTGCTAAGCGCTTATCATCCGACAGAGGGATATCAATGATTTATCGCCGTCTACTCAGGCATAAAACTTTCAACCGGGCTTTCATTTCCGAGATTGATTGGACGACCCCTCCCGAACAGACGACAAGGGGGCGACTGTCTTGCGCCGGGGATAAAAAAAAGGAAAGAAAAAAGAATTTGTTCAGATGACGCCGTCGCCCGGAGACAGAAGTCGTCTCCGGACCATATGTTTGCGCCCCGTGGCCCGTGGCCCGTAACCGGACGCGTGGTTTAACCCATTCGACACGCTGGAAATCATGGTCGCGCGGATTCCCTGGTGAACGACTGGACCCACGCTGGCGACCAGTCGCTTCTTCTTCTTTTCTTTTTTTTTTTTTCGGAGAGAGAGAGGCAAGGCAAAGTGCAGGGGGGGGGGTTGTTTTTAAAATGCCCGACCCGCCGCCGAAGCCTCGATCGTTTAGCTCTGATGTCGTCTTCCAAATTTGCGTAGCGTTTTTGCCTGAACTCACAGCAAGAGAGAGAGAGCGAGAGAGAAAGAGAGAGGAGCGAAGCCAATTAAGTTACTATGGATCTGTATGAGTGTGTCCTTCAAAATGTCTTTATGTCCCAGCCCCCCCACCCCCCGACCCAGCCCCCTCCCCCGGTGGTGCTCAGACAGCGAGTCTCCAGTCCTGCTTATCTTTCTGTCCTCTACAGCAGACCCCCGCTGAGACAAGAGAACCACAGTTTATTACGCTCTCCGATAATCTGCAACCCCCGTGGAACCCGGATTCGTACTACATGGCCTAAAAAAAAAAAAAAAAAAAAAAGAAAGAAAGAAAAGAAAAGAAAAATGGCCGACGTCCATTTCAGTACCAAACCTCTGCGGCGATGTGGCCTAAATTCACGTAGGTGAGTCTGTCCTGTTACCTGAGGTTTCGGATTAAGATTCAGAGAAACTTTATTGTCCAATATTTCTTTGGGACCATTTTTTCGGTTGTTGTTGTTGCTGCTGCTGCTGCTGCTGTTGTTGTAGTTGCTTTTTCGTAATGTGTTTCAAGGGAAACGTGCTCGCTGGCGTTACAAGTTCCAGAGAATGAACGGTGCATCGTCTTTCATTCATGGGGGGGGGGCTTTGCCTTCCCGCTCAAGGACACTTTGCCATGTGGACGGGAACGATGTGGGGAAGAAACGACCAAGCCCAGTCCGCAACTTGAGCCCCAACGCCAGGTCACCGCCAGAAAGAGTGTGTGAATGGGCCCCGAGTTTTCCCGGAAGGTTCTTTTTCATTTGTTGCCCCTGGCTGGATGTTATAGTTGCATCTTGGTTATTTTGGCTTTCGTTGGGTCAAAGGTCCAGAGACTAAACAGCCCCTTGAAACTCCCGACAACAAACGCACAAGGGTGACAAACGGCGGTTTCTGCCAACGGAGCTTTTCTGTCTTCCCGCCGTTTGTCACGGAAAGGGACCGACTTTGTTTCACCCCCCCCCGACATCTGTGACACATATTAGCGCCGCGCACATAATTGAAATGGGCCCTGGGGCCGCGGCAATCGCATTCTGAAATCATACACGACCCTGAAGACGGGAGCTCTGGGGGGGGGGGCTCACAGGCAGAGAGAGAGAGAGAGAGAGGGGGGGGTCAGGTGATTTATCTGAAGGTGGAGGAACATGAGTAGAGGAGTTTAGGGGGAGTTTGGGGGGAGTTTTGGGGTTGGGGGGTGGGAGGGTGGGGGTGGTACGAGGTCTGACATTTATCCATATGAGAATGTTGTGTGTATGTGGGGAATCAAGTGATCATAGGTTACCTCCACTGCTACCTTGGAGGTGCAATTCCATCCCGACAGCAGAGACACACAAAGCACAGCGGGAGTATCGGGTGGCCCACTCTGCCCCCCCCCCCCCCCACACACACACACACACACTCTGCCCCCCCGGTGAAAACAGAAAGCCTGGCTGACACCAACCTAACCAGCTAGACCAGAGGAGGGGGCGCACACACACAAACACAATCCCATACACTCATCCAACACAACAGCTCCAGTCTGAGATCCATTAATGGACTCCTCCTCCTCCTCCTCCTCCTCCTCCTCCTCCTCCTCCTCCTCGACGAAGGGGAAAGCCACCAGGGTGGAAGGCGAACGCAGGTCTATGCTGAGAATATCGAGACGAGCCGAGACAAAGGAGGCCCCGGGTCTCCCAGACGTTAGACGGGGCCCCCCCAAAAAAATAAAAAAAGAAATAATTAAAAAGAAAAAAAATCACGCTTTCCTTCCCAGACCCAAAACCCGGACTGGAACCTGCACCAAGAACAACTGACGGCAGGCAATAAATCTGTCTGTGGGCCCCGGGTTGTTCGGAAATATCCGCATTACAGCCCCCGCTAATACCAACACAATTACTCCGAGGACACTTAATCAAATGCGGAGCTATTTTTTTTGTGAGACCAAAAATCATGATTTTACATCCTGGTTCTCGCTGCGTCCGCAAAAAAAAACAAAAAAACAAAAAAAAGAAAACATGCCTGCAGGGTTTTCTGAAAAGGTGAGTGTGTGTGTGTGTGTGTGTGTGAGTCCAGGATGTGGAGGGCAACGTGGGGGGACTAATCAATCCAAACGGGGGGGGCGGACGTAGCTAACACAAGGCCGAACTCCCCACCTCCCCCTCACCTCCCCCTCACCTCCCCCTCACCTCCCCCTTGTCCTGTACGCTGTTCTCACGTCTCTAATTCATCTTCTTTTAGCCCCTTTTCTTCTCCCTCTAGTTACGACTTGTGACGATTAGGTAATTACCAGATTAGAAAAAAAAAAAAAATGTAATTAATAAAATCTTCAATTTAAATGAAAAGGTTTCGCAGAGGTGACGAGGCGGAGATCTCGCAGTTCCTGACACAATTAAGCTCTACGGCTTTATGAGGTTTCCACTGTTACTATAGCGGCGCCGACACCTCTCAGATCCCTTATCGTGGACAATAGGAACGTCTCCCTCCGGCAGATTAAACAGAAGGAGCCAATCTTCCAAACGTTATTCGGTCAAAGGCTGAATAAATCAGGATTTATATCACAAGCTGCTTGCTCGGAGCACGAGACGAGCACGAACCTGAGCGGACGCCGGGTCAAACCCTCCGCCCCCGGCGGCTCCTCAGCATCCGGCGGCGCGTTTCCGATGAGCACAAATGAGCTTGACACCGCTCCGTACTCGTCTCTCGCGATCAATTAGCCGTTAATACGAGACGAAAAAAACCTAAAAACAACGCCGGCGCTCATTAAAACGTGGCTCCTGCTCTTCTATTTTTCTCCTCAAGGTTTTAATATTTACATACATTTGTTTATTTATTTATTTCAAATCAAAAGAGAACCGCGTTTCTGATGCTAACGAAGGCGCTCTCTTTCTTTCAGGTTGGGGGAAAAAAACAAACAAACAAACAAAAAACAAAAAAATCACAACGCCTCCGCTGTAATATGCAGCTGCAAACTCAGCCGTTTAGCATCTCAGATGTGAGGACGTGGTGCTTCTTCCTCCTCTGTATCATTTTAAAATTCAATACCTTTGAGGTTTAGACAGAAACAAACAATATGAAGATCAGCCTTGATTTCTGGGGAACTACAATGGACTTTTGTTTGATGTCAGTAAACACATGTTGCAGCCCACCTCTCTTCATTGTATTTTACTGTCATCATCCCTTTTGCTTCTCTCCATCTTCTTCTTTTCTTTTTTGCAGAAATAACAAAAAAACAATCAACCCCATTCAAGGAAGCGTTTTTTTTGGACTGTCGCCCAGCTGTCAGGTTTCCTACAGCGGCCTCAGTCTGGTTCCGCTTCGGTTCTGCAGGGGGCGGAGACGGATCGTCCCGTAAATTGAAAATTTCATCCCCAATCTCGTCGGATGATGGGTGTATCTGTCAGCTGCGCTCGGTTCTTGTGAATCCACAAACGTTCTCTGACGACTGCCTTCGGTGGAAAAACAAGAACAAACAAACAAACAAACGACGACGACAGCACAGAAGGTTCCAGGCCGTGCCGTGAGCCCGATCAATAGTTGATTAGTAAATGAGGAGGGGTCAATGGGAATCAAGAGGGGGGGAGGGCGGGGGTCGCTCCGTCCCAGGGCACATCATTAAACTGTGTAACACACTCTCCAAACAGGCCATTAGTCCAACTCAGCCCCATTACTGCAAGGCCACTAGACTCAGCTGAGACGGCAGCTTGACCTCACACACACACACACACACACACACACACACACACACACACACACACAGTGGACACTCACTCTGTCTCTGTCTCCGTCCTTCACACACACACACACACACACACACACACAGACTCAGACTAATGAATCATAGCCCTAGGTCGTCTACTGTCAGAGGGGACCGGCCGCCGGCCTTTTGTAGTCATTTACTGTACACGGCTTGGAAATTACAGACTGTACCACTTCATTCGTCTTTCCATGAAATCCCATAATGTATATTTTAAAATTAAAAAGGAGTCTGACATGCCAGGGTCGGACCAGTATAAATCAGTCTGCCAACATTTTTGGCCAATACGGTGAACATTTCAAGTCTTGACCAACTAGGATTTCATCTTCGCACAGACCATTTAATTTAGTCAATTAATTGTTTAAAGATATATTTATCTATGTAGGCTTTTTAAAAAAAAAATTTATTTCCAACCACTGGATAGCTGCGGTATGAGCTCCTGCCCTCGGGAGCCACCGGCCTTAAAATAATATCATTAGTGCGAGTCTGACTGTCAGTGTGACATGAGGGTTTAAATGCTGGTTCGGAGACTTTTTTTTTTTCCATCCTGACAAAAATATACCTCTGAGTGTGTGTGTGTGTGTGTGTGTGTGTGTGTGTGTGGGGGGGGGGTTGCTGTCGTATTTCAAATTCCTGGCACGAAAACGATCAAAGTTGAAGATCTTGGAGTGAAAATTGGAACTGAATGGCATCCATCAGCAGCTTCAGCTCAAAATTGCCCCCCCCCCCAAGAGGCACGGAGCGTCACTTGAGCTATAGGTTGTGCGCCACGAAATGCCGACACCAGCGCCTCGCACTCACGCACCACTGACAACAACATGTCCGAAATCTTGATACAGGCCCGGCAGACCTAATTGCTTTATGACAGAACAAGTCCATAATTAAACGAGCTCCAAATGGAGCGGGGGAGGCCGCGGGGGGGTGGGGGTCTGGCGCGGGGGCGCAAAACATCAATAACTACATCTCAAAGGATGAAAGGCCCAACTATAAATAAGATGTGGATCATCTAAAGGGGGTGGAGGGGTGGGGTGGGGGGGCTATTGTTTTCGATTGGGATATTGGCTCTTATCTGGTTGACATTTTGGAGACGGTCTCCCGGTGACATTTAGGAGATGTCACAATTACAGCAACCTCCGTTTGAGGCCCAACCAGCCAATTACCGATGCCCCCCCCCCCATCCTGTCAGGTAAATCCTTTTCATGTCATGTCATAAGGCACGACACCCATGTGTGTGATTGTGTGTGTGTACGTATGACGCTAAGCCCAGTGTGTGTGTGTGTTTACGTGTGTCTGTGTGTATGTGTGTGTGTGTGTGTGTGTCTTTGTGTTTAGAAATAGCTTCAGTAGGGTCCCTGCATTCCAGCGGCTGTTCTAACATGTTGTAAATACAAGGTGTTAGAGAAAACATAGGAAGGGGGTGGTGGAAATCACTCAGACCTATTACAAGGGCTGCTGTGTGTGTGTGTGTGTGCATGTGTGTGTGTGTGTGTGTGGGGGGGGGGTACAGGATGTAGGTTATCAAAGATAAACAACCCAGTTCACCTGCAATCGGAGCATAGAACAGTCTGCATGGCTGTTTTAAACCGAACAGAAACATAAGGGCTGCATCCACCGACACCTCCGTCATATCCTGAGGGATTTGATCTTGTTTCTTTGTAAAATATATATATTTATCAATGGATCATCTGCATAACTGAGACAAGCAAGGAGTGATTTTTTTTTTTTTTTAAACAAACTGTACCGAACTTTCTACAAAGCCTATGAACCATGCAAGAGCACAAAATCCATCACTTATACCCTTTCATACATTTCATGTTTTATTCTCCAAGACGAGCCCTCAGCATTAAAAACGGCATCCTAACTGATTCAAGATTTTAGGGGGGGGGGGGTCAAATCCCACATCGGACCAGGACCGATGACAACGTGCTTCAAGGTGGGGATGTGACAGGACATCTGGCACGCGCACACGCGCACACACGCACACACCCCCCTCGCGCTGTAGCACATGCAGCCTCACCTTCGTGCGACGCCAGGAACCGCTCGCAAAACCTCCCATAAACCCACATAATCCCGATCCAACTGCGCTGCAACACATAACCACAGCTCGGTGCGCTGCAACACACAACACCCGCACACATGCGACGGCACGTATGGCTGACGCACGGTGCAAGCGGGGTGAAGAGTGCAAAATAAAGCTGCGGGGCCGCGGAGCGCAGGAGGCACCGCCGGAGGAATCAGTCAAGTAGGAGCCGCCAGTTTGTCATTTTCACAAGTTGCGTCGGTAAAATGCGACGAGCTGCCGCCGCTGCCGCTGCTGCGGCTGCAGCTCGGATCATCGGCCTCAAACAGCCGCACAAGCACATTGTCAAACAAGATTATTATTAAAAAAAGAAGAGAAAAAAAAAAGATTGCACACGCACGGGCGCGCGCACACACACTCTCTCTCAAACACACACACGCTCTCTCTCTCTCAAACACACACTCTCTCTCTCAAACACACACTCTCTCTCTCTCTCCACTCGTTTCTATTTTAACCACCTAAATTGCGCTCTCTAATAAGGGGGAAACTTGGCCGCTGACTTTATGTGTCTGAATGTGCGAGTCAAACCGCCGCGGAGCTGATAAGGCAGGGAATTAAAAGGCGCGCGCACGTGCGCGCGCGCGCACGCACACATAAATAGATCTGGATCTAGATCTAGACATAGACATAGATGGATCTAGATCTATATCTATATATTACCAAATCCCGGCGGTGCAAAAATACCCTCCGTCCACCTCACAGGGGGAAAAACACCCTCACATGCAGTTTTCCACTTTGCGCCGGGTTCGGTTTTACTGTTCTTTGGGTTTAATGTTCCTGTTTTTCCTCTTTTTTAAATGGACGGTTTCTTACCTGGAGTCTGGTGGAGCAGTAAAGTTACCAGGGCTCCCCACAGCACGGCGGCCGGCTGCATCTTGTCCCCCCGCTTTTCCTCTCGCTTCTCCGGGCTTCCCTCACCCCCTCGGTCCCCTCCTCTTCTTCTCCTTCTCTCTCTCTCTCTCCTTCTTCTTCTCCTTCTTCTTCTTCTCCTCCTTCTCCTCCTCTCTCCTCCACACGGTGTGATATCAACCGGCTTCTGTGGACGAGAAGACGCTCCGGCTTTTTCACGCCAACTTCACACCATGACTGACTTTTTCTCGTGTCTCCTCGCCCCTTCTCCTCTTCCTCTCGTGGCCCCCCCGGTCTCTCTCGGTCCTCGGCCTCCTCCTCCTCCTCCTCGCTCCTGTCGTGTCCGTGATAACGCGACGGACCCGGGTTTATGAAGTTAACTCCGGAGGCACCAGCTCGGCCGCGGTCTCCAACATGTTGTGCTCCAGTTACCGACGCAGCGGCCACCAAAAAGGAGCTGTGGGCCGTACCAAGGCCGGGCTCGGGGGAGGGGGGGGCGGGCCGCGTCCGCCGCGGGGTTTTCTCCGCCCGAAACGGGGGCGAGGGAGCGACGGCGACGGGTCACGTTGACGCCTCCGACCGGAGAATCCAACCCAAACTCCGACTTCCTCTCGTTCCGTTTCCCCTCCTGGTTTTTCTTACCCCCGAAGCTCCTGCCCCCCCCCCGTCCCTCGAGAAAATGGTCTCGTCCACAAAAAAAAGCGAGTCCGTGCTCCGGTTGTGTCATTTCTTAAGTTACAATGTCTCCAAAGAGCAAATCAAAGGACGAGACCGACGCTCCCGCCGCGTCCGTGCAAAATAAAACAAACGGACAAAGTTGATTTATCCTGCTTCATCTTTCCTCTTTAGTTCTTCACACAATGTGGGTTAAATAAGAAGAGAAGAAGAGGAGGAGGAGGAGGAGGAGGAGGACAGGAAGAGCGTTCCCGTGTCAGTGGATGCGAATGACACAACAGTGGTTTCCACGATGGGGAGTGTAACGACCAGGAGATGAGGTTATCATACGACAAAGATTCACAAGAACAAACAACAGGAAACACAGGTTACAGGAGGGATATTATTAATAATTAATCCCTGGAGAAAAAGTCCTGCCAGGGATTATAGAAGCACCATACACACGTTTACACATGCAGCTTAATCCAAAGAGTCAAAATAAACTTATTATTAACTGAGACACACACACGCTGCAATAAATATATACGTTCCTATAGAAATATAATGGGGACTCCATCAGATATAAAACAGCTCTTCAAGTCAAAGGAGACCGAAGAGGAGCGTTAAACTGATACCAGGCTTTTAAAAGTGAGGATTATGTCATATAAATTAACCAGAATCCCATTATTAGGGATCACAGACATATCCCAAGCTCCAGTGTGAGAATGTGATGGCGCTACAACAGATACACTATACTTTTAAAGCCATGAAGTATAAAAGAGGTAAGATATTAAGTACAACCCTCTATTAGTTGTTATAGAAATGTCAGTATGATGGTATAAGACATAGATCAATAGATAGACAGATAGATAGATAGTTTGATTGATTAATTGATTGCTTGATCTCTTGTTTGATTGATTGATTGATTGAGTGATTTATTGGAGGCCTTTGTAGCCGGCAGCTGTCATAGCGCCACGGGAAAATTGCAGTATGACAGCTGCCAAGTCACATAAATCCCAAAGCAAATTAGATAAGGATACTGAAGGAGGTGAGATAGACAGAAAATACAATTTAAAAAGAAGCGGCAAATAGTAAACAATCAGCTCAAGTAAAAATAATTTATTACCTTATACCAGCAGCGTAATATAAGATATATTACAGGCAACATCTGTCCTGACAATATTTATCCTGGGAGTAAAGCTTCGTTAAATTTTAACAACCCTTGATTCATTTGTTATGAAAGTGTGAAAAGGAAAAAAGAAAAAAAAAGAAAGAAATAACCTCACCCAGAATCAATTTTGACTTTGACCACGTTGATACTTTATGGTATAGATAAAAAATGCAAAGGTTTGCTGTGATATTTCTACGACCTAAAAATAGGGTATTTTGGGCTAATGTTTTTATTTTTCTTTCCTAAACGACGGGTCGACGGAGCCTCTGCTCCCTGGTCGACATACTCATGTCTCTCCCTCTATCCCTGGAAAGGAGGCTTTAGACCTCCCTTTCTAATTATGAGGCGGCTTTAGCTGGAATGCGAGCTCCCTCGTCCCTAAACGGAGCATCATCATTCAGCACACGCCTCCCCTCCGCTCTCCCGTGGAGCATCCGTCAGACTATTAAATTCCGTCCAGATAAAAGTCGCCGTCCCTTATTCATGATTGGAAACAGAGCATATTAATGAACAGTTGCTTTGGACAGAGAACTGTAATAGTCCCATAAAGACACCGAATGGATTTTCAGTGTTCGTGTTCATTGTACCTTTATGTTAAATTCCCAAATGTAAGATCCCGTGAGAGGGATAACATATCAGCGGCACAAGTACCATTAAGAACGGTACAATATCACATAATAAGTTTCTTTAAGGGGAAACTCAAAGGATATTATCGACAAAGGCATGATTCACTGATTATATAATACCTAGGACACCGACTACATCCCCATTAGAATACACTACGAGTACTTTATGAATGGGAAATGTAAGGGAGAAAGGAAATAGCGCGATTTAAGTCTTTCCACGGTTCGACAGCAGGGCGTACTCATGGTAACAGCCAGTGCAGCTTAATAATACAGGTCCCAGCGTTAAGAAAGAGCCGGAGGAGGAGGAACAAGGAGAAACCACGGCCTTGGAGCGTCAAACGCATCACGCTGTATCAATAAAACGCCTCGCAGCGTCGTCCAACAGGCGACTGCAGAGTTTGAGTACAACCATCGCTGAAAGAATAAATAGAGAATGAAGTAATGACAGTCTCGGGGATTGTTTCCTTTAAACCCCAAACACCTCCGCATGCTTCGAATTAAGCGCGTTTCTCATCATCCAACGGCGCCTGAAGCCACGTTTCGCGCGGCCGAGGCTGCGTCCAACAACTTTTTTTTTCCGCCACTCTCAGAAACAGACAGCCCCACCAATATGTGCACCATATGCAGCGACCGGCCAGGTGTGCTCAGGGCAGGCTCTGAAAATGCCCCTTCCAGCCCTGGGTTCTTTTTCAAATACCTCCTGGCTTTTTGCGGCCCGGCGAAACGCCACGGACGCGTCCGGAACGCGACGCAGCTGGGACCGGGCCGCGACGGGGGGTGGGCTTTTTCATCTCCCTTGCTGAGGCCGTTAACAACGTGTACAAAAGCCCGTCTGCCTTTAGATGTGGCGGGATGACACGTTGTACGAATTAGCGCCTTTGAAGCGTCCCGGGGCGTTAATGAGATCATCACGATCGAGCGCAACAGACATACGGCACAAGCCTCCCTGAGAACATTATGCCGGAACCGGAGCGGTTCCGGAGACCGTCGGTGAGAACATTAAAACGATGCACTTAAATACGTACACATCCATGCCAACGGCGCCCAAATTTGTGGTTTCAGTAGAGTGGGGAGAATGAAAACAAAGACAGTATGAGTTTAACCCCCCCCCCCCGGCCCTTGTGATCCTCAGTGACTGAGCGATGGGCCGGATCCAGCATCAGGACCTGGACCGGCTGAGAGTCTGGGCGGCAGGCCTGCCCGCCGTGTGAGCCGATAGCAGCTGTGGCCCCTCTCAGCTCCCATCCTGTCTCTGGGTGAGGAGATGGAGACATTTAATTATAACCTCTGATTAATGTGTCCGCGGCGAGCCAGCAGTCTGTCTGGGCCTTTTCGTTCGGGCCTGAGACTCGTCTCGCACGCTCACGCACACTGAAAAAAAAATGAGTTTGTACGCTCCGGTTCGCGCTTTTTGTTCAATCTTATCGAACAACTTTATCACTCAAGGTGCCAGAAAGTCACACCGGCTTTCCTCCGACTTTTATATTCTCTGTCTCTTTCTGAGACGCCACTGGTATCTGACACCTTTTGGCCGGTGCAACATATGGCTGTCAGAGCAAGTGTGTGTGCGTTTGAGTGTGACTGTGTGTGTGTGTGTGTGTGTGTGTGTGTGTGTGGTGCTAGGAGAACAGCTGTGGCCTCATCACTTCTGCTTCCGCTGATAAATAAAGAAGTGTGCTGGGAGATGAGGAGGCCGCCGCAGATAGAGGATCAGACAGGTGCTGGAAGTTTATTTATATTTTCTTGTATGTGTAGTTATGTTTGCATATATATGTGTGTATGTGTGTGTGTGTGTGTGTGTATGTGTACATACAGTATCGCCTTCCCCTCGTCGCCTCTTGCATATATGGACATTCCTCTCTGAGATTAACACAGGATCCGATTAATTTCCTGAGCATCGTCCTCTCCGTCACACATACGTACACGTTAGCGGACGTTTATAGCGCCGGCGTAACTTGAAACACGAGTCACATGCTTCGCGTGAAACAGACACTCAGTTAAGCCGGAGTTACAGCAGTTTCATCTGGCGTTACAGCTTTTGCACGGTTTAGCCCATTAACTGCAAAATGACTTTCTTTCTTACATTCATTAGCTTCACTGCATTATCATGGGCCGAGTTTGTAGACTGACTCCTTACATCTCACGCAGCCATATGTTCGGGTTCATCTCAGTAACACTGTCAGATGAATTTGCAGAGACTCGGGAAACGATGTCGATCAGCGTGAACATTACGTCGCGTTTGATATTTTCGCAAAAGTTACATTATAGTTGTGTAATAACTCACTTTTTTAAAACGGGTGTAAGATTTCTTATTGTTGGTGCATTCAAGGACAATCTGACATCTGAGTCATTTAAAAAAAGCAAAAAGCAAAAAGCAAAAAAAAAAAGCATTGAATTCCATCTCGCAGCTCTTGCACGCTGTCAGGAAACGAAAGCCAGAGAGGGAGAAAAAATAGGGAAAAACGGCCATAAGGAAAGAGAAATTGTGAAGTCACAGTAAAAGTTACACAATTCAGCATCTAAATCTCGACAAACTAATGTGGGATGTTCGTTAAACATGCCAATAAAGAGAGTGTTGTCCCAGCTGATGTGATACTGAAAATGAATAGAAAGCGTTCTGCACTTGAGAAAATAAGTAAATTAATAATCCAGGTTATTTCAAGTGCATTTGAAAAGACCTTATTCAACAAATTCCACATTGTACAGAGAAAAATGAGCAGAATCTAACAATTTATGGTCTTTAAGAAAAGGCTTGGCTTGTTATTTGCAGTTAAATTTGGAGTTTGATGGTATTTTATTAAACTCGGGTCCTCCGACCTTAACGACCAGGTAGGTGTGTCTGCCTGGTCGCCCGGATACGACGCACCGGACCTCCGTCGCCACGGTGACAACGATGGACATGCGGTAAACAGTGAGCGATGGTCACGCTTTGATTAAACTGCTCGGTCGGGTCCAGGGAAAAGAGATAGCGGGTCCGGGCCCAAACGAGCGCTTCCCCCGAGGTCAGAGGACCTTGGTCGCCACGGCGACGCTGGTAAACACACATTCAAGGCTGCGGTGCGGCGGTGACGACGGCGGCTGTCGGTTTCAAACGGGAGAACGAACAGGGGAAGGAATGAGAGTCAGGATATAGACCTTGAGTAGCGTTTTTGTTATATTAACGTCTGAACCTTTCATTAGTACGTGAAAATCCCAGATTACCAATCGCTGCTTTCTCCAGTGCGTCATAAGCAAATAGCCGTGGACAGTTGAGGCTAGTTCCTCTTCCCCAAAGGGGCTTAGAAAATGTTAATGCAGCTTTCTTTTATTTTTCTTTCAGCTAATTTGCTAAATCAGACTTTTTAAACCAGCATAGCGGCTCCTCAGACGTTATGACGGTGACGGCAGAGTCCTCTCTTCTGGTTTCTTCTACTTCCTGTCCCCCTTTTTCTTCCCTCTCTTTCAGTTTCTCCCGGGACGTGATGTAACCAGAGACATCCTTATTAAAATTAGCAGGGGAACCCGACCGCACCGCATTCCACATCGCCAGGCCTGGCTGCAGCGCCACGGTCGTACCCCACACACACACACACACACACACACACACACGGTCCTACTGCGGTGTGGTTCGGAGCCCAGCAGCCTGTTCTGCGGCCCGTCTAACTACAGGGCTTTTTTCTGTGTGAGGTTTATTTTTGTGGATCCCACCGCTCGCTCCGCGTTCCCTCCTCATACAATGGCCTCATTTACATGTGCACACCCCCCCCCCCGAAAAAAAAAAACTCAGACACGCGCCGACAAGGACGCGAGGCTCTCGCCCTGCTACGGCGTCGGCCTTTCTCTTTTCGTGGCGCGGGGAACCCGGTTCCGACCGCAGGCTCGTCCTCCGTGGCGGTAAAAAGGGCTTCAGTCCCCGGAGGATAAACCGGTGTTATTTCAGCCTAAATCATAATCCATCCCTTTTTGAGTTTAAGGGGGATATTGGTGTAACTTCGCACTCAAGGTCTACTCAGTCCTGCGCCGTAATCCGATTCCGCGTTGGCTGGTCGCTGGCGGGTTTTTTTGGGGTTTTTTTTGTTTCTTTTTTAGTCGTAACTTTTCCGTGTTTTGTACCAGACGGCTCTGGAGGTCGAGGCGGGCGCCCGAGGACGCGAGGCCACGGTCGGCTCCCGTTTCCTCCGCGGTCGGAGGTCAAACGGTTGTCGCCATTAGACCAAAAAGAGAAGCTAGGGCGGGCGGTCGGGCGACGCCGGGCTGTGATTTACTGGCGAACCCCATGTGCAGACGCATGCGAGCTTTATCCTGGCTTGTTGACAGTGGCTCAAACAAAAGACCAGTTTCACCTGTTAAAACATTTGGATTTTCAACCAAGTTTTAGGCAAACACAACATTAAGCACATTTAACAGGAATCAGACATCTGTTGACATCCCTCGGTGGCAGTTATCCGCCAATGACCTCAGCAGCAGGCGCAGGAGAGATCTAGACATGAATGCACCTGATCAGCACCTACGCGAGCAAACACACTCGAAGCCACACACACACACACACACACACACACACACACTTGTTCCCGCAGGTGTACGTAATGTGAATGAATCAGCGCATTCACACGTAGGTAAACACACACACATTCCTCTCCCCAGCAGTACACACAAACACACACTCAAGAACACTGCAAAACCCACTAGTACAGGCTCACACACCTGGGCTGTTGGCATCTGTTCTTAAAACCTCATTAGAAACCCATCAGATCATCTATGAGTCACGGCGCCGCAGGCTACCAAAGGGAGTCCAGAGGGAGTCACCGGGGCCCTGGGCCCCGAGGAGAGGCGAAGCCGGTGCAGCTCCGGGAGCTTCCGCTAAAGCCGGTCGAGATGTTTAACAAAGCGCCATAGAAGTCTTCTGACCTGGAGGTAGAGCAGGTCGTCCACTAACCGGAGGGTCGCCGGTACAATCCCTGGTGTATCACCGGGGTGTGTGTGTATGGAAAAGCGCTGTAAGAATGAAGGCGAGGCGCGCGGAAGCGCGCAGTGCGGCAAGCGCGGCGTCCGGTGGTGCGAGCGTGGCGTCCGGGGCGAGCGCGGCGTCCGTGGGGGCGTCGGCGCGTGGGCGCGGCGTCCGGTGCGGCATCCGGTGTGGCGCCAATGAGACCGGGAAAGCGCCACACAGGCGCCATTTATCTCCATCTCACAGATGAGGACTAGCACAAGAAAAGACAGCAACAATAACAGCGACAGCAGCAGAGCAATGGAAAGCGAGGAAAATTATAAAAATTCAAAAACATGCACGAGAGCATCATTAGATTCATTTCACATGTGTAAAAGGGAAAGAAATGAAAAGTTTGTGGTAAAAATTTTTAAAGGCTTTAAAAAGAAGCGTTTGCATTGTTTGCTACGTATTTGACCTGTGGCCCAGACGCCGAGACCTTTCTGATTTGTGTGTCTCCGTATGGGCGAGTTTAACAACGGGAGAAGCTCGGAGATGGAATTTTCCCTCAGATGTCGCAGTGAAACAGTTTTTACTTTTGCACTGGTTCAGTCCCGATCGCAAAGAGTCGGCTCTGGCGCGACTGTGTTTTTCATAACACTTGTGGTTTTTTGGGGGGAAATAATATAATGAGGCATTGTGTGTGTTGCCGTTGGAAAGGCCACTCGGTTAATGTAGAGCAGCTTGTTTGTTCGTTGCTGGCGGGCGACGGTCCTGCTGGGGGGGGGGCAGCGCGAATCCAGCCCGGGCCGAATGCGTCACAGCCCCGACCACAAGGAACGGGACCAAATATTGACATCCAGCCCCGGAAAAAGCCCACGTGTTTACCGTAGGACCGCTGGTGATTTAGTGTCCCGCCGGGGCTCCGCCTGAGATGGGGGGGTGGTGGTGGTGGTGGGGGGGGGGGGGGGCTACCTGGCAGCCTCGGCTCCGGCTCCGGTTCAGCCTGACTCAGCAACCGCCCCCCCGAAGAAACGAGGCGTCTCCCAGACCCACCCTTAAAAGATGTGGACCAAACATAGACGAATAAGAAAAGGAACCCCCCCCGCCCCTCGCTCCACACATGTTTGTCTTCTGTCCGTGATGTTTGATACGTTCCAGACAATCCATCACGAGCCGTTGTAATTTACTTTGCCGGCGAACTCCGCGTTGCCCCGACCTGCCTCGGCGATGCGAGGTTTTATATTAGACATGGGCTGTTGTGGCAAAAGTTCAAACGGACAAATGAAATAAAGATTAAAATACTCAGGCCGAACAGCACAAAGGAATTTCGGGACGCATTCCTGAGCATATCCAAACATTTTTTTGTTTCTAAAGTTTTTCTGATTGCACTGGGGGGGGGGGGGGGTAATTTGTAGCATGCGAAGAAAAACATTCCTTTCAGCTGGATGAGGTTGGTGTGAGCGCGGCGAGGTGACGTGACGTGAGGTGAGGTGAGGTGACGTGACGTGAGGTGACGTGAGGTGACGTGAGGTGACGTGAGGTGACGTGAGGTGACGTGAGGTGACGTGACGTGAGATGAAGTGACGCGACTCAACACAGCGCCACAGCCGTGGTTTTCTGACATCTGGTTGAGGGCTTCCCCCTTTGGTTTCGACATCGAGACCCGTCCCATCGGCTCACGGTTCGCGTGCTCGCGCAGGCGTCCGCAAACGACCCTGCCCCCCCCAGAAAAAATAGGACAGAAAGAAAGTAAAAAGATTCGGTGACGCGCGCAATTTCTCCGATTGGCTATATCGATGTAGAAAACGATCAGGTTGGCGTTTTCTTCTTGGTGCCGTTCGAGTCAACCTGAGAGCGGCAACGGAAAGTCACGGCTTCCTCGTTCAAAAAAAACCAACAAAAAAACAAACGGTAAAATAAATAAATAAACGAAAAACGCTGAACCAGGCTCGAGTCGCGCAGCGTCAGTTTCGCCAACTCAACATGAGAAAGAACGCGTTCTGGTGGGTTTTTCCTCGTGTTTGTTTTCACAGCGTCAGACTGACACATGCTCATTTCAGACTCCCTCCTCGTTTTTGAAATGTTTCCCTGCCGCCGACGAACAAAGCCGTCGCGGAATCGTCCCTTTTTTTTTTCCTCTTTTCGCATTTCGCCAAAATGACGAGTCGGACGCTCGACGGGGCGTAATTACGAGACAGTCCCCCCCCCACCCAATGTTCCATCACAAACGCAAAGGCGGGGCCGTGCACTGCAGGACGCCCAGGAGTTCCCTATAAATGGACGGCTCCTCCAGCGGCCGCCATCCGCCGCCCGCCGCCGCCGGCCCGCCTTCCCCTTTGTTCTCCTCCGAATGGAGCCTGTAACTGTGCGCCGCTTTTTTTTTTCCTTTTTTTTTTTTTTTTTGAGGGGCGACACCACTTTCCCTTCAACAGCCGGGGATTGACGGCGCACGCACAAAGGTCGCAAAAAGACAAAAACCAAAAAAACAAACTCCTCTGGCGTCATGCACCGATACGTTCGCACAAGTGCGCGCAGGCTTGCTTGTGTACACAGCGACTCTCGGTTTTTCTGCCGACAAAAAGCCCTGAATCCTCTGAGGCTTACAAAGGCTTGTTGGAGGCGTTTTGTTTGGTTTCTTTTTTTTCCTTCAGAACGTCTTCCACCCGCTCGGGTTTTTCTTTTGACCCCTTCCCCGAAATAACAGGTCGCGGTGCATGCGGGCTTCCCTGCGAGCCTCCCTTTCTTTGGGCGGAAGGTGGGGCCCGCAGCTGTGTCAATAGGCCACCGAGCGGATCCCTAAAGCGGCCCTTAAAGAAAAAGAAGAAGAAGAAAAAACGGCAATCCGCCTTTTGTGTCGGCCCCTGTTTACACTTTTTCCTGCCTTTGTCGAGAAGAAAGGTTCCACACCTGCGTGTGCGTGACGCGGCGCGGCGCGGGAGGGCGTGCGCCCTGTACCTGCAGAGTGACGGGCGGAACCTGTGGCGTAGAACGGGCCCTCGACCTCGGACGGGCCCCTCGACCTCGGACGGGCCCTGTCCGAAGCGGACGGACGAGCGGACGAAGGGCGGGCGGGTGGAGTCGAGCGTGGTACCGAGGCGGCCACAGTTTAGCGTCGTAGCTGTTGGGCGCCAGCTGCAACTCGCTCATTTGACGCTTTTCGACAATGACACCAAACGTCACACTTGCCATCTATGTATGAGCATATTAGAGCCCGATAGGTGTGTGAATTTTATCTGCAACTCGCAAGCGGCAAAAAGTACAAACACTGGGAAGAATTTTCAGCTGGAACTACTTTTTAACCAAAGAAATAGTCCCTGGTATCGGCCGATGTTCCGTCCTCTGTTATCTAGAAAAACTGGGAGACTCTTTCTGGGAGTTTGTTGCTGCTGAGTTTTTCTTTGTTTTGTTTTTAACTGGAATCGTTCAATGTTTCAATGGATTTTTTCAGTGTTACGAGCATGAAATCCGGTTCCACTTCCGTTGTGTTGGGTTAGAGGCAGACGTCCTGCAGGCAGATAGCGAAAAAAACCAAAACACAACAAGACAAACGAACAAAAAAGCCCGGATGAGTGAATCCAAAGCTCCAGGCTCGGATAAAGTGGGAACCAGCAGAGATAAGTGAGGGATTATGTTTTCTGAGGGTGGATGAACTGACCCTTCAGGGCCCCGGGTCAGGTTGAGGTTTCCTCCCACACTTCAAAACAAAAGCAACTCGACAGGTGCGAATACGAGTGTGAGAAACCTGCGACTGGTCCACATTCACACCGGGACGCTCATCGGGAATCATAAATCAAATAAAGAGAGTTCCGCTCGGGTCCGGTCGGTATTTTAACCGCGTGGAGCCGAACCGACGACTCATCACAGGCGGAAGCGTCTCAACATGCATCGGGCGGCGGTTTGTGTTTAAACAGTTATGTAAAAAACCTGAAACCACAATTTTTTATTTCACTTTCACAAAAGTTATGTACGGTTTAAAAAAAAAAAGAAGAAAGGTTTAAATTACAGTGGGGAACAAGTGAAGAAGCTTTTAAAGAATCTGATGAATGTGTTTTCTTCATTCTTACCGATTATCACAAAAATTAGCTCTTCCTTTTTTTTTAATGTCAACAACATCAAATGCGATAAAACATTTAAATGCCCTTCGAGCTAGATCTCCCATCATTCTCATTATCATTATTTTTTTCCCCTTTTTCTTTCGGAGGAAGGCGGCGGAGGCGCTACTGTCGCTTGTGCTTAGCGCAGCTATCACGCCGCGTAACATGAACGTCAATAACTCGCAAAACTTCCGACACGTCGGGGGTCGGGGGCCACAGACAGCGCGCGCTAACCGACCGAGACGAAACAACTCACTGGCGGAGGCGAATAAACGCGCTGGCACCGGGCCCGGCCATTGTGTTGGCACGGTCCGGATCCAGCGCCGCCGGCCGCCGGACACAGAATTCATTTCATGCTTCATCTCTTGGCCTAAAGAGCCGAGACAGAAAAGGCCACAGTGATAATTGTGTCGCCGAATCTGGCGTGAACAAAACATATTTTTTTACAAGGGGAGCGAGACGGAAAAGGGGGAGGATGGAAGAGGGGGGGGCATCGCTGAAACATCCACGTAAAGGCACGTACACACACAAACACACACGCACACACACGAACACACACACACACACACACACACACACACACTCTCTCTCTCTCTCTCTCTCGGTCACGTACAGTACACGGGGTCTGTACGAGAACCTTTTAATCAACATGACAATGAGCCAGCTCCTCTGGTTGCATTAATTTGGCAGACGCAAGGCGACAAACACTCACCCAACCACACACACACACACACACACACACACACACACACACACAGACACACACACACACAGACACACACAAACACACACACACAGACACACACCTGCACACACACAAACACACACACACACACACACAGACACACACCCGCACACACACAAACACACACACACACACACACACACACACACACACACACACACACACACACACACACACACACAGACACACACAGCCACACACACACACACACACAGACACACACCCGCACACACAGACACACACACACACACAGACACACACACACACTCACACACACAGACACACACACACACACACACAACACACAGACACACCCGCACACACACACACACACAGGCGCTGGGAGCTTTCGGAGGTTAAGTGTCTTGCGCAACGATGTTTGGAAATGACATGAGAAATGAAAAAGCGAGTGATTCAACGGACGCCGCTCGACCACCTAGGTCGCCAGCCCCGGTTCTCTAATAGAACCTCCCCAAGACACACACGTCGGTCATTAATCAGCTCGTGGATCCTCACTGCACTTATCCGTCTTTCTTTTTGAGTTTTGTTTGTTCTTGGGTGAAAGTGGCTCTTTTAAAGCAGCCTGTTGTTTTTAAGAGTCCATGTAACTAATAAATCAAGAGGAGCCGGTCAACCCCCCCCCCCCGGGAATGCTGGACGGAGGAGGGAAATAAAAAAAGTGAAAAAGGAGTCCATAATGAAGGCTGATTACAATAAAAGGGGAAAGGATGACGAAGGTCAGTAACTCCCACGGGTGTCAAAATGACACCTAAGAAAGGAAAAAAAAACAAAAACCAAAACCAAAGCAAGAAAAAGCGGAATTTAAAAAAAGAAAAATCTGAGAATTGCCAACATACAAAAAAAAATGCTAGTGTTCAACTTCCTCCCTTCTTCTTTACCTCCCCCTTCCTTTCCGGATCTTTACTGGACACATTGCGTCTATGCACATTAAGCTTTCCGTGCATTAGTCCCGTGGATCAATCAATAAGATTTTTGGTTGGGGTCAGTGTTGAGGTTGGGGGGAATAACAGAGAAATAACAAGGCGTGAAACGACATGTGGAAATGGAAAAAAAAATTACTTAGGGAAAAATGTCCACTGGAGTCAGTGAATGAAGGAAGAATAAAAATCTTTACACAATTAATTTCAGATCGTCTCACGAGTAATAAATTCAAGAGAGTGTTGCGTACGATTAATCCAATACAGACTCACTCAAATCTGTTTCATTATTATTTTAAAAAAACTCTCTCAGGCTCTTTGTCGAAAAGCCTCTGAACTCGTCTTATCATGTGGGAAGTGCGACGGCCGGGGAGGTTACAGAGGTCGCCTGAGGTCACCCCCCCCCCACCACACACAACCCCCGCCGACCACGTGTCCGAGAAACCCCCGGCGCCGTGCGCTCGCTCGCTCGCCCGGGTCACAGGGCCGAAAAGAGCGTCAGCCTGAAGCAACACGAGCGGCGAACAGAGAAAGGAGAAATCCCTGGGAGGAGCCGTTCAGGATAATCACACACTGCCGGCGCTGTCTAATATTGCGACACGGCTGCCTCCGAAAAATTCCAGAAAAATTCATGAAACATCCACTTCATGGCCCACAAGCATTTGTTGGGACTGTTGTTTTGGTCTCAAATGGGATTATTCAAGCCGCCTTGTGTGTGTGTGTGTCTGTGTGTGTGTGTGTGTGTGTGTGTGTGTGTGTGTGTGTGTGTGTGTGTGTGTGTGTGTGTGTGTGTGTGTGTGTGTTTGAGCGCCTCTGACCAAAACAATTCTGTTCTCGAATTATAAGTGTGGTAGGGGGTCCGCGGAGATGTCTGGCGCCATCGTCCTCCCTAAACGTGTCATTAGTGCAAACCACGAGGTCGACATGAGACAACTCCCTGGACTACACGCCCCCCCCCACCACCACCACCACCACCACCTCCACCTACCTCCACCCCACCCCCCCCTCGGACTACAAATCAGCCCCGCCGCTGCATTGAAACAGGAGAAATACGTTTGTGGGAGCTTCATTAAACGGGCCGCAGGCCGACCGCGGCGCTCAGCGTGGCCGTAGGCTCTGGTTACGAGGCGTCGGGGCGATGCTCCGGATGGACGACGGGTGTCGACACTCCCCCGGTGGGGTTGGGGGGGGGGTTAATATAGTTCCGGGGAGGGAAAACCTCTCTACTTCTGTTTCAAGGAGGCGAGGTCTACCCACCGTCAGCCACAGCTGGCTTTTCATATCCAACCCACATTTATGAGAATAGCTGCCCCCCCCCCACGAACCCCCAGAAAAATGTCAGACTATTCAGTTAACCAGACCTCAGCCCTGTGTGTGGCTTCTCTTAAGAAAATGCCAATATCAGTTGTATTCAATTTGTTTGATTTTCTAAAGATTGAGGACTTGATCTGAAAAACGCTGCAGGTTCCCACATTCAACAGGCCACATCTGTCAACCAAGTCTCTCTCGTGTGTGTGTGTGTGTGTGTGTGTGTGTGTGGGCGAGAAGGAAGAAGATCACGAACTACGTTTTGAAACTTTACCTCACTGATCTTGCCCCCCCCCAAAAAAGAAGAAAAGATCAGGGGGGTTGAGGCCGTACTTGAATGCTAATCCCCGCTCTGCCATCATGGTGGTAGCGAGTGTGTGTGTGTGTGTGTGTGTGAGAGCTGATTTTGTTTCTGTAAACCTGAGCCCTGCAAAAAGAAAAGAAAAAAAAAAGGGGGGGGCAGGAGGAGGCGAACCAGCGTTGGAGGACTGAGGGTCTGGCTGCAGCTCTGTGGTCTCTAATCCTCCCGACTCTCATTTCGCCCTCATTTCTCATCGCTAACATCCCCGTCCCGTCCACGCCCCTCCCCCCCGCCCCCTTCCCCGACAGACTCGGGGGAAACCAGCGTCTGCAAAATTGCCGGCGGCGGCGGCAGCGGCGACGGCGGAGGCGGAGGCGAGCGCGGGGGCGACTCGGAGGCCGCGGCGGCCTGCGGTCTCTCTCGCCCAGCTCCTGCGTCTCCGTCAGCGTCGGAGCGGCGGCCCCTTCGGACGCGGAGCTGATTACGGCCTCCGGCCGCCGTGTTTATATTGGACCGCGCGAAGGTGCCTATTAGTGGTTAATAATAATAATGATTGGGAACACGTGAAAGCCTTCAATGTGAAATACTGTATGTGAGCACACACACCGCTTCAGTCTGCTTGTGTGTGTGTGTGTGCATGCGTGTGTGTGTGTGTGTGCGTGTCGGACTGCACCGTCGTATGTGAATTAGCTTCAGCGAGGTTCAGAGCAGAACGCGTTTTAATGTGATCTGAAGTGTTTGTTCGATGCTCTAAACGGTAAACAGGCTTTCTGGTGACCACATTACTCCCTCAGCAGATTATATCTTGGAGAAGTGAGCCTGAGAAATAAGAGAAGCCGGGATTTTTTCTTTCTTCTTCTTTCTTTTTAAATGAATAACGACATCAATTCCAGTCATCACTGACACCCGGGAGTCTCCTGAGTTTTTAAACAACACCATCGTGGCCACTTGCCGGTTGTTAATTCGCGCCGTCACGTTACGGCGGCACGAAAGAGTTCGGGTTCCCCTCGGTCGACTTTTCTTTAAAGATGAGACATTTCTTTTGATATTTTAAGCAAGATTTTTTTTTTCTTCTATGTTTTATGGTTTCAAAACAACCAAAAAAAGGGCCTGAATCAAGAGTTTGGGCATCGTCGGCGATGGGTAACGACCCGTTTGGCAAGAATCGCAGCTCGTAAAACGCTTTGTGTAGCAGCTAAGACTCCTTCAGTTCTTATTTGGGGGATTTTCACCCGTTCTCCCTTGTAAAAAAGCTTGTAGTTCTCTAAAATTCTTTCATGCGCTGCTCTTTTGAGGTCTATCCGCAGATCTTTATTTATTTATTTATTTATATTTTTCGGTGATGTTTAGCTCAGGGGACTGCGAGGGCCACGGCGCAACCCTCGGCCTCTTGAGGTCGACCGAAACGGGGGGGGACGGGGGGTGAAGATACCGAACCGCCCCTGACGTATCGTCGGTGAGTCGGGGTAAAAGCGCTCTGCGGAGGCGACACGTGGGTGCGGTGCTTTCGCCACCCAGTCCACTGTGGACTCTGGGGTTTGTGTTCGGGTTCATTATCCTGCCGTCCCCCTTTTTCATTTTCAGCTTTTCTGTCTTTGTTTTTTGTTCCATACGGACGCTGTGATGTCTCCTCCCAGAATTTGCTGACATTTAATTGAATCCATTCTTCCCTCGTGCCCCTCGTGTGTTGTTTTCATGAAATTCTGCGCCATTTTCTTTTCTTTCTCCGAACATAACTTTACAGTCTATTGTGTCTGTTTTAACCTCATCGGTCTTCAGGACTTGTTTCCGACTTGTTCCCCCGATGCCGGGAAGTTTTCTCTCTGATGACCCGTCCGCGAAGGTCATATGTTTTTTCGCAGGCGTCATACAGGTTTTTGCAGGTGCTGTGCGCCGCCACTCCAGAGTCTGATCAATCTTCCGGAAGGTTTTCCCAGGGATCCCACGAGTCGTCCTCTCTGAAGGTTTTGCTCGGTCTTCCAGAACTCGACCTCCGCCGTTCCTGTTAAATGCCATTTCGTAATTTAACTACGATCTGAGGAGACAGCTGCCTGAAATCTCTTGGCTACCTTCTTGTAGCCTCCTCCTGCAGTCGGAGCATTTATAACGCTTTGAATTTTGCATCACCCTCCTAACGATGCCTGTGAACAAAGCCACGGCCTTAACAAGCTAATTAAGATCTGAGACCTTGGTGAAAGTTTTCTCGGAGCCCAAATCTCTTTGGATGCCCAAACTTTTGTTGGTGCCCCTTTTTTATTCACTTTAAAACTTTTACAAAACAAACGTAATATCATAATCTTGTTTAAAATGCTGAAAGGAATGTTTCATTTTAAGCTTTATGCCTTCTGGAGATCAGCTCATCTTCGACTCACTTAACTATTCACAGTAAGGAAACTTTTGACCTGAGGTGGCCAAGCTCATTATTATATTTCCTACTGTGCCTTTGTTTTGTTTTGTTTTGTTTGTTTTTTTCGTTTAAATTCTTTGTGAACTGCGCCGCTATTTTGGCGGGGACCCGAAATGAGAATGAAACCACAGCGCTAGCATGTTCGGAACAATTTGTTTTTTCCTTCCAGGAACAAACCACAGTGTATTGATCCAAAAAATTAGAAACCGGCCCGGTTTCATTTGTTTAAATTAATCAAAGGGTTCTGCAAAGTTCTACCCTCTGAATTCTGCACTGGCAAACCTGAGTTGCAAACCTTTCGACCGTGCATCTCTTAGCTAAGTGCTCTCCAGGACTCGTAGTTCTTTCATGAAATTGGCCGGTTCCACTGTTTGTACCCTCTTTAAATCACTTGGTCGTTATTTTGTACTAATGATATAAGCAGGGGCTTTTGATGTGTTTCCAGATGTTGGAAATACTCAAACAGTTAGTCACGTCATGCTGTCGACCGGTAGAAGAGGAACGGGGCTTCAAAAACCTTGGCTGCCCTCGAGCTTCCCACCTTCCTCACCTGCCAGTTGATTTCCATTTTGATTTTGTGGATCCAGAAGTGGAATTCCAATATAACCTAACGTCTTTTCATACCTCACAGTGTCTTCGTGTGTTACACTCAATGGCTGTTTCGATATACATTGACATTGTCATCTACAATTGCCAATTTGATGATGAAGTCTTCCTCTTTTGGAAAAACTGATCAATCCGCCATTTCATTTCCACCTCAATCGTATCTGTCATATCAACGTCATAGCAGAAAACCTGAAACTGAGACACCCTTACAGACAGTGGTGCTTTCAACTAAATGCTAATTTCAGGGTGCCACTGTGCTGATAATGACAATGCTAACAGGCAGCTGTATAGCAGGTATAATGTTTGGCTCATGTTAGCATGCATTAGCATGAAACACAAAACACAGCCGAGGCGCACGGGAACGCCGCTTGCTCTAAAAGTATTTGGTTTCAAATGAAACAAATTTAATCATGACCTGATGGTGGCGCTAGACGAACAGTTGAGGGATGACTTGTTTCAGGATAGTTATTTCAATTCCTCCTGAGCTGGGCATGAATGAATGGACCAAGTTTCGTAGCGATCCATTCGAAAGTTGATGCAATACTCCTTTAAAAACAAAACGATGTCGACCGCATGTTGGCATTGTTTTAAAGGCTGTGTAAAATACTTTGTAGAAGACGTTGAGATACTTGTGTAACGGCGGCGCTAAAGAGTCGCGAGAATTCATCATCTGGGCACCTCGAACATCTGTCCCACAGAAATCCGTCTGATTGCTCTCGAGACATTTCACCAAAGGAACGAAAATGTCGACCCCACTAGACTTGCACTAGAGAAGAAGAAGAAAAAGCGTCAGTCGCCGGAGTCATTAGGATTCTTCCTGCGGGGGCTGCGAAAGTTTGTACGAAAATGTCATGACAATCGCGGAAAAAAACGCCGTTGAGATCTTTCGGATCAAAGTGGCGACCGAAGGATTTACGGACGGACCAAATGTCATTGCCGTCCTCAGGCCGCTAGCACGGCTAATAGCTCATAGCAATGGCAATGGCAAACAATGGCAACAATGGTGACTTTTGTGCTTTTGCATCACCAAATTTTTTTTTTTAACCACAATCAAAATGCCCATTTTTGCTTTGTTCAAAACATGAAGGCAAGTATTGAAAAAAAACAAAGAAACGAGTATAGTTTGATCATGTGTTACACTTGATTTGTTAAGCACTGTTCTCCTGAAACCTGAGGCCCTGACATTAGAAATTCCCACTTTCCTCCCTCGCTCCGTTCTTTTCAGTCTCTCCTCTCCTTTTTTTTGTCCTCTCCTCCTCGGTCGAGGCCTCCTCTTGTCCTGAAGGAGCAGGATTAAGTTTTACCTCTGCCAGGTTTTCTTTTTTTTCTTGAAGGTGGAAACTCACAAAAGCCTCGCAAAAGCCCTGTGGGCATGTTTTCTCCCACTGCTGTTAAGATTTCACATCGCAACTTTTACCACAGAGACACACCCACACACACACAAACACACACACACACACACACACACACACACACACACACAAAGAAAAGCAAAGCGATCACACGCTACCTCTCGCCATGAGTCCTTTAATAGTCGGTGATTGTCCCGCACACGGGGGGCGACTCTGCCGGCAGCTCCGCGAGACCCGAGTCTGAACCTGCCTCCGCGGAGCGAATTGTTGCGATAAAGGGGAATAGACGGAAAAGGGAGGAAGAGATATCAAGCGCTCCCTCCCTGCGTCCGGGGCACATCAGAGAAACGGGGCGCGATCATCCCCTCGATCTGTCCGATCACGCGCTTTAAAAAGGCTAATAAATCACGTCGAACGCATTGATCCCATTCACGGCCGCTGTCTTTGACGGAAATGTTTTCGCCGGACGCCGGACGCCGTCCTGCCGTGCGTGGCTTTAAGTGACGGAGTACATCCTGTACACGGGTCATCGTAATGGCGGTGGCAGCGTGTGCGTCAGTAAGCAGCTCCAAAGGCCCTTTTTTGCACTTCTTGATCAGAGCATGAATATTCCAGATGCTATGATAATGGAGCTTGTGTCACCTGCATAGTTAAAGCTTAGAACCGATCAGTGCTTCTTACAGATGTTCATCCGTTTTCATGGTCCTATGTTACTCCCAGTACGTTACAACCTTTCTATTTTGATCTAATTTTCCATGTAGATCTTCATGCCTGTTTCTAGGCTATTAATCAAAGGCAGCTGCCGTTTTGGACGTACCTAGGAAGCTAGCTAACCTTTTACGAAGATGACATCTGGGTTCTTAATGCTGCATAAAAACTTTTGACTGGTCAACTCTCTCCTCAACCAGCTGAAAAATCCTAACAGGTAAAACACCAGGCCTTTCAAACAAGGGACTAAATCTGAAACCTGGACTAACATTCAGATGGTCCGGAATCGGGCTAACGTATTCCTAATATTTGCATAATTTATCTTATTTCTGTAACTTGTTTCTATAACTCTTTCCCTGCAAAGGATTGTCCTGCAGCTCAGTGTACATGATTACTTCTGCAGATGGTTTTTGCTTCGAAGCAGCTGCTTTTAACTGAATCTCAAACAGTGTAATGTTGCAAATAACAAATGTAAGCCAATAATGTGGAATAATCAGTAGAAATACTGAGTCCTTTTATTTCACACCATTCTGTTAAACAAAAACCGAAACTTAACGCAATAACGCGATAAGACAGGCGTGACTAAATGCACTAATGTAATTAATGTTTGGGGGCTGAAAATTATGTTAAATTTTATCATCTTAGATGACTGTTTTTGGTACAATTCGATTAGTTATATAATTATGTTTTGAGCTAAAGCACGTCATTCAACTGGCCTCCGGCTCCCCCCACCCATTTTTAGCAAGCTGTCAATTTTCCTCTAAGAGAAGCTCTGACCTTTCAGGTAGGGTCGTATGCTGGATTTATGCTCCTGTGTCGAACCTACTCCATCGCCTACACTGTCGTGAGCAGTAGTTTTCCTGCGTCGTTGTCGCTCTGCGATTACACCACCAAACCGCTAGTTGGCGCTGGAGTTTAAGTGCCGCTGTGTTGAGTTTCTTCACCGCTGTTTTCACCAGTTTGTATGAGCGGGAGCTGATAGATGTTGAACAGCAGCTAGTTTTAGGGAAACTACTTTGACCAGAAACGAAAGAAGACGTCGGACGAGATGGTCTGTGCAACGGTGGCGAAGAAGGAGAAGCCAGAAATGTGATGCTAGCAAGCCGACCAGTCACAAGTTCTTGCGGTCGGCGTCACAGCGGTGTGTAGTTACAATTTTAGGAGGTGCACATCAGGCTAAGGTGCACGGTACGCCATAGGCTGCGGCATAGGGTAGGGCGTAAGGTACGTCATGAGGTACGTTGTAGGGTGTGGCGCAGGGTAAGGCGTAGGGTTCGGTGTAAGGTACAGCGCAAGGTATGACGTAAGGTACGTCTTAGGCAATATGTAGCATATGGCGTAGGATACACGTCTACCTTGTAGGTACTGCTTGGGTTCAACGCAAAAGCGTAAATTGGCCTTTAGCTTTCATCAACGCCGAAATGCAGACATCTTTACTGCGCTGTGTGTGGTTGCCGTGGTGTCTGGGTTTGTGTAGAGGAGTAGCTGTAATGATGGTCGGTTTGATGGCCCTGCACTCTTGACTATCTCAACAACAACATAGTCCTTTCATACATCAAAAGCCATCAGCTGGTCTAGTCTTGTCTTTGACGGCTCCACTGGGAGACAACAATTTCAGAATTTTTAAAATGCTACACTCAGACGGTTTTAAGCAGCAACAATTCATTTTCCTTGGGAAAGCTCCAGAAGAAAATGAACATGTTTGTGTGTGTGAGAGAGAGAGAGAAAGAGAGAGCGAGAGAGAGAGAAAGAGAGGGAGAGAGCAGGAGAGAGAGAAAGAGAGGGAGAGAGCAGGAGAGAGAGCGGGAGAGAGAGAAAGAGAGGGAGAGAGAAGGAGAGAGAGAGAGCGGGAGAGAGAGAAAGAGAGGGAGAGAGCAGGAGAGAGAGAAAGAGAGGGAGAGAAAGAGAGGCAGAGAGAAGGAGAGAGAGAAAGAGAGAGAGAGGGCGAGAGAGAGAGCGGGAGAGAGAGTATGCGAGAGAGAGATCAAAGCGTTGGCACTTGATATCACAAGTAGGAGTAAAGGCAGTGATTATGTAAACAGAAATATTCAACAAATTTCTTGGTGCTTATTATAGCCGTGCAACGTAGCAGCGACCTGCTAAAAAGAGAACGACTTCCATGTTTGAACAAGGAGAGCCTTTCATTACTCCGGCTAGAAGTATTCTCTTCGGCCGACGCAGGATATTCCGCCCGAGCCTCCGTCCGCACCACATCCACGCGGCGGAGGCTTCCTGTGCCGCTGCGGAGCGTCGCGTCCTCCGTGTTGTTGTTGTTTTTGTTGTTTGTCTTTATTGCACTTGCATTAAATTGTCCAAACCGGCCGTATCTCCGGGTTTGATCTGAGACTTTCGTACGGGTATTTTTGGCATCCTTTTAATGGAACAATCGTTTTCAAAAATGTCAACAGGATTAATGCGAGTGAAATTACCTACGAAGATCATATCTCATGGGAAAAAATACAGCGTATTGACTTTGTATTTCTACGGACACGTTGCGGGATGTTTCGCAGTCACTTCGCCACGGCTCGGCCCTTGGACGCCATCAGAGCGACTTGCATCTGGAGGCACTTTAGCGCTGGCTTCGCCGTTCAGCCGCAGTGGCTTGATTGCCATGGAGGCTTGTACACTGAGCCTGGCCATCCGACTGGATTTGCCATTACTTTTCAAATGAGTCATGCAGCCTGACGTTATGTTTGTGTTTGCTAATATCTTGACGGGAGCTGGTTTTGTTTGTTCTGTTCTGGCCCCGACCAATCAGGGGCGAGCGAGATAGCTGCCCTGCCGACGTCACTTTCGGTCAGGAAAAAAGCTGCGGTAGCGGCTGCTGGGTGCAGTTAACGTTTTCTCAGTTAAAAGAAATTCACAATCGCTGCCATTTTTCTAGAGTTGTTTTTCATGAATGCTGCCGGGGAGCAGTAGGAGGATGACGTCCCCATCCCGTAAACCCACCTGGTTTTCCAACCGGGAAAAACAGCCGTTGATGGGCAAAACAGCTGACCTAAATGCATTTCTGGCTCCTCTGCCCTTTCTAATTTTCATCTTCAAATATTTGATGGGGCAGTAAAGGAATTTTTATTTCAGGTCTAACAAACGTTGAGGCAACATCATGTTTAGGGACCAAGGTGTAAGCAGGGCAGCCCAGAGAGGCGGCTGTTACCCCTGATACAAAGCTGCAGAGGAGGAGGACAAATTCCAACATTTTCTGATGAAGCTTTAGATTATATTTCTATATGTCACTGGTCATTTGATCAGGTTATTGACTAATTAATCAATCAGCCGATTGAACATGCCATACTAGCTTCGAGCGAGGGAATTGAACTCCCGGTTCCAGTTTCCCCCGTAAGGAAGCGTTGCAAGGGTGGCGTCGGGGTAATGCTGTTGTATTCTTGATTTCTCTAAATCCTAATTACTACTTAGGATTTGCTAATTACATGATCTTTTAAACCTCAAACATATAATTACGGGATATTTCTCGTATTGTGAGAAAAAAATACAAAATTTATCTCATAATCGCAAGACCTTAGTCCTTTATTCTATAAGATCGCTCCTTTGTAATCACCAGATGCCAGCTCTTAATTACAAAGAGTTAAAATTCGTAGGCTACTGAGTCATAATAAAAACTTTTTTCTTTGTTGGGAGTGTGCTCCTGGGGAATGGCTCATGTTTTGAGAGTTATAGTGGTTAATCTTTGGGTATGAAGTGGTTTTGTTTTGCTGAAATGCGCCGAGTCCGGCAGAGCTTAAGGCAACTGATGAGAAATTGGCCCAACTCATCGTGACGTTGGGAACGATCTTATGATAGAGTTCCCGTGAAAAGTGCCCCTTTCCCCCCTCTGTAGTTCTAAGCTGGAAAAGGGGAAAGTCCCGGTGTAATCCCACCCCACGACGACAACCGCCTCCCCCTCCTTGATCTAATTTGTCGTGGGTTCTCAAGTCCCGCGTACCTTCAGCCGTGAGGGGTGTTAATGGACGGGGGAACCCCTCTCTGTGGATTATGGATGAGGGCTGGCGACCTGCTTCCGTGACTGAATCGCTGATGAAGGCGATGAGGGCGCGGCGCCGGGGCTGTTTAAGGCCTAAATTATTCAGGGATCGCCTCCGGCCGCCCAGAGTTAGCGCCCACCGCTCCCTTTATTTTGATTGAGAAATAAAACGCCGGGACAAATTTCGGTTCTTCGGAGGTTCATTTTACACAACGGCGGGCAGGGCCGGTGGTGCGGAAACCCGTACGGGGGTTTTGGAATTAGGAAGCCACGTCGAGGAAGCCAATTTCACCCTCAGATCACTTCGTATGGCTGAATCGGATCAGTCTGACATGTTTTTCATCCCAAGAGTTATTTTTTTTTCTGATTAAGTGTGAAAATGTACAACTTTTGAGGAACCTACTCTCCCTAAATGTGCTACGTCTTCCCCACTTAATGATTTCCCGGAGAGCCTCTTGACACCTTCTCAGCTGTGGTTGCGATGTATAAAGTACATGGAGACTGAGTCCTTTAAAATAATACCTCAAAAAAGACTTGAAGGCTGAAACCTTCTCTCTGAAAAAATAATTAACCAGCAAAAGGCCTATGAATAACACACCAATTTCCTTACATCATTTCTCGTGTTGTCATTCTGCATTTTTTGTGCTTTTGGCACCTCGTTTCTACACCATGTAATTCCTCTACTTATTATCATTATCAATAATAATAATAATAACGATAAGAATATTAACGATATATATAAAACATGAAACCAGGGATATAAAGTGTGTCACAA